>OW679202.1:99608708-99939715 GCA_940337035.1 Agriotes lineatus
AAAGAAACAAATGAAACCCATTTTAGAAGTATTCAACTGGAAAATCACCTATCTCACATCAATACACATTAAAAATATAATAAAAATGTGAAGTTTGAAAAAAAATCGTTGGAGCCGGTTTTGAAAAAATCCAAAAAAAACCGAAATATTACAAGAGTAAACATTTACTTCCGGTTATGCGATTTCCTTCAAAAGCTTGCTGTCGCATTTACATAGTACACAAAACTTATATATGAAGTTTTGTCATACCTCTTTTCGTTTTTGAGATATTCTGTACACAGGCAGACAGACACACAGACCAATGAAAAAAAATGTTTTTTCGGTTCAGGGGACTCCAAGACGTGAAGATCTGTTGAAAACTCAATTTCGAATTTTTGGGGTGAATCCAATACTTCCTTTATTGTAAAAGGAAGTAAAAAAACTGGTACAGTAAGTATGGTCTGTTGTGAATGTGACTGCCTTAATATGTACAGTTGCTAGGTATTTCTAACTTAATTGTCAAATTATTTAGACGTTGCTATGAATATAATAAATGTAATTCTTCAAAGCCTCGTTTTACCTAATCAAATTATGCTAAAATCTCTATCAAGGGTTGTTCCAGTTTTTTTTGTCTTGCATAGTACCTACTAAACTTGTTCAAAGTATAGGCTTAACTAAAGTCGCAAGCAAATTTTAAAGACCACCAATATTGCCTTGCTCTGATAAATAAAACTGGTAACGTTGTTTATTGGAAACCTTGTTTTCGAATCTGTGTTGCTTTTGCTTTCACATATTATTATTATTAAACAAATACAGGGGGACGACTAAGTTGTATATAACCCCACAAATACAAGATATACAGGTTCAACTAGTATAACGGTAACAGGTAATATGTACAAATAATAAGAAAATTATACATTACAGAAAAGTAAAATTATGAAAATATCAAAGGCGACAAAAAAAAATATTATGAACTATGCACTGTCCAGTCTATGTTTAAAGGTCTTTACATTGTGGGAGTTTACCACTTCCTCAGGTAGATTGTTCCAAGTTAAGAAAACTCTGTTTGATACAAAGAACAGTCATGCTCTTGATTTAAAATTTTCTCTTTTCAGTTTAAATCTATGCTCGTGTAAACGGTTATCGTTATTAATATCGAATATTGCACGTAAACCTCCAAAATCAAAAAGTAATATTCTGAAAGTTACAATAAGGTCTCCGCGAATGCGACGTTCAGGAAAATGCGGAAAATTGCACAGGAAAAGTCTTTCATCGTAAGAAGGCCTCACAATACCAAACGGCAGTCTCTAACAGGTTTTGATCAGAAAAAAACTTAGGATACCAAACCGCACCCGCATATTCAAGAACTGGCCAAATGTGCACTTCATAAAGTAGAATGTAAGTCTGAAATGATACACTAACAAATGATTTCTTCATCAGGAATAGCAGGTTGTTGGCTTTTTTGCAGATTTGGGTTACCTATATGTTCGGACCAAATTAAATTAGAGTTTATTGTCACACCCAGGTCGTTATGAGAGCTTACTTTTTGCACTTTGTTATTGTTAATAACATAATGAAGAAATGGATTGTTTTTGCCAAATGCAGCACAACACACTTATCTACATTCAGAGGGATCATCCAATCAGTACACCATGAAAATACTAAATTTAGATGTTCTTGAAGTTGCCAAGATTGGAGAAGTGGATTGGTGTAGATCTTCGTATCATCGGCATAAAAAGATTTTTTACATTTTATTTGAAACTGCAGATCACTAGAGTATATCAGGAAAAGTAAGGGCCCCATGACAGACCCCTGCTGTACTCTGCTACAAACTGGTTTCTGCAATGAATAGGTCTGTCCCATTTTAACTTTAAACGTTCGTTCAGAGAAAAGGTCAGAAATCCATGAATATAAATTTTTACGAATACCAGAGTGCTCTATTTTCTGTAGCAGGCGTTGTTTTGGCACTTTATCGAAAGCTTTCGAAAAGTCAAGATAAACAGCGTCTGTTGGATTACCAACGTCCAAAGCCTTAGTCCAGTCGTTGACACAGTTTAATAAGTTCGTCATTGTTGACCGACCTTTTACGAAACCTTTCTGTTATTTCGGTATAAGATGTCCTTGTAACAAAAACTACGACATCTGCTCCACAATTATGGACTCCATGACTTTACATACAACTGGAGTGAGGCTGATGGGGCGATAATTGCTTGGGTCTAATTTGTCCCTCTTTTTGAAAATAGCAGTGACTGAGGCATTCTTCCAGACAGGTGGCAGAATACAGCATTTGAAAGATACAGTCATGATTGAAGACAGGGGAAATCCTAGGGAATTTGTCAATCGTTTAAGAAAATACGAAGAAAGTCTGTCCACACTTGGTGAAGAGTTGCTTTTCAAGAATGTAAGATGTTTTAAAACAATCTCAGGTGTAAAAGTGACGTCGCTTAAAGTAGCTCGAGTGCGGGGAAACATAATATCGGGTAGGCGGTTGTCGGTTGGTTCATCAAAATATACATCCGAAAAGGTGTTGGATAGAATCTCCGCTCTTTCGGCATCATTTTGGCACAGAGTTCTGTCAATTCTTCTTAGGAGGGGAACTGATACTTTGGTACTTAATGAAGTGCGAATACACTTGAAAATTTTCTTGTTGTTGCCACTGTTGGCTATTGATTTTTCGTACAGATACCTAGCTTGATTTATTGCTAGCTTAACTTTGTTTGAAAAAGCTCTGTGAGCCTGGTATTCAACAATGTGATTTGTGTGTTTATATTTGCGCCATAGACTCTTTTTATATTTAATCATAGATAGCAGTTCAGAGTTAATCCACAGTTTTATACAATTTCTGTAGATATTTCTCTTTGATGTATATTTATTCTTGAGTTCTGACAACATTTTGTAAAATATTTCCCACATTTCGCTTGAGTTTTCTATTGGGCCGGAAAGGTTCTGCCAATTTATCTGCTCCAAGCACTGCGAGATGCTGTTTCATACGAAATTAAATTACCTTGCTGATGAGGGATACTGAGAGTAAACTGAAGGTGTGAAATTAAAACAGCATGATCTGAGATACCTATAGGAGATTCAATACTGGGTTTTGTTATAAGCTGACGGTCATTAGTGAATACTAAGTCTAATAGTAAGTATTCGAAAACGTTGCCATTTTGTGCAATGTAAAGACAATCTAAATGTTTAAACCTGATTTTACTTGATATCGGGACACAATAGGCCCATGAGACAACAGTATTTTTTTGTAGTCAAAAACTTCAGGCTACTACATTTTGTTATCAAAATTGATAAAAACTCCCACACAAAAAAGTTGAGGCAATATTTTCCTTAGGCCCCCCCCGTTTTACTCGTCTATGTGCATTTTACATTGCCAAGAGTAACTTTATCTTTTTAAGTAGAAAACGTTTAGTAGGTGTACAAAGTTTCAAATAATTATCTTTGAAAGTTTCGAAAATATTGAACAAAAACAATCCTCAGCACTACACCTTTAACACCCTGTATGTGGAAAACGAAGAGTTGTTTGGCCTATGGTTATATGAAGTTTTCTTAATATATACAGTTCTAGAATTTGCTATTAAAGTTTGGCAAGCTAATTTTAGGACACCCTGTATAGTGTGTCTCACTTTAGACGGCACCACCCCAGTATCTTTTTTTATAAATTATTGGTTTAAAAAATTTCTTTGTACTGATTATACTCCTCACTAACCTTTACGGTAAAATGCTAGCCTACTACCATTTAAAATAAACAGCAAAATTGGAGAAGTTGTATTAGGGATTTTTTATCAAAAAATCTTGTTAATAATAGTTGTTCAGAATCGTTCAAATAAGCTAAATCAAAAATTTCATTAAAAACAAAAAAAATTTGAAAATCTCTCAAAAACTTTCGAAGTCCACAAAATTCAAATAATAATCTCACAAGTTTTCCATGATTTTTTATTTTATTTTTTTACTTCAATACAATAACAAAAAACGATAGATACTTAATTACTTAAATAACAGTATTTTCAACTACATCACCATTAGCACGAATACATTTTTCTATTCGTTTAGACATCTAAAGTTTAAGTTTAAATTAGCACAAAGAAGCTCTTGGTTAATGGTGTCGAAGGCTTACCCGTCTCTGTGCATTTTACATCGCCAAGAGTAACTTTATCTTTTTAAATAAAAAAAGTTTAGTATGTGTACAAAGTTTCAAATAATTATCTTTGAATGTTTCGAAAATATTAAACAAAAACACCCTGTATCTGGAAAACCGAGTATTTTTTGGCCTATGGTTACATAAAGTTTTCTTAATATTTCCGGTTCTAGAATTCGCAATTAAAGTTTGGCAGGCTGACTTTGGGACACCCTGTATGTACTAATGCCGTTAATTATTGATGTACTACTTATATGTAACGAAATTGATTGATGGGTATGGATAATTAGGTATTGATTTTTAATAATAATTATAGATGTTTCGATAACTATTCATATTTTTCTATAACTATGGGTATTAATCGATATGTATCAATAGTTTTATATATATCGATATGTATTGATAATTCGAAATATTGATATGTATTGATAATTTAATATATATCGATATTTCTGAGTTATTGATAGTTGACATCAGAATATCAATATCGCCCAGCATTACTGCAACCTATACCTATAGTAAAATCAGAAAAGTTTTTGAAAACATGTATCCAACCATGATCCATGTTCCATGTTTAACCCATGCTCTTCTCCTTGTATGTGAATTTATTCGAAGAAATTTGAAGTTTGCAAACTTGTTAGTATATGCAGAATATATTTTTGAAGTTCATATAATAGTGACGGCATACAGACAAATGTACCCATCACTTCCTCTAGCACCACAACCAGTTATTACACGTTGGGGTATATGAAACGAACACGCCCAAAGCATCACATATTGTAAAGGATTTTTGAAAAATTCTGAGCTGTTCCAGGAACTAACAATTATTAAAAATTATTTTACCAACATACCAAATAGACTTTCTTAAAAAAAGTAGAATCTTCCATTAGTAAAAAAATTTAATATTTTAAACAACTTTTTGCTCCAACTGAAGTCCATATAGGAAGCGTTCGAACAGTTACTTACAGCAAAAATGTATGCCGTAGTTCAAATAATCCAAATTTACACATTTTACAGCAATTTTGTGATGGTAGGCTACTTACATATGTTCACCACAAATATCTACCAAATACGGTTATCTCCTTCCAAATTTTGGTTTAGCTCCTGTAACAAGCTGCAATGTTGAATGAACATAGGTATTTGAGATATAAGAAAATGTTTACGCCTCAAAGAACTCGTTTTACAGATCAAAATTACCAAATTATCATTAGTATCATCAACTGCATTTTGACTTAAATTTCTAGAGTGATTGTGATAAATACATATGCTTTATTGCTCTATATCTAAAATGTGATTTTTTCAAAGTAACTATTAAAATAACTCCAAGTTGCCTGTGTGTAATTAAATAATTATTCTTCTCGCCTTTATATGGTAAATCCATTACTATAAAATGGTAAGAATATTTTGCTAGAATGTTTAGATATATTCAACTAACGTTGTGATAACTCAGCACAACTTCAGTTTTCACCAGTACCTGATCTTTAATAAGAAAGCGGCAAAATTCAAATATTGTCAGTGGAAAATCTGGGGACTTTTATTTAGTTTGATTGGCTGCCAACGCCGAATCCGTGGAGAGAAAACGGACTTGTGTAATTGGCCATCGCGAAACATGTGAATAACATGTACATGTAGGCACGTCGAGCATTACGCCGATTTTAATAAGTGAAACGAACAGAATTTCGCGCAGTTATACTAAGTAATTGTATAGGTATCTGAGCGTTAGACAGGGGCGACATTTCGGCAATCACCTGTTGACGCTGAGAAAAAGCCAACTGTTGGAGCTAGTTTGACGATCGTCTAGGTTACTGCACCAGGGAATCTCAAGAAGATTGTGTATTTTCTAGCACCTATCAAATTCTAAATGTAAAGTAAGTCATTAACATGTCTACTATTAACTATTAGGGCCATTATGAATCTTGCAATATCGAACGTTGATTATCAATTTTATAAAAGTAAGCTTTTTAAGTGCGATCAACTTTGTTCCTAGTGCTACTCGTACAAAAACTGACAAAACTTTAATTTGTAAATATTATTATTATTAACTGATAAATAAATAGAAAATCCTATTTTTTACAAGGTGGTTAAACCTTCTACGTAAAAATGTGTTATTTTTAATACAACCATTGAAAAGCCTATTTCTACTGTCTAGGCCAGTAGTGTTCAAACTGTTTGCTCACGTATCTTTAAAACAGAAAAAATTAATAGTGCGTATCCTTGCTGTATGTATATTATCTAAAAATATTCTGGCTTGGCAGCCTTAAATACCTTCACATTTAGGTACAAAGACTTGCTGTATGCTCTTTCTAGGAGTATGGGATAGGTTCGTCGCTAACAATTCTTAGTTACCGTTCAGATTGCGTAATTCAAAAATACAAATTAATATTAAGCAATCTTTAATTGATTTTCTTATCTTTCCCTGTCACTTGATGTACCCCTAAGTATTGACTTGCTTATCATTTTGGGGTACGGGTATTCCACTTTGGGGATCACTGTTCTACACCGCAATGAAATTTTTTTTTGTTACTAATATTATATTCCAATGTTGACGTTTTTATGATAGTAATGTTATGTTACACCTAATACATAATAAAATATAAAAAAATGTATAACTAGGTTCATCGATCCCTATGGTCTTGCTAATGATTAAAAGTACCTTAAAATTATTAATTTGTTCTGATGGTGAATTTGTTTGTAATGACAAGTTCTTGCAGAATTGTCTCATTTAAACAGCGGGCTGTCTAGGGTATTTGTAACACCTGCTGATGTACCCACATTTAGTGGTAGTTTGGTAGTAATCCAATTTTATATCTTTAAATATTCAGTAGTTGGACTACAACTGCAAAAACAAAAATTTTATTCAAAAAATAATGAACGAAAGAATTTTATTATAATTTTTAAACAATCAATTACAGATATGTCACCACAAACTACTACCCTTCGATTCTTAAAAGAAGCCTGCTGTAACGAATGTGCTGGTCAGCATATCGTAAACACCTAAAGAGAGTTAACAGTGTGAACCTGCATAGGACATGGCTTAATTTTGGAAAGTTCTCACTCCTTAATGTAACCACCATTGGACTTCTTCTGGAACAGTAAGTAAACTATCATAACTTAATGCTGAAGTATAATAAAAAATAATGTAAGTTTTTCCAACTTATTTTTGGGACAAATTTGTATATTACCGAATCTTTTCTGTTTGGGTGAAACGTACCCCAACAAATTCAGAGTGATCTAATTATTACATGGAATATTAAATAAACGAATCTGTCAAGAAATTGAGTATGGAAACATGTATTGTGCAAGAATTAAGCAGCTTTTGGATTGAATCATGTACCTATTGAACTAGCTTCCGAGATAGATTCAGGTTGGAATATAAATTTAAAAGGGTTCTTAAGTTACATCGCATTCTTGCGCAATACAGCTTTTTTTAAAATAGGTATACAGGGTTTAAAAAAAGATGCGGACAGATTTTGTGTGGTTAATATAAGTAATTTGAGTGTAGGAGTGCATGTCCACTGAAGCCACGTTTTCGTGCTGCATGGCTGTGAAGTTGGAGCAATATTAGGGAGCAGGTAATGGAATAAACAAAGCAACATTACGAGTTTGACGTTTGTTTATTACCTTGTTCAGTAAGTTCAATTAGCTTAAAATAGAGGGATTTACTATGTCGGAGCTAGCAGATATCCCTGTCGCATATGAGGAAGTTGGAGGACATAGTCGGATCGCTTTTCGTATTTATTAGCAGCGTCTTCTACAAAGGCATCATCCAAATTTCAAATTCCTTGCCGTTCTTTATCGACGGTTCTGCAAAGAGGGCTCGTTGAGAGGTCAACTGCTTGACAGTGGGAGATTCAGGTCAACCCGAATGCTGGAGTAGAAAAAAGAAATTTTGACTCACAAACCCAACGACCAGCAAGCGCTTTGTTAGTAATGCGATGAGTTAGCACCACGTATCTGTATCCATACCACATGCAGAAGGTGCAGGCACTTTTATCTGGAGACTTTCCAAGCAGCATGGCCTTCACAGAGTGATTTCTTCAGAGATGTGCCATCAAGCCCCAGTTTCTGGCAACTACATTATTTTTTGATAAGGCATGTTTTATTTGTGAGGGTATATTGAATTTCTTGAACTCTTATGTCTGAGCCAAATATAACCTTCACTAGGGAAAGTTTGAAGTAAATATCTGGGCGGACCACAATTCTCTTGATTTATTTCTGTAGGGGCATTTAAAGAGCTTTGTGTACGATACCCCGATTGAGCTGGAAGAGGATTTGGTCTCCCGCATCATGGCTGCCAGTGAGAAACACAAACTACGCCAAAACATCCTGATACGAGCAAAGCAATTAATGGAGAGATGTTGTCGAGCATGAATAAATAATGGCGGGACTAATTTTAAGCATGTTGTAATGTTTCACATTTTTTTATTTTTGTTATTCTCTCAATTTATTTAATTAAGCTATTTTCAGTTTCACTTCACCTACACAAGAAAGCTGCAACTTCACAGTCGTGTAGCATGGAAATGTGGCTTCAGCGAACATGCATTCCTATACTCGAATTACTTATATCCACGCCCCCTACAAAGACACAAAATCTTTCCACATCTTTTTGTATCGTCCTGTATGTATGCTTCCATATAAGGCTCAAATTGAACTGAAAATAAAGCTACCTATCTGAACTTTTCACTCGACTGTTTGACTCTGCTAAATTAATTTTAATCAGGTTGCAGTGTAAATATGATTGAAACTGTTGAATTTCACTCTTCAAAATCATATTGAAGATACATGCAGCTAATAAAATGTCAAGGTTTATATATATAATACTATAATACACTGCTCAAAAAAAATGAGTGGACCCCTATTAAAAATGCCTATAGTATTCAAACACATATACAGGGTGTTTACGGTCTTCTCTGTATCTTTTTAAGGGGTGATGGTACACCTCAAAAAGAGCCAATAAGCCTTAAAACGCTTTTGTAAAAGTTGTCTAATAAGGAAGATAATACTTCTCTGTATCTTTTTAAGGGGTGATGGTACACCTCAAAAAGAGCCAATAAGCCTTAAAACGCTTTTGTAAAAGTTGTCTAATAAGGGAGATAATACTTTTTATAATTTCTACATTAAACGATTCATTGGTTTGAAAGTATTGTAATCTAATACTTAATTGTATTGTCCAATTGTTATTAAGTTTGTTTATTTGACTGGTAAATTTGTAATCAATAATTAATCTTTACTATCACTTTTGTTGCACAAAAATTTTTATTATTTTTATTTCCGTAAACGGGTGCAAGCAGCAGCGGCGGAAATTCGTTAACAACTTTTGGGCCTTGCAGAGTATAAATGGTCAAAAGTATGCTGAGCCAGACTTTGTATACAACAACATGGTGATACATGTAACATGTAATTATTGTAAGAAATAATTTCTTTTTCATCACTTTTTTTATAAACAGTTATTTACTTCCAGTTCTTATCAATTTTCTTCTTGTTTTGTCCTTCTGCACTAAATGCTTGGGAAAACAAAAAATGCTTGTTACAGCATCGGGCTTCAACAATTTTATACTGGATCTTGGTTGGTTTTTATAATCCTTTTCTAAAAAATTTAGGGGAGTACCAGGCAAGATGACATACGGTTAATTAGAGCGAAATTTTAAAAAAACTAAAGGTGCTAAGAAATTGAAGAAAGTATACAGGGTGATTCAAATTAAGTGCTCACAATTGTTATCTTTCTTATTATTAATTTTACAAAGTAGGTTAAATTAGCAAACTAGTAGTGTTTTTGGAGCTGATAATATGCAATTAAGAAAAAAACAATCGAATAACGAGTTTGCGACAAAATTAAAAACTTTTAGTTTTTTTAATGGAACACCCTGTATATATTTCTAAAACTTGAAATAAAAATTAATTTGTGATATAAAAGTCTTAATACACTATTGTCTTAAAATGAATATTCAAGAAGTTAGGGGAGATTTTAGTTTACCTATATCAACAATACACCGCACTTACGAAAAATTCATAGTAGGCCGCTACTAAAAACAAAAACAACAACGTAAACATTAGAACTGTCAAAATCAATTTGTCGGACGTTTGGTTGTCGAAAGTAATTAGTGTTGTTTATTTATTTCAATTAAAAACTTAAAACAAGCCTGCAATGAATTTTTACAGTAGAATAATGTATGTATTTATCTAAAAAAACATTATTCAAAAATTCATCATTACGCACCCACATTAGGCTAACATGACATAGTATGTCATCTTAGACTCATGGCTGGTATGTTGTTTTACCCGCAATCGACAAAACTTTAACCAATGGATTATTTGTAAACATATTTTGAGTTTACTTGTACTTTTCTTTAAATATAAAACAAACAACAACTGCTATTAGCATCATCATACTTAAACACATTTAAATACGTACCTGACTGTAGATATTACCACTACAATAATAAGGAAAAATAATTTTTCAACTGCCAAAAATATTTGCGATGGTTTCACTCTGAAAATTCCGTTCAATCGACAGCCGTAAACAATTTCTGCGGAAGCACCATCTATGAGCCCATGAATAAACTGGTTGTTGCTCAACTGGGGCGAATATTTAATTTGCAATGAGCACTATGTCATCTTACCTTACTATGTCATCTTTCCCGGAACTCCCCTACTCCACAGAGTCTGCTAGTTTTGGAGGGATACCAATTATCTTTTCGAATTGCATTTATCCAGAGTTTTAAAATTTCAGGACATTTAAACGGAAACCTTATAACAGAATGTAATTGTTAATACATATTATACAGTGTGTCCCTGGATTGAGTTCACTATAGGTATAATTGACAAAAAATTTTACAATTTTATTTTAATGTTTTGGGATTCCGCCCTGCTTGATCTGAAGAGAATTTTAAGAATATTTACAGTTTTTGAAAACACAAGTTGGCCTTGACAGTGAAGCAAAAACTATTTTCGTTTCAGGTAAACTACCCTTTCTGTTCATGATACGGCAAAATTTTACCAAGAAAAGTTGTTCAGAATGATAAATTATGGCCCTACACAAAATTTGAGGAAGATCTACCTACTTAAATTAAACCGTTTTTGGACTAATGTCTCCGCCTATGAGTTATGTTTTCTAGTTATGTTATGTTTCGTTTGAACTGTTTTGTTTATGAGTCCACAGAAGGAACGCGATAGGTAATTTCCTATAGAATGGAACGGCGCCTGCAAGACCCAAACAATATGGGAATGAGTAACGTTGCCGAGATCAGGGCATTCTTGTATAGAAAAGCAAAGGTGTTGGACGAGGTTGCGGGCGCCGGACCATTACCGTTCCAACCCTTATTATTAGTTATGTTCATTTCGCCATTGCGGGCTATTTATTGGTTATTTTAGTTTTCAACCAAATAAACTGTGCTTATCGGACTTAATGTGTAAAATCAAAGTGGTTACGCCCTGAACTACCCCTAAGCTCTGACATATTTATTAAAAATTACGGTTCGATTTAAGTAGGTAGAACCTCCTGAAATTTTGTATGGGGCCATAATTTCCCATTCTGAAGAACTCTTCCTAGTAAAATTTTTCCGTATTATAAACAAAAAGGGTAGTTTACCTGAAAAGAAAATACAATAGTGTGTCCCAGGATAGATGAGGAGTAACTTTTCAAAACGCATTTTGTCCAATTTGGACAATATTGAGTTTGAATTGGATTTGGAAATAGCTTGTTTTGCTCTACAGTCCTGTATAAAGAAAACGTTTCAAACGGCATTATGTCCCTGTGTAATTCACGTGCAAAGTATAATGGCCACATCAAAAGGCATTTTGTCCACAGATGTAGTCGGATCAAAACGCATTATGTTGTTTTGCTGCTAGAAGGGGACACTATCGCGAACAACAGCTGATAGTTTTGTTTACTATAACCGTAAAGTTCAGTTCTGTTTTTGTAACTTGCAGTGAAACAAACACGAGTACCTACATGTTTTAATTAAATATTTAGAAATTAATGTATTATAATGGAAAGTCTCAATAACAGTGTTACTGTGAGCGAATCTAATCAAGGGTCAAGGAAAAGACAACGGCGAAAAACAAAAAGAGAAATAGATTATGAGAAGAGGTAAGCATTGCTTGTTCGTTTCGAAAGATAATATTTATACCAATATACTTTGATTTTTTTATAGATATCAAGACTCTGACCCCTTGTTGCACAATTTTCAACCACCATGTGTCCACAGAGATGGAACATTTAATTGTCGCAGTATTTCAAGAAGTATCCTTGCCAAAGCAAAGAGAAATGTTTTTTTTTAAACCGGACAGAAAGGAGATAAAAGAATGTCCTTTTTAATGGATGTAACGCTACCAAAACGCAGCCGTGTTCGTGGTGAAGTGAGGAAAAACAAGCGACATCGCGTTGCAGTTAGATATTTCTTGATATCAACAGAAAAACAAAGAATACCTGTATGCTCCAAATTTTTTGCTAAATTATTTGGGGTTGGTCAAAGGAGGTTGAATACCATCGCTGACGGAATGTTATCTGGCAACAGGGTAGTAGAGAAACGAGGAGGCGATCATAAATTTCGGAAGTTTTCAGCAAAAAGAGAGAAAGTGTACGAGTTTATTTCAAAGTTAAGAGCTTGCGAAAGTCACTATGCAAGAAATAAAAGCAGACGACTTTACTTGCAATCATCTTTGAACATAAATCGACTTTTTCAGCTCTATAACAATAACGTTGAAGACGAGTTTAAGGTTAAAAAAACCATTTTCGTAAAAATATTTGAGACAAAGTTTAATCTAGGGTTCGGTTCTCCAGCCACCGATACGTGTAGTTATTGTGCTAGACTTAAAACAGAAATTGAATCTTGTGAAGATGGTAATATCAAACAAGGTTTAATTGCAAACCTCCTAGTTCACAAAAAGAGATCTAAAGCCTTCCATGCTCTGATGAAGGACAATCCAGAGGCAAGCATAACATACGTGTTTGACTTGCAACAAGTCCAGCCAATTCCCAAACTCTCTATTGGTGAGGCTTTCTATGCAAGACAAATTTCATTCTACATTGAATTTGAATTTGAAGGTGAAAGTTGTGTCTAAACATGTACTCCGAAAGTAAATTCAAATATTGGGTCCTTTCGAGTGAATTGTGACGCAAATTTTGGGAAGATCACGGAGAAAGCTGCTAGGGAGAGGCTAGGATATAAATCAGGACGATAGATTGCCAGGTTAGATAGGAAATAAGGAAAATTAGTTATAACCTTAAACTAGATGAGATAAGTTAAAGTACCAGCTGGGAAGCGGTCGTCGCGCTCAAAATTGCGATAGGCAACACACAGTACAGCAAGCAGCAAGACGAGTTGCAGGTGTGTTCCGGAGGCGCATGTATTATAGAATAGGCACGCGCTTGTAAACGTTTGGTCTGCTTTCAAGCAGATAAAAACGGTGGTTGCCCCCCCCCCCCCCCCCCCTGAGCAAAAATATAACACTGATTTACTGAGAAGGGCAGGACTTTCGACGGGTTGACCGGGGTACTGTCGTTAGCGCGATATCAGTGGAGCAAGTTGACAATAACTAAAAGCGATTATTTCAGAACCTGAATAAGTGAGCAAGAAACAAAATAATAAAATGGGGGAAGAAAGTGACCAGCACAAAGATATGCTAAGCATGATGAAAAGTTTAGCAAAAGATATTCGAGAGATAAAAGAAGGGCAAAATGCAACAAAGGAATTAATGAACCTAGTGAAGGAACTTAAGAATGAAAATCAGGAGCTAAAAGACAGGATGAACAAAATGGAAAAACGAATTGCAGAAATGGAAAATAAAGCAGGGGAAAGAAATGTAGTGATACAAAAAACAACAATCCATCAAGAACAACTAACCAGAAAAAATAATATCATCATAAAAGGACTGCAAACGAATGACAATACAAGGACTCAAGAGGTTAGGGAAATTATCGCCAGGAATTTACAGATTGAAATTGACATCAAGGAAACAATTAAATTAAATACTAAAGGAGAAAATAAAATTATACTTGTGAAACTAAATAACTTCGAGGATAAGCAGGAAATTATGAGGACTAAATACAAACTTAAAGGGAAAGATCTATATATTGAAGATGATTTGCCAAAAGAAGCAAGAAGAATCCAGTTTGAACTGAGAAAAACAGCCAAAGAACTAAGAAGTCCCGAAACAACAGTAAAAGTAGGGTTTCGGAAATTAATTATTAACGGTAAGATCCATCATTGGGATGATTCTCTTGATAAGATAGATATCACAAAAGGGAAAGCTAATAGTGTAAATGGTGATCCAAAAAACGATTAGGTCATAATAGGGAAGGCGATATGTTAACGACTTTGGCAAAGAAAATTGACTTGAGCAGATTCGATATAAGAGAAGAGGGAAAAGTAATGAAAGCAATTAAAATAGGAACCTGGAACGTACAGGGAATTTATGAAGAGGGCGCAGTGACAAATCTAGCAGCAGAAGCAAAGAAATATAAATTGGAGCTGTTAGCTATACAAGAAACACACTTAAAAGAGTCATCAACTACAGCGCTGAGGGATTACATTCTCTTTACCAGCGGCGGCGAGACAAGAAGATATGGGACTGGTTTTTTGGTAAGCAATGAATTAAAAGACAATGTCAAAAAATTTGTACCAGTATCTGACAGACTATGTTACATAGAAATAGCGGGAGAATATAACATGTCTTTATTAAATATATATGCCCCAACGGAAGAAAAAACGGATCAAGAAAAAGAAACCTTTTACGAGCAATTAGAGGAAGCCTTCAACAATTTGAATAAAAATAACATTAAGATAGTCATAGGAGACGCAAATGCGAAAATTGGAAAGGAAGCTGTATTTAAGCATATAATTGGTAATGAAAGTCTGCATCACGTCAGTAACAACAACGGAAACAGGTTAATTGAATTTGCAGAAGAAAAAGATCTGAAAATAATGAGTACTTACTTTAAAAGAAAGGACATATACAAAGGAACATGGACCTCACCAGGAGGAAGATACACCAATCAAATAGATCACATACTCATGGATAAGGTGCATTGTAATATAATAAAAAATGTAAGATCCTATAGAGCTGCGGACATAAACTCAGATCATTTCTTAGTAAGGGCAGAGGTAAAGATAAAAAAACTCCCGAAGAAGAAAAAGTGGCAGCAAAAAAGGAAGCAGTACGATATGGAAGAGTTGCTAAAACCAGAAATAAGAGAACACTATCAAAAAGAAATAAGGAGGTGTTACCACGAGAAGGAGAACTGTATGACACAAGATATAGACGAAAGATGGAAAGAAATAGAGATAATAATTCAGACAGCGACAAACAACACAGTACCACTTAAAGCAATTAAAAATAAAAACCAGTGGTGGGATGCAGAGTGTGTAAGGGAAACCGAATCCAGAAACAACCTGAGAATGAAAGCGCTTCAAACAAAACGAGAGGAGGACATACAAGCATACAAATTACAGAGGGCGAGAGTTAAAAAGATTAATAGACAGAAAAAAAGGGCTAAAAACGAAGAAAAGGTAAAATCAGCAGAAGACTATTACCGGAGAAAGGAAATCAAAAACTTTTATAGAGAAACAAAAAAGGAAGATCGACAGAGCACCAAGCGATATACATAAAAGATAAGCAAGGAAATTTAATAGGAGACGAAGATGGAATTAGGAACAGGTGGAAGGAACATTTTAAAGAAATTCTAAATGGAAATATAGAGGAAGATGAAGAGGTGGCAATAATAAGGGACAGCATTAAGGTTGATGAGCCAACAAAAGAAGAAACCGAAGAAATCATCAGTAACCTTAAAAACAATAAAAGTCTGGGGAGAAATGGGATAACGGCGGAGAACCTGAAGTATGCCGGCGAGGACCTCATACAAAAAGTCCATGAATTAATGCAGACTATCTGGGAAGAAGAGCGAATGCCAAAAGATTGGGAAAGTTCCACTATAATTCCTATCTTAAAGAATGGGGATAAGTCAGAATGTAGTAATTATCGAGGAATATCCCTGCTGGATGTGACTTATAAAACATTGGCAACGCTAATTAAAAGAAGGTTAGAAGCGATACTGGATCCCCAAATGGGTGAGTACCAGGCGGGTTTCCGAACAGGAAGGAGCACAATAGATCAGATATTTACACTGAAGGAACTGTTGACAACAAGCTATGAGTACAAAATTCCAGCAAACATAATATTCATAGATTTCTTAAAGGCATACGATTCCATAAAGAGAAGCAGAGTAATAGAGACTATGAAACATTTTAAAGTGCCTGCAAAATTGATAAGAATCCTGAATATGACGCTAAACAGAACAACAAGTAACATAAAGTCAAGGGGAGGAATATCAGAAGAATTTGTGGTGACATCCGGTCTGAGACAAGGAGATCCCTTATCAACATTATTGTTCAATGCAGTATTGGAAAAAATTATGCATGACAGTCAACTAAATCGGAGTGGACACCTGCTGTACAAGAGTCACCAAGTCATCGCCTACGCTGACGATGTGGCGATATTAGCTAGAGGCACAAAGGAGGTCCGAGAAACAACAACACGTTTAATCGAAGCCGCACACAAGATGGGATTGCAAGTCAATCAGAAGAAAAGCAAATTTATGAGGATCGGAGAAACACACGTCAAAAGTAACTATTTCGAACTATACACGCAATATGGAAAAATGAAATTTGAAGAAGTGGATGAGTTTGTTTACCTAGGGGCAAGGCTAACCAATAATTGCAATGAACAACGTGAAATCGAAGCAAGGTTAAGTAAGGCAAATAGATGTATCGGAGCATGGAACCATTTGTTAAGATCTAAACATTTATCAAGAAAGGCCAAACTAACCATATATAAGACAGTAATAAGACCAACCGCTTTGTATGGGGGTGAGACGTGGGTGCTCAATAAGAATACACAAGAAATACTGTCAAGATGGGAAAGGAAGGTATTGAGGAAAGTATTCGGAGGGAAAAAAATTGAAGACATCTATGTCAGAAGAACGAATGAAGAGATTTACAGTATGTATAAGGAACCCAAAATAGATATGGTAATAAAAGCGAGGAGATTACAATGGCTGGGACACATTGAAAGAATGGAAGGAGATAGGGTAGTGAAGAGAATTGCTTGGCGGGAACCAGATTATAAGAAAAGAAGAGGCAGACCAAAGAAGCGGTGGCGTGAAGCGATACTAGAGGACTTGAAGGAGAAGAATATAACCGATTGGAAAGAAAGAACTAGAGATAGGAAAAAATGGAAACAAACAACCAAGCTATGGGCCTAAAAGGCCTGTTCAATGCTTACTATATATATATAAGAGCTTGCGAAAGTCACTATGCAAGAAATAAAAGCAGACGACTTTACTTGCAATCATCTTTGAACATAAATCGACTTTTTCAGCTCTATAACAATAACGTTGAAGACGAGTTTAAGGTTAAAAAAACCATTTTCGTAAAAATATTTGAGACAAAGTTTAATCTAGGGTTCGGTTCTCCAGCCACCGATACGTGTAGTTATTGTGCTAGACTTAAAACAGAAATTGAATCTTGTGAAGATGGTAATATCAAACAAGGTTTAATTGCAAACCTCCTAGTTCACAAAAAGAGATCTAAAGCCTTCCATGCTCTGATGAAGGACAATCCAGAGGCAAGCATAACATACGTGTTTGACTTGCAACAAGTCCAGCCAATTCCCAAACTCTCTATTGGTGAGGCTTTCTATGCAAGACAAATTTCATTCTACTGTTTCTGTGTGACTGATGTTGCAACTAAAAATCCACATTTTTATGTGTGGAACGAAACACAAGCAGGGAGAGGCGCTCAAGAAATTGGTTCAGCTGTAACAGACTTTTTGGAAAAAGCGCATATTGATGGTTCCATAACCCAAATTAGGCTTTTTGCTGACGGCTGTGGAGGCCAGAACAAAAACCAGCACGTCGTCCATGCCTTATTATACTGGCTGCAGAAAAAATCCCCAAAAAAACATAAAAGAGATAGTAATGTATTTTCCTCTGCGCGGTCACTCATACTTACCTGCCGACAGAGTGTTCGGTAGAGTTGAGAAGAACCTACGAAAAACTGAAGAGGTGTTGAACCCCGCAGCTTATATTAAAATTTACAGAGAATTTGGAAATGTCAGAGTTTTAGGCGAAGACTGGTTCCTTAAAAACTACAAAGATTTACAAATCATACTAAAAGATATTGATGGAATTAGAGACATGAAAAGAATATTTGTACAAAAATTTATAAAAAAAGGTTACTTTGATGTTAAGATAAAACTTGAGCCCACCTATAGATGTGACGACCCTTCGAAACACGCAATGCCAATAACAAAACGAGGTCGTAGTCTAATAAGAAATATGGTTGATCGGTGTAACATACCACTGCAAAATAAAGTCAAGGAGAAGAAGAAAAATGATGTACAAAACCTGCTTTGTGAAAGATTTGGGCAAAACTGGGTAGATGACATCCCGCTATTGTCGTCTATGTTCTTTAGTCATGCCTTAAACATCATGCCAGAACCAGATGCAGATCCTGCTGAAGACTTACGCGAAGAAGCAATGTGTGACTGCCTCGAGGAAGACCCTAACCAGGAATAAATTTGATTGTTTTATAATATATTCTGTTTTGTTTATTATTAGAATTAAGATTATGTACGTTTGTATTTCTGAAAGAAATAAAATAAAAACAAGAAAATGTTCCTGATACTTAGTTCATGTTGTTAAAGAGGTTATAAGCCAAATTGTACTACGATACTGTTTTCTGTAAAATTAATAAATAGCAACAAACAGCATTATGTCCAATTTCAACCAAAACAATACGAATTTTATACATTATGACGAAACAAGACGCATTAAGTCCAAACATTTTTTAGATTTTTCGAGTCTATCTGACAAATTTTGAGTTAAATGAGATCAGTTATTACGTCTAGATGCTGGTTTCTATCAAAAAAACTCACCGTCCTAAAAATATAAGACACAGTTTAAAAGAAAATCGTTTTTCGTTAATTCCCAAAAACATTTCTTTTGGACAAAATGCGTTTTGAAAAGTTGCTCCTCAGATGTCGCAGGAGGTGAGATAGACTAAAAATTTTTCAATTTTATTTTAAGGTTTTGGGATTTGGTCCTGCTTGGTTTGAAAAGAATTTTAAGAATATTTTCAGTTTTTGAAAAACAAGTAGGCCTTGGCAGGGAAGCGAAAACTATTTTATTTTCAGGTAAACTACCGTTTTTGTTTATGATACGTAAAAATTTTATTAATAAAAGTTGTTTATAATGATACAAATAAATTTCCCCATAGAATGGGTCTCGACCTGAGCCACCAGAGAATGACAAATTTGATTCGACGTGAATTTGAGAAGTAACGCACACAAAAAAAATGACATCAATGCTATTCCAGACAATTTAATAATAGGTACACGTATCAGGTGCTTGCAACTTTATTACTCTTTTTGTTCTATACTTATATTTTAATCAAAATATTTTTGTTTATTTTTGGTTGTTTTTCAATGTTTTAATAAATATATATAAAGACTGTCCTTCACAAAAGGATATTAAAAATTATATTAGTAAAAGAAAAATATTATCCAACAGATCTCTTGTATAAGGAAGCAAAGGTTTTAGACATTAGGCAATTGTTCGGTTACACAAGTGTATTATATGTGATACAACATTGGGTAGATTTTGAGAGCATTGAACAAGAATCAAGGTTAATGCAAACTAGAAGTATTGTTAACAATAACATCAAACCGCCTCGCATGAAAACTAAAAAGGGCCAGCAGTGTTTTTTTTACATAGGGTTGAAAATGTACAACTTGTTACTTAACAAACTAAAGTTCACAAGTAAAGTGACAAATAAAGTAAAGAAGCAGATTGCTGATTCTCTATTCAAACTAACGCCTGTGATGCAGAGTTTTTTCTAGATGTAGGATTGGGTCTTTCTTTTCTTTTCTTTTTACATTTAAAATTTATCTACATAAGGTTAATTATAAATTCAGTTGTTTAGTTATTAAGGTTTATTTTATTTTACTTATGTGCATACCAGGGACAAGTACTCAGTACTTTGGTATCTCACTTCAAGAAAGATTATTATATTTTATTTATTTATGTACAAACTGAGATTCTCACAAATAAAAATCTATTTTAACTTTTCCTTTCTATTTAACTGTATCTAAAATTTTAATTAAAAAAGTTATTTCATACACTTCAAATACCACGAGCACTCCTAAAATTAGCTGCTGGCTACAGGCCTGCCTAGGGTGGCGGTACATGAGACTTTGCACCCTGGCGATGGGTAAACTAGAGACGCCCCTGATTGCAGGCTTTAGATATATATCTTTCGTGCAAAGTTTACTCATCGGAAATTGTCTTATTTGTATATTTTTAATAAAAGCTCTCTAAAACCGGTTTCTGCATTTTTTAATTTTCTTATTGATACTCCTTCAACAGTCATATTTATGTTTGATTATAACTAAACTTGGCTATCTATTAATGTAGCCTTGTTTATTTATACCTGGCATTGTTACACTTAAAATAAATTTTAATTAATTTGGCTTTAATTAGCTTACATAAAACAAAATGTTTATGTTGATATTGTAATTTACGTTGCATTTATTTTCTGTTGATTTTAACTTAATTTTCAATTTTGATTGTTTTACGCTAAGGTTGATACTATAATTAACTTATAGCACTTATAATTTTTGTTATTATGTACTATGTTATTTAGGTATTCGATGTCATGAGTGTGGTAAGGGTGGCACATCTAAACATAAGATCTCTCATTCCAAAAATGCATGAACTGTCTGATTATCTCAGCTCTAACGAGATTGATGTATTTACTGTCAGTGAGACGTGGCTCACGCCAGCGGTAAGTGATAATTGCATTTTTATCAAGGGATACAGTACATTACGTAAAGATCGTCTTTCAAGAGAAGGCGGTGTCTGCATATTTATTCGTAATACTTTTAACTATCAAATTATAAATAGTAATGAGAATATTGAACAACTTTGGATTAATATTAAACTACATTCAATTTCACTTGTTGTCGGTGTAGTTTATAAAGCGCCTGCTGTTGATTCCAAGTTTTTTTCAAATGAATTAGAAGAATCTTTATCTTATTCTGCGTCTTCTGCTGATAACATCATCTGTTTAGGTGATATAAATATTGACATGTTAGATGTTGACCATAATGCAACTGTTTATTTTAATACGATGTGTGAAACACTAAATTTTAAACAAATCATTAATGAGCCAACAAGAGTAACGAGAAACACATCTACCCTATTAGATGTTATTGTGGTATCAGAACACACACATTTTAAGGATGCTGGTGTCAAAGGCATACAGTGGTCTGATCATGACCTCATTGCTTGTACCGTTGTCGCGGATCGACCCATAATCGAGCCTATTTATAAAACGTTTAGAGATTTTAATCATTTTAATTTTGATCTATTTTATAGTGACCTTTGTAAAACTCCCTTCCAGAATATTTGCAGTATTGATAATGTGGATGATAAAATTCAGTATTTTAATAAATGTATTATAGATCTATTTAATCTGCATGCCCCCTATCGAACAGTAAAAATCACTAAACGAAAGTCTCCTTGGCTGACTGATAATTTATTTATTTAATTTATTTAATAGACTGACAAAAACGGGACCAGCCCAGTTACATTTGTCAGCATTCCAACATACAATATAAAATAAAATAATGGCATTTACAGTAGTACATATTATACATAAAAAAATGAAATAACGTGTAGGCAACTGTAGCATTTGCAAAAGACAACCAAATCCCAAGTAAAAGCGCATCAAGACATTGATAGGGATCAGAATTAAGTTAGCGTAAATATCTGTTAGCGTACAATTTTGTAATTTGTTTTTTAAAGGACGTGTAGGGTGCGTCAAATATATTAATATCATGATCTGAAAGTACACTATTGATACCAGTGAGCATTCTTACAACAGGCGAACTTTGTCTTAAGTTGGTACGAAAAGGCGGAACATACAGCGCGCCACGCGGCCTTGTTCTGTATGCTGGGACGTATAAACCCACAAGGGGAAGTAAGTTGGGACAATCAAGTCTATTATTGATAAGTTTATAAACAAATAAGATATCAGTTATTTCACGGCGGTGGTGTAATTTAAATAATTGGAATTCATTTCAAATATGCTGAAATGAGTTGTTTTCTGGATAAGAGTGGTGCTTTTTAAAGTATAAAAATTTCATAAACTTATTTTGTACAGTTTCTATTTTATTTTGATATTTTTTCACTTGAGAGTTCCAAACAACTGATCCGTATTCAAGTTTAGGACGCACAAGAGAATTGTAAAGTACCAGAATAGGCTTAGTATTTTTAAAATTAAATGTGCATCTCATTAAGAAACCTAAATTTCTCAACGATGCATTTACTGCTGAATCAATATGTAAATCCCAACTAAGTGTTGGAACAAAGATGACTCCTAAATCTTTGATTTGGAACTCTCTAGTCAAATTAACCTTATTCATATTATACCCAGAATGAATTACAGATTTGTTCAGTGTGTATATCATGTACTTACATTTGGTGTTATTAAAGTATAATTTATTTTTGTTGCTCCAGTCGGTCAGGCAATCAATATCTTTTTGAAACATATCAGTGTCAACAGAAGTGGTGATTTCTTTGAAAATTTTAAAGTCGTCTGCAAATAGCAATCCGTGAGAATATTTTAAGCAAGCATGTAAGTCATTTATAAAAACTAGAAAAAGCAGTGGTCCCAAATTACTTCCCTGTGGGACTCCCGATGTGGTTAAATAAAGATCTGAATTAAAACCCAAAAAGTTAACAAATTGATACCGACCTTCTAGATAAGATTTAAACAAATAGAGTAAATTATTAGTAATTCCAAAATCAAATAATTTTTTAAGTAGGATATCATGATTGACTTTGTCAAAAGCCTTGGCAAAGTCGGTATACAGTGTATCTACCTGTCCCCCTGCATCCAAAACTCTAGTTACAAAATCTGTAAACAAAACTAAATTAGTATTAACCGATCTATTTTCAAAAAAGCCATGCTGTTGGGGTATAATTTTATTCTTAACATGATAAAAAACTTTATTATATAGCAGTTTTTCAAATACCTTAGCTGGGACAGATAAAATTGATATAGGTCTATAATTTTCTACATGTGCTTTATTTCCAGTTTTATGTATAGGGGTTACTTTAGCTAATTTGAATTTGTCAGGAAACGTGGTTGTTTTTAAACATTTATTAAACAAGATAGTGAGTGGATATTGAAGTATTTCACAACAAGCTTTAAATATGTAAGGGGGAATACCATCAGGACCAGAGGATTTTTTGGGTTTCAGCTGCTTCAAAGCTGCGGCAACTTCCTCTACTGAAAATTCAGTAATTGCAAGAATATCCACGTTCAACAGTGCACCCTCATCGATAATTTTATTTAGGTCATAATGTGATTCATCTGCGTATACAGAACTAAAATACTGTGCAAAACTATCTGCTGTTTCTTGTTTAGTAGTAGCAGCCCGATCTTGAAAGTAGTAAGTGTCTATAGTTAAATTATGTTTTTTGTTGTTATTAACATAGTTCCAAAATTCGTTAATATTGCTACAAACACTATTCTCAACACTATTTAAGTAAACAGTCCGAGCCTGTATAATTTTTTGCTTAATATCTTTTCTGATGCGCTTAAACTCTTGCAGGTGATATTCAGATAAATTTTTACGCTTATGATGAAAATGTTTTAATTTAATATCTGAAATTATTTCTTTAGTGAACCACAATGGATATTTATTTTTCTTATCAGAAAATTTTATTTTAGGAACACAATCATCTAATATTGTGTAGAAAATGTTATAAAAAGCATCTGTAGCAGCATTAGTATCTGCGAATGTATCAATAATATCCCAGTCTGAATTCAAGAGCGAATTATATAAAAGATCAAAATTTGCTTTTCTGTAATTATACTGATTGGTTAATTTTGTTTGACGTAGACTTTCTGATTTGTTTACTAAACTAATTGTTATGTGTAAAGCAGGATGAAAAATATCAATTGGAACTAGGCTATCAATGTGGTGAACGATATTTACATCTAGCGACCCCATGACTAAATCTAAAGTTTTGCCATCTCTGTTTTGAATGTTGTTAAGTAACTTTAAGTTAAAAAGATTTAAAAATTCTTGTAAACTCTTTGATATCGGAGTACCACCTGCAAGATCACAAGCCGCACCAGTTATGCATGGAATATTAAAATCCCCCAAAATTACAATTTCATAATCAAAAATGTTATGGATATTTTCAATCATATTAAAATATTCGATATATTGAATTAAAGGCGATCTAGGTACGATATAGGCTGAGCTAATAATAAACAACTTGCCACAAATGCTTACCTTAATTGCCAAAGCTTCAGGATATTTATTTACTGAAATAACTTCAGACGCATAGTGAGTTTTAATAGCAATTAGCACACCTCCTCCTTTATCTTTTCCAGTAAGTAATTTGTCACGATCACATCTGAAAACATTATAGCGTTGATCAAATAATTCAGAGCTGTATACATCAGAATCAAGACCAGTTTCATTTAATACAATGCAGTCAAAATTTTCCGCCAACAGATTATTTAAGAATATATTTGTTTTTGTTCTAAGACCCCTAACATTTTGAAAATATATATTGAAACTCTTATATTTCATAATAATTTAATGGTCGAATGTTAATACTGAGTACCTATACGTCTTATTTGGAATCTAGTTGCCGCCACAGCAACTACACAATAAACACAGAATAGAAATGATTATATATATATATATATATATATATATGTATCAAACTTAAAATCATCAACAGAAGTGAAAACAGATAACAAAAACTAAATGACAATAAAAAAATATGAACACAAATTAATGTGAAGAGTGCCATGTAATATACGTTTAATGATGACTTTAAGAGATAAAGCTAAGCGACGTTATCGGAAAAGTAAGCGTCCAACACATTGGGAATATTATAAAACATTGCAAAATCTTACAACTATTAGTATTAGAAACGAGAAAAAGGCTTATTTTACTTTCAATATAAAAAATGTAGCTCTAAGCACATATGGAAAGAACTACGATTACTAACAATTGCACCAAATAAAAATAAATATTTGCCGAAAGCGTTAATGCAATCTGATGCTATTAACAACTTTTTTGTAAATAACATTCCCTCCACCGATGTGGATCAAAATCTATTACACTACTACACTAATAATATAGTTAGTGATACTATCGTGGAGCATTCCTTTCTTGCCGTTGACGTAAACTGTGTTCAAAAAATGTTAAATCAAATTAAATCAAACGCAAGTGGTTCCGATAATATTAGTATTTATATGCTCTCATTGTGTTGTCCACATATTTTGACTTACATCACGCACATTATCAATACTATCTTGTTAACTCATACCTTTCCTGATTGCTGGAAAAACGCACTGGTGATACCCATACCAAAAGTAGTAAATCCCAAAAGTTACAATGATTTACGTCCTATCAGTATTTTGCCTGCTTTCCCAAAGATAGCTGAAAAAATTATCAATTTTCAAATTAGTTAACATCTGGAGCGGTATAACATCATTCCAGATATACAGTCTGGTTTTAGACAGAATTATAGTTGCGCTACTGCTTTGCTGAAAGTCACTGATGATATACTCGATGCCAATGATAAAGGTATGTTAAGTATCTTAATTCTATTAGACTTCAGCAAAGCATTTGATACTATTTCACATTCTCTTTTAGTAGCTATCCTTCATTTTATTGGTTTCAGTGAAAATTCAATTGCACTAATTAGTAGTTACTTGAATAATCGATCTCAAACTGTTGTTTTTCAAAATAGCTGCTCTCAGAGTATAAACATCAGTCAAGGAGTTCCTCAAGGCTCGATTCTGGGTCCATTGCTGTTTACTATTTATACAAGCAATCTTTATAAGTGTATCAAAAGCGCCAATCTACATATGTATGCTGATGACACCCAGCTTTATTACTCGTTCTTGCCGTCTACAAAACTTTTAGCTGTAGAGAGACTGCGCACAGACCTCCAGCAACTAGTGGACGCATCGGTTTGTCATTCACTAATAATTAATCCTTCTAAATCGGCCATTATATTATTTGGAAACAAAAATGAATGCAATCTTTTAAAAACGACACTTACTTTTTTTATTGATACCACACAAATTCCTATAGTTGACAGTGCAAAAAATTTAGGGCTGATTTTTGATAATACATTAAGATTTAAACAGCAAGTTACTAATAATGCTAAAAATGCTTACATCAGTCGTAAATTACTATACCCACACAGAG
This sequence comes from Agriotes lineatus, assembly GCA_940337035.1. Lineage (NCBI taxonomy): Eukaryota > Metazoa > Arthropoda > Insecta > Coleoptera > Elateridae > Agriotes > Agriotes lineatus. Next base: position 99,635,137 of record OW679202.1, read on the forward strand.
CTTATTTAAATAAAAAAACCAAAATAATGTTATGCGAAGCGCTTGTTTTATCTCAGTTTTCCTACTGTGACGTAGTCTACGGTCCTAACTTAGATGTTGATACTGCTCTGAAAATACAACGGGTACAAAATTCTTGTCTAAGATTTATTTTTGGCATTCGAAAGTATGACCATATTTCTCACACATTACGAGAATTACAATGGCTCAATATGGCTAACCGCAGAACCTTACACTATGCTTGTTTAATTAATAAAATTATTAACACTACTGAGCCTATGTATCTCTACAACAAAATTACTTTCAGAACTGATGTTCATCATTTGAATTTAAGAAACATTAACTTTATATTCACTCCACCATTACATAAAACAGCCATGTTTGAGAGATCCTTTAAATATATATCTTCAAAAATTTATAATTCCTTACCTAACTCGTTAAAGACTATGCCTTTTAATTCATTTAAGAAAAAAGTGTTTAATTTATTATATGTGCGTCAAAGTACTATTTCATAAATAGCTTAATGACTGTATGTGTCACTCTTGCTAGCTCTGAGCAGAATATTAGGTTAAGGTAGTTTTAGGCAAATTAGTATATTATATTTTAATACCTATTTTACGTCAAGGGTTAAGTGGCAGATCAGGGCACATTAACTATAAAGTGCATCTGAACTTCCCCTTGTGGTTCACGTTTCAATTTCAATTTATCTTGTAACTCAATTTTCTCTTTATATATGTTGTATGAAACTGAATAAAGACATTTATTATTATTATTATTATTATTTTAGAATGGTATGTTGCTGCCAGGAAAGCCTCACAGAGGTTTTTATTGAACCTATCTGATGAGTGGTTTCAGTTATCCAAATGGATTTTGCACAATGTTGATCGATGCTTTGTTTTTGGTGGTTCTAAATGTTTTTTAAACATAGATTACAGCGCACTTCATCTGCATTACAATTATTAAAGAAATTGGCGTAATCTACATCTAATTGCGTAGCAGTTGTTGTCACAAACAAGCCATTTTGAATGCAAAAAAGTTTGTACAGAACAAAACTAGACACCTAGAACAAACTTACGTAATTTAAAAAAAAACTAAATCAAATGCAGGAACTCACTCAACGCCTAGTGTAAGAAACAGTAAATATATAAAAAGTCAAAATTATTAATAGTTTTCTGAACTCAAAAAAAAATACTAGGTACTATGCAAGACAACAAAATCTGGTGTGATACACGCACACAACTTTCTTTTACAGTTATCTTATAATTAGCAAAAAATGTGATTTTAAATTTGTCAACATTTGTCAAAAATTTTCAAAAATTACAAATTCTGCAAAAACGGTACAAAATAGAGCATTAGTTGAAGGGACAAATTTTCTCTAGAATTTTAAGCTGAATTTAAAAATGTAATAATATACAGGGTGTTCTATTTAAAATAGGAGTTAACAGAAAAAAATTTAAAAAGAAACAAATGAAACCCATTTTAGAAGTATTCAACTGGAAAATCACCTATCTCACATCAATACACATTAAAAATATAATAAAAATGTGAAGTTTGAAAAAAAATCGTTGGAGCCGGTTTCGAAAAAATCTAAAAAAACCGAAATATTACAAGAGTAAACATTTACTTCCGGTTATGCGATTTCCTTCAAAAGCTTGCTGTCGCATTTACATAGTACACAAAACTTATATATGAAGTTTTGTCATACCTCTTTTCGTTTTTGAGATATTCTGTACACAGGTAGACAGACACACAGACCAATGAAAAAAATTTTTTTTGGGTTCAGGGGACTCCAAGACGTGAAGATCTGTTGAAAACTCAATTTCGAATTTTTGGGGTGAATCCAATACTTTCTTTATTGTAAAAGGAAGTAAAAAAACTGGTACAGTAAGTATGGTCTGTTGTGAACGTGACTGCCTTAGTATGTACAGTTGCTAGGTATTTCTAACTTAATTGTCAAATTATTTAGACGTTGCTATGAATATAATAAATGTAATTCTTCAAAGGCTCGTTTTACCTAATCAAATTATGCTAAAATCTCTATCAAGGGTTGTTCCAGTTTTTTTTGTCTTGCATAGTACCTACTAAACTTGTTCAAAGTATAGGCTTAACTAAAGTCGCAAGCAAATTTTAAAGACCACCAATATTGCCTTGCTCTGATAAATAAAACTGGTAACGTTGTTTATTGGAAACCTTGTTTTCGAATCTGTGTTGCTTTTGCTTTCACATATTATTATTATTAAACAAATACAGGGGGACGACTAAGTTGTATATAACCCCACAAATACAAGATATACAGGTTCAACTAGTATAACGGTAACAGGTAATATGTACAAATAATAAGAAAATTATACATTACAGAAAAGTAAAATTATGAAAATATCAAAGGCGACAAAAAAAAATATTATGAACTATGCACTGTCCAGTCTATGTTTAAACGTCTTTACATTGTGGGAAGTTACCACTTCCTCAGGTAGATTGTTCCAAGTTAAGAAAACTCTGTTTGATACAAAGAACTGTCATGCTCTTGATTTAAAATTTTCTCTTTTCAGTTTAAATCTATGCTCGTGTAAACGGTTATCGTTATTAATATCGAATATTGCACGTAAACCTCCAAAATCAAAAAGTAATATTCTGAAAGTTACATTAAGGTCTCCACGAATGTGACGTTCAAGAAAATGCGAAAAATTGCACAGGAAAAGTCTTTCATCGTAAGAAGGCCTCACAATACCAAACGGCAGTCTCTAACAGGTTTTGATCAGAAAAAAACTCAGAATACCAAACCGGACCCGCATATTCAAGAACTGGCCAAATGTGCACTTCATAAAGTAGAATGTAAGTCTGAAATGATACACTAACAAATGATTTCTTCAGCAGGAATAGCAGGTTGTTGGTTTTTTTGCAGATTCGGTTTACCTATATGTTCGGACCAAATTAAATTAGAATTTATTGTCACACCCAGGTCGTTATGAGAGCTTACTTTTTGCACTTTGTTATTGTTAATAACATACTGAAGACATGGATTGTTTTTGCCAAATGCAGCACAACACACTTATCTACATTCAGAGGGATCATCCAATCAGTACACCATGAAAATACTAAATGTAGATGTTCTTGAAGTTGCCAAGATTGGAGAAGTGGATTGGTGTAGATCTACGTATCATCGGCATAAAAAGATTTTTTACATTTTATTTGAAACTGCAGATCACTAGAGTATATCAGGAAAAGTAAGGGCCCCATGACAGACCCCTGCTGTACTCTGCTACAAACTGGTTTCTGCAATGAATAGGTCTGTCCCATTTTAACTTTAAACGTTCGTTCAGAGAGAAAGTCAGAAATCCATGAATATAAATTTTTACGAATACCGGAGTGCTCTATTTTCTGTAGCAGGCGTTGTTTTGGCACTTTATTGAAAGCTTTCGAAAAGTCAAGATAAACAGCGTCTGTTGGATTACCAACGTCCAAAGCCTTAGTCCAGTCGTTGACACAGTTTAATAAGTTCGTCATTGTTGACCGACCTTTTACGAAACCGTGCTGTTATTTCGGTATAAGATGTCCTTGTAACAAAAACTACGACATCTGCTCCACAATTATGGACTCCATGACATTACATACAACTGGAGTGAGGCTGATGGGGCGATAATTGCTTGGGTTTAATTTGTCCCTCTTTTTGAAAATAGCAGTGACTGAGGCATTCTTCCAGACAGGTGGCAGAATACAGCATTTGAAAGATACAGTCATGATTGAAGACAGGGGAAATGCTAGGGAATTTGCCAATCGTTTAAGAAAATACGAAGAAAGTCTGTCCACACTTGGTGAAGAGTTGCTTTTCAAGAATGTAAGATGTTTTAAAACAATTTCAGGTGTAAAAGTGACATCGCTTAAAGTAGCTCGAGTGCGGGGAAACATAATATCGGGTAGGCGGTTGTCGGTTGGTTCATCAAAATATACATCCGAAAAGGTGTTGGATAGAATCTCCGCTGTTTCGGCATCATTTTGGCACAGAGTTCTGTCAATTCTTCTTAGGAGGGGAACTGATACTTTGGTACTTAATGAAGTGCAAATACACTTGAAAATTTTCTTGTTGTTGCCACTGTTGGCTATTGATTTTTTGTACAGATACCTAGCTTGATTTATTGCTAGCTTAACTTTGTTTGAAAAAGCTCTGTGTGCCTGGTATTCAACAATGTGATTTGTGTGTTTATATTTGCGCCATAAACTCTTTTTATATTTAATCATAGATAGCAGTTCAGAGTTAATCCACAGTTTTATACAATGTCTGTAGATATTTCTCTTTGATGTATATTTATTCTTGAGTTCTGACAACATTTTGTAAAATATTTCCCACATTTAGCTTGAGTTTTCTATTGGGCCGGAAAGGTTCTGCCAATTTATCTGCTCCAAGCACTGCGAGATGTTGTTTCATACGAAATTAAATTACCTTGCTGATGAGGGATACTGAGAGTAAACTGAAGGTGTGAAATTAAAACAGCATGATCTGAGATACCTATAGAAGATTCTATACTGGGTTTTGTTATAAGCTGACGGTCATTAGTGAATACTAAGTCTAATAGTAAGTATTCGAAAACGTTGCCATTTTGTGCAATGTAAAGACAATTTAATTGTTTAAACCTGATTTTACCTGATATCGGGACACAATAGGCCCATGAGACAAGAGTATTTTTTTGTAGTCAAAAACTTCAGGCTACTACATTTTGTTATCAAAATTGATAAAAACTCCCACACAAAAAAGTTGAGGCAATATTTTCCTTAGGCTCCCCCGTTTTACTCGTCTATGTGCATTTTACATTGCCAAGAGTAACTTTATCTTTTTAAGTAGAAAACGTTTAGTAGGTGTACAACGTTTCAAATAATTATCTTTGAAAGTTTCGAAAATATTGAACAAAAACAATCCTCAGCACTACACCTTTAACACCCTGTATGTGGAAAACGAAGAGTTGTTTGGCCTATGGTTATATGAAGTTTTCTTAATATATACAGTTCTAGAATTTGCTATTAAAGTTTGGCAAGCTAATTTTAGGACACCCTGTATAGTGTGTCTCACTTTAGACGGCACCACCCCAGTATCTTTTTTTATAAATTATTGGTTTAAAAAATTTCTTTGTACTGATTATACTCCTCACTAACCTTTACGGTAAAATGCTAGCCTACTACCATTTAAAATAATCAGCAAAATTGGAGAAGTCGTATTAGGGATTTTTTATCAAAAAATCTTGTTAATAAAAGTTGTTCAGAATCGTTCAAATAAGCTAAATCAAAAATTTCATTAAAAACAAAAAAAATTTTTAAATCTCTCAAAAACTTTCGAAGTCCACAAAATTTAAATAATAATCTCACAAGTTTTCCATGATTTTTTATTTTATTTTTTTACTTCAATACAATAACAAAAAACGATAGATACTTAATTACTTAAATAACAGTATTTTCAACTACATCACCATTAGCACGAATACATTTTTCTATTCGTTTAGACATCTAAAGTTTAAGTTTAAGTTAGCACAAAGAAGCTCTTGGTTAATGGTGTCGAAGACTTTCCCGTCTCTGTGCATTTTACATTGCCAAGAGTAACTTTATCTTTTTAAATAAAAAAAGTTTAGTATGTGTACAAAGTTTCAAATAATTATCTTTGAATGTTTCGAAAATATTAAACAAAAACACCCTGTATCTGGAAAACCGAGGGTTTTTTGGCCTATGGTTACATAAAGTTTTCTTAATATTTTCGGTTCTAGAATTCGCAATTAAAGTTTGGCAGGCTGACTTCGGGACACCCTGTATGTACTAATGCCGTTAATTATTGATGTACTACTTATATGTAACGAAATTGATTGATGGGTATGGATAATTAGGTATTGATTTTTAATAATAATTATAGATGTTTCTATAACTATTCATATTTTTCTATAACTATGGGTATTAATCGATATGTATCAATAGTTTTATATATATCGATATGTATCGATAATTCGAAATATTGATATGTATTGATAATTTAATATATCGATATTTCTGAGTTATTGATAGTTGACATCAGAATATCAATATCGCCCAGCATTACTGCAACCTATACCTATAGTAAAATCAGAAAAGTTTTTGAAAACATGTATCCAACCATGATCCATGTTCCATGTTTAACCCATGCTCTTCTCCTTGTATGTGAATTTATTCGAAGAAATTTGAAGTTTGCAAACTTGTTAGTATATGCAGAATATATTTTTGAAGTTCATATAATAGTGACGGCATACAGACAAATGTACCCATCACTTCCTCTAGCACCACAACCAGTTATTACACGTTGGGGTATATGAAACGAACACGCCCAAAGCATCACATATTGTAAAGGATTTTTGAAAAATTCTGAGCTGTTCCAGGAACTAACAATTATTAAAAATTATTTTACCAACATACCAAATGGACTTTCCTAAAAAAAGTAGAATCTTCCATTAGTAAAAAAATTTAATATCTTAAACAACTTTTTGCTCCAACTGAACTCCATATAGGAAGCGTTCGAACAGTTATTTACAGCAAAAATGTATGCCGTAGTACAAAGAATCCAAATTTACACATTTTACAGCAATTTTGTGATGGTAGGCTACTTACATATGTTCACCACAAATATTTACCAAATACGGTTATCTCATTCCAAATTTTGGTTTAGCTCCTGTAACAAGCTGCAATGTTGAATGAACATAGGTATTTGAGATATAAGAAAATGTTTACGCCTTAAAGAACTCGTTTTACAGATCAAAATTACCAAATTATCATTAGTATCATCAACTGCATTTTGACTTAAATTTCTAGTGATTGTAATAAATACATATGCTTTATTGCTCTATATCTAAAATGTGATTTTTTCAAAGTAACTATTCAAATAACTCCAAGTTGCCTGTGTGTAATTAAATAATTATTCTTCTCGCCTTTATATGGTAAATCCATTACTATAAAATGGTAAGAATATTTTGCTAGAATGTTTAGATATATTCAACTAACGTTGTGATAACTGAGCACAACTTCAGTTTTCACCAGTACCTGATCTTTAATAAGAAAGCGGCAAAATTCAAATATTGTCAGTGGAAAATCTGGGGACTTTTATTTAGTTTGATTGGCTGCCAACGCCGAATCCGTGGAGAGAAAACGGACTTGTGTAATTGGCCATCGAGAAACATGTGAATAACATTTACATGTAGGCACGCCTCGCATTACGCCGATTTTAATAAGTGAAACGTCGAAACGAACAGAATTTCGCGCAGTTATACTAAGTGATTGTATAGGTATCTGAGCGTTAGACAGGGGCGACATTTCGGCAATCACCTGTTGACGCTGAGAAAAACCCAACTGTTGGAGCTAGTTTGACGATCGTCTAGGTTACTGCAGCAGGGAATCTCAAGAAGATTGTGTATTTTCTAGCACCTATCAAATTCTAAATGTAAAGTAAGTCATTAACATGTCTACTATTAACTATTAGGGCCATTACGAATCTTGCAATATCGAACGTTGATTATCAATTTTATAAAAGTAAGCTTTTTAAGTGCGATCAACTTTGTTCCTAGTGCTACTCGTACAAAAACTAACAAAACTATAATTTGTAAATATTATTATTATTAACTGATAAATAAATAGAAAATCCTATTTTTTACAAGGTGGTTAAACCTTTTACGTAAAAATGTGTTATTCTTAATACAACCACTGAAAAGCCTATTTCTACTGTCTAGGTGAGTAGTCTCCAAACTGTTTGCTCACATATCCTTAACCTTTAAATGCCGATGCTAATGCCATCAACGTACATGCCGGATCGGGGTCTCCAAAGGACCCCATAACAAACAAATGTCTGAGCATGCATTTAAAGGTTATTTTTAAAGATAAAACGCAATCATGGATTTTGGTGAAAAAATATGTATTTAAATCTTCATAAACACTAAAAAAACAGTATCTTACGTTAAACACAACATGAAAGTAAGACGAGCCTAAATATGTATTTTAACGAAAAGTATTACCTAGTCTGAACTTCACATTGAGCAAACCAATTTTTGTTCTTTTTTTCTATGGATTGCACACACAAACTTTATAAATGTTACATCTCGTGTTGATTTTTTTGTCACATTTACGTGGACACTGGTAACATCTAGCATGTTTTCTGGCCCCGAGTTCTTGTTGAAGTTTATCTCTGCTTGGATAGCTCGGATAAAATTCCACAATCTTGTAAGGCTCTTCGAACATTTATTTTGTGATTTTTATATTCGGCTCTTTTTTCATATTGTTTTTAGCAAGGTCGTCGCCTAATTGTAACATAAAAAAATAACGGCGTGAGCAATTTTTCTTTTGGCGTTTCGATATCTTGAACAGTTTTTTGTGGTTGTGGTTCTTGATCTGAATCTTCTTCACCCTCCATCTCTACGTTGTCTTCAATTTCCAAAGCACTTTCTTTCACATGTTCATATTCTTCATCTGATTCTGTAAAATTTTCGAATTCCAGTTCCGAGAGCGAACTCCCTAAATTTAAATTATTTATTAGCGCTTCATGCTCTCGTTGTGTTAGTGGTTTATGCCTTTTTGAAAAGTCCATATTAACCAAAATCTGTAAAAAGTATTTAATTTTTAATATGAAATTTGGTACCTCTTAATGTCGATTCGGGGTCGTCGCGAGACCCCACTTACCTAATTGTCTTATAACTCAACACTTTTACAATGGCGGATTAAACCAAACTAACACTTGTTTTTACAGGTTATACCAAGCACATAGCTTGAGGCACTGTTCCCAGCTTTTATTTATTCCGCAAATATTGCAGAAAATATAGCGCTGGGGTCCCGCAAAGACCCCTTACAGGCATTTAAAGGTTAAAACAGAAAAAATTAATAGTGCCTACTCTTGATTTATGTATATTATCTAAAAATATTCTGGCTTGGCAGCCTTAAATACCTTCACATTTAGGTACAAAGACTTGCTGTCTGCTTTTTCTAGGAGTATGGGATAGGTTCGTCGCTAACAATTCCTAGTTACCTTTCAGATTGCGTAATTAAAAAATACAAATTAATATTAAGCAATCTTTAATAGATTTTCTTATGTTTCCCTGTCACTTGATGTACCCCTAAGTATTGACTTGCTTATCATTTTGGGGTACGGGTATTCCACTTTGGAGACCACTGTTCTAGGCCGCAATAAAATTTTTTTTGCTACTAATATTATATTCCAATGTTGACGTGTTTATGATAGTAATGTTATGTTACACCTAATACATAATAAAATATCAAAACATCTATAACTAGGTTCATCGATTCCTATGGTCTTGCTAATGATTAAAAGTACCTTAAAATTATTAATTTATTCTGGTGGTGAATTTGTTTGTAATGACAAGTTCTTGCAGAATTGTCTCATTTAAACAGCGGGCTGTCCAGGGTATTTGTAACACCTGCTGATGTACCCACATTTAGTGGTAGTTTGGTAGTAATCCAATTTTATATTTCTAAATATTCAGTAGTTGGACTACAACTGCAAAAACAAAAATTTTATTAAAAAAATAATGAATGAAAGAATTTTATTATAATTTTTAAACAATCAATTACAGATATGTCACCACAAACTACTACCCTTCGATTCTTAAAAGAAGCCTGCTGTAACGAATGTGCTGGTCAGCATATCGTAAACACCTAAAGAGAGTTAACAGTGTGAACCTGCATAGGACATGGCTTAATTTTGGAAAGTTCTCACTCCTTAGTGTAACCACCATTGGACTTCTTCTGGAACAGTAAGTAAACTATCATAACTTAATGCTGAAGTATAATAAAAAATAATGTAAGTTTTTCCAACTTATTTTTGGGACAAATTTGTATATTACCGAATCTTTTCTGTTTGGGTGAAACGTACCCCAACAAATTCAGAGTGATCTAATTATTACATGGAATATTAAATAAACGAATCTGTCAAGAAATTGAGTATGGAAACATGTATTGTGCAAGAATTAAGCAGCTTTTGGATTGAATCATGTACCTATTGAACTAGCTTCCGAGATAGATTCAGGTTGGAATATAAATTTAAAAGGGTTCTTAAGTTACATCGCATTCTTGCGCAATACAGCTTTTTTTAAAATAGGTATACAGGGTTTAAAAAAAGATGCGGACAGATTTTGTGTGGTTAATATAAGTAATTTGAGTGTAGGAGTGCATGTCCACTGAAGCCACGTTTTCGTGCTGCATGGCTGTGAAGTTGGAGCAATATTAGGGAGCAGGTAATGGAATAAACAAAGCAACATTACGAGTTTGACGTTTGTTTATTACCTTGTTCAGTAAGTTCAATTAGCTTAAAATAGAGGGATTTACTATGTCGGAGCTAGCACAGATATCCCTGTCGCATATGAGGAAGTTGGAGGACATAGTCGGATCGCTTTTCGCATTTATTAGCAGCGTCTTCTACAAAGGCATGATCCAAATTTCAAATTCTTTGCCGTTCTTCATCAACGGTTCTGCAAAGAGGGCTCGTTGAGAGGTCAACTGCTTGACAGTGGGAGATTCAGGTCAACCCGAATGCTGGAGTAGAAAAAAGAAATTTTGACTCACAAACCCAACGACCAGCAAGCGCTTTGTTAGTAATGCGATGAGTTAGAACCACGTATCTGTATCCATACCACATGCAGAAGGTGCAGGCACTTTTATCTGGAGACTTTCCAAGCAGCATGGCCTTCACAGAGTGATTTCTTCAGAGATGTGCCATCGAGCCCCAGTTTCTGGCAACTACATTATTCTCTGATAAGGCATGTTTTATTTGTGAGGGTATATTGAATTTCTTGAACTCTTATGTCTGAGCCAAATATAACCTTCACTAGGGAAAGTTTGAAGTAAATATCTGGGCGGGCCACAATTCTCTTGATTTATTTCTGTAGGGGCATTTAAAGAGCTTTGTGTACGATACCCCGATTGAGCTGGAAGAGGATTTGGTCTCCCGCATCATGGCTGCCAGTGAGAAACACAAACTACGCCAAAACATCCTGATACGAGCAAAGCAATTAATGGAGAGATGTTGTCGAGCATGAATAAATAATGGCGGGACTAATTTTAAGCATGTTGTAATGTTTCAGATTTTCTTATTTTTGTTATTCTCTCAATTTATTTAATTAAGCTATTTTCATTTTTACTTCACCTACACAAGAAAGCTGCAACTTCACAGTCGTGTAGCATGGAAATGTGGCTTCAGCGAACATGCATTTCTATACTCAAATTACTTATATCCACGCCCCCTACAAAGACACAAAATCTTTCCACATCTTTTTGTATCGTCCTGTATGTATGCTTCCATATAAGGCTCAAATTGAACTGAAAATAAAGCTACCTATCTGAACTTTTCACTCGACTGTTTGACTCTGCTAAATTAATTTTAATCAGGTTGCAGTGTAAATATGATTGAAACTGTTGAATTTCACTCTTCAAAATCATATTGAAGATACATGCAGCTAATAAAATGTCAAGGTTTATATATATAATACTATAATACACTGCTCAAAAAAAATGAGTGGACCCCTATTAAAAATGCCTATAGTATTCAAACACATATACAGGGTGCTTACGGTCTTCTCTGTATCTTTTTAAGGGGTGATGGTACACCTCAAAAAGAGCCAATAAGCCTTAAAACGCTTTTGTAAAAGTTGTCTAATAAGGAAGATAATACTTCTCTGTATCTTTTTAAGGGGTGATGGTACACCTCAAAAAGAGCCAATAAGCCTTAAAACGCTTTTGTAAAAGTTGTCTAATAAGGGAGATAATACTTTTTATAATTTCTCCATTAAACGATTCATTGGTTTGAAAGTATTGTAATCTAATACTTAATTGTATTGTCCAATTGTTATTAAGTTTGTTTATTTGACTGGTAAATTTGTAATCAATAATTAATCTTTACTATCACTTTTGTTGGACAAAAATTTTTATTATTTTTATTTCCGTAAACGGGTGCAAGCAGCAGCGGCGGAAATTCGTTAACAACTTTTGGGCCTTGCAGAGTATAAATGGTCAAAAGTATGCTGAGCCAGACTTTGTATACAACAACATGGTGATAACTCTTTGTAGTAGACAATGCTGATCAAATAGTAGATTACAAAATTTTAAAAGAAATTAATCCTATATAATTTAAGCGGGGCCTGGACAAAACGCCAACTGGTCACAACGTCCACCACCTAGTATGGCAACCATGTTGGACAAAACGTCCACCGCTATTTTTGATCATAACGTCCACCTTGGTCACAACGTCCACCGTCACAACGCCCACTCTGGTCACAACGTCCACCAACGCCTGTTGAGAATAACATTTTACGGCGTTGGTCGTAACGTCCACCCTGGTCACAACGTCCACCGTCATAACGCCCACTCTGGTCACAACGTCCACCTTCACATTTGGTCACAACGTCCACCTTGGACACAATGTTCACAGCCACAACGCCCACTCTGGTCATAACGTCCACCTTGGACACAACGCCCACTTTTGTTTAACTTGTTATTTAATCAACCTTTAACTGCCTTCTTTAATTATTTTTGTCTAATGTTGTTTAAAATTTGAAAATGTTGGTTTTAGGCTATTTTATGTATTTTTTTAATCAATGTATAGTTTCAACTATTTCGTTCGCATTCTTAACGATTTTCTCTCTATTTTATGATGGTTTTTCTCTAGCGTATGCATTTACCCCTTGTTTCTTATATAAATCGGTAGGTATACGAAGGATAAGGGCCCTATTATAACGCTAAATATACCTAAACATTCATTGGTTTGCGATACACCTCATTCGAAAAAACGTTTCCTTATTGTTTATTGTACCAGTAGGTAAGTATTTACAAGTCCCTAAAAACTAAAAATAAAAGAGAAGGTTGACGTCACTGAAAAAACGTGGTTATACAGTCGTGTTCAAATAAATCTGGGACAATGTTTTTCTTCATATGTATCTTCAGTTAAGTATTGAAGAATATCTCCATGGATTTCCTGCTATCAAAAAGAGTTACATTAAACATTAACAGGTACTGAAATCTGTAACTCTTTCTGATAGCAGGAAGTTCATGGAGATATTCTTCAATTCTTAACTCAACTTGCATATGAAAAAAACATTGTCCCAGATTTATTTGAACACGACTGTACGTGTTATCATTAGTAATATAACAAGGGCGAGACCAGCATGATAACTCTTTTGATGGGCAAAATTATTTGTAAGTATGTCGCCCGCGTTTATATTTTAAAGATTATTATATAAGAACAGTATACGAATTATGATTTAGAATTGACCTAATAACACAAAAAGACTCAAGTTGCCATTTTACTTCCAATAATGACACCATCCACGGGGTCGATAGCCATTCCTAGGGCGCTTATCGCTTGATAAGCATTCCTAGAGTGTTTATCAGGTAATCAGTTCAGTATTGGTCAATTTTTAAAAAATGCATGGTTCTCTTTGGATGATATCAGTTATGTGACAGTTGAGTGTAATACTCCAACTAAATAACGTTCGTGTGTTCCATTAAGTACAAGTGGCCCATTTGTTTCAATCTTTTATCACAGACTTTAGAATACCAATGCTTATATGATTTTAGTTATTTAATGTTACATAGGGTCTAATAATGACCTTGACCAATCTGACCAATGTGTCGCTTATGTAACTCATAAAAAATGCATTATCATGGATATATATATATGCTGCAAAAATTACGTATTAACTCCATGTTACGTTATTAAGAGGCGCATTCTGAGTAAGAAAAAAGTTACACAAAAATTCCTTGTCTTATATTTTCGAAGATATAGCGAGGTTTTATTAATTTCAAAACTAGCAGAACTGGCATCATTATTTAATTACAAATAGGTAAGGCTACATTGTTTTCATAGATATAACACTTATAGCCTGTTCCTTAAACTTAAAAACACAAAGTGGCCTTTGATTTCCAAAATTTCATGAGAGTACTTCCAGAATTTAACTTTGTCTAGGAACGTACTTACAAAAAGGTACTAAAACGAATAGGTTAAGGGTGTGACATTTCAACAACTGCACATTGAACATCTGGAAATATAAACTTGTTTTCTTTTTATTAATTTTAAGTTTGCGTTAGTCAAGTTTTCTATTTCTGATGATGTGGTGTTCATTAAATTACTTATTTCTTCATTAGTTACTGGGGATAAAAATATGGTCAAATTATCTGGGGGAACATTTTCATAATTAATGTATTGATTGTATAATTTATTTTTTCGGCAGGCAACAAGCCGCAGCTGCGTCTTGGCTTGTACTTGCCTACCTCAAATGTTAATAGGCTCTTACATTCGTTGTTACTTAAATAGCTATTACAGTTATTGAACAAACGATATATTTTTCAGTTGCTAAATTAGGATTCAGAGCACAACTGATTCCAATTATCTCGAGTAACATGTTCAATATACGTATCCAGTTATCCTTGTCAAATATTTTAATAGTTTTATTTGTTTGTATGTTACCTTTAATGCTTCCTCCTTCTCTAACCAAAACAGTTGATAGTGTGGCATAATGCTCTGTATTATATACATTTCTAGTATGATCTCATTCTGTAATATGAAAATTGTAAATAAAATACATGACCGCTAAAAAAGTTATTTAATATTGATTTTTTTTAATCTATTGTGTATATTTATTTGTGTATAGTATTTTACTAAGAGAACTACTATTTATAAATTTAATAAATACAGTGACAGTGATTGGAGTTACAACCAACAGCAGAGTGATTAAAAAATAGCTACATGTGTGCCGATATATTCTTTATTGTTCTCAAACTAGCCAAATCTAGTTCAAGAACATTAAATACACATATAATACATAAATTAATATTTTATTTATCCCGCCCTAAAACAAATATTCTACTAAATTCACTAATATGCCGAATGCTAGCTACTGTATATAAATATGATTGTGATACCTAAACAAATTTGACATCACTGTTGTATGTAGTTTGAGCCTTACACCCGTATGCATAGTCGTTCACCAGCCGCTCGTTGGCGACTCGCCAGAGTTTCGTTATGAATAGTATGTTGGCGGCACTGTACGTCTATGTCAAATTCGAGGTTAGCAGATTAGATTTTGTGTCAGTTTCTGTCAAAACATTAAATATGTAGGGTGATCTCTTTAAAAAATCAAAGTTAATGACATTTCCCATAAAACCAGAAGTTGGATATTTTGACTATAGCCTTCTGTCAATCCGAAATTATGTTTAATATTCTTGCAACAAGTTTAATGCAAATCCGTTTATAAGTAAAGGAGATAGACACATAGCTCTTATCTCATTGCCACCCGGTATACCTCGCACATCAGACATAAACAACAAATAACAGATCAGTGGAAAATTACAGTTATTTCAATTAAGTGTTATATCTATGAAAACAATGTAGCCTTACCTATTTGTAATTAAACAATGTTGCCAGTTCTGCTAGTTTTGAAATTAATAAAACCTCGCTATATCTTCAAAAATATAAGACAAGGAATTTTTGTGTAACTTTTTTCCTACTCAGAATGTGCCTCTTAATAACGTAACATGAAGTTAATACGTCATTTTTGCAGCATATATACAGCGTGGTCCATTAAGTGTGCAACAAATGGGACATTTTTTTATTAGTTGTACAATCAAAATTTAAATACGGTTACAAGTTACTGCATGTTTGATAACCATATCAGATGTATTTAGAATGGCTCTAAATCAAACAGCATATGGGCAGGACAAAAATATGAAATTCGTTCAAGAATAAAGTTACCGTATTTCAAAAACTATTGCAAAATTTTATTGAGAAAAGTTGTTTAGAATCAAAAGTTATGCTCAAATACAAAATCACGGCCTCCTATTCGAATTTTGATTCTTTTTTGTAAAATTTTGTATTATTCCCGTATGATACATATTTTTATTATTCTGATTTTATTGAGAGTTTTTTCATATGTAAATTATTATTAGTAAAGCATTTGCTTTGTTAAAAAGAATATTTGCGAAATTTTAAAGTTCTGTTAAATATCGTTGCAACAAACGTGAAGTGGACACTTACCTAAAAAAATATAAATCCATGTAAATTTCTCAAATACACTTCAAGTTGCTAAAAGTTATTTAAAAGTGACGTGGTTGTGGCTACTTTAAATACATATAAAATCAGAACAATAAAAATATGTATCATACGGGGGTAATACAAAATTTTCCAAAAAAGAATCAAAATTCGAATAGGAGGCCGTGACTTTGTATTTGCGCATAACTTTTGATTCTAAACAACTTTTATTAATAAAATTTTGCTATATTTTTTTAAATAAGGTAACTTTATTCTTGAACGAATTTCATAGTTTTTGTCCTGCCCTGTATATTGTTTGACTTGAAGCCATTCTAAGGGCATCTGATATAGTTATCGAACATGCATTAACTTTTGGCGGTATTTAAATTTCGATTGTACAACTAATAAAAAAATGTCCCATTTGTTGCACACTTAATGGACCACACTGTATGTATCCATGACAATTCATTTTTTATGACACACTGGTCAGATTGGTCTAGGTCATTATTAGACCCTACTTAATATTAAATAACTAAAATCATATAAGCATTGGTATTCTAAAGTCTGTGGTAAAAGATTGAAACAAATGGGCCACTTGTACTTGGAACACACAAACGTTATTTAGTTGGAATATTACACTCAACTGTCACATAACTGATATCATCCAAGGAGAACCATGCATTTTTTTAAAATTGACCAATATTGAACTGATTACCTGATAAACACTTTAGGGATGCTTATCAAGCGTGGATGGTGTCATTATTGGAAGTAGAATGTCAAAAAACAAGCAACTTGAGTCTTTTTGCGTTAGTATTAGGTTAATTCTAAATCATAATTCGTATACTGTTTTTATATACATCCATTCATAATCTATAGCCTCTTTTACTTTTCGGTGTAGAGGATCATTCATACCTCGCGGGAAGTGCAACGGAGGTAATGCGCCGCACGCGACTTACACTACGCTCCCCCGCATGCAAACATACCACACACACAACAACTTACATCTAACTTAACTAATGAGTTCAAATCCCATGTCCACCTGGTTGCTAATCAGACAACAAGCCCACTCAACCACCTAGGTGGCCTGTTTTTATATAATAATCTTCAAAATATAAATGCGGGCGACATACTTACAGGTCAAAGAAACTAGATTGACTCTCAAGGTGTGTCATGAAAGGCGCTGTGATCATGACGAATAGGCAATATGTGGAAAGTTGTCAAACATACAAAGTTTGGTTACATTTTAAATGACAAGTAATCAGTAACGGTGGGTAAAGGGATTTCGTTTGCTCAGTGACTAACGTCATATGACAGATTCTTCGTGATTTAAAGTGTGAACATTGCTGTTGCTGGGATAGAAGGTATAGCAGAGCCTGGTTGTTCAACTTAACACCATTATTGCCACAATCCTTTTAACATTCAAGAACTGATAATACACCATATCGCAATGTTGCGTACCCCTCTGATTTATTGTGTTATTTAGCTTAAATAAGGTTAACAGATAATTTTGCCCATTAAAGTTCTCGTGCTGGTCTCGCCCATGTTATATTACTAATGATAACACGTACAGTCGCGTTCAAATAAATCTGGGACAATGTTTTTTTCATATGCAGTTTGAGCTAAAAGTTGAAGAATATCTCCATGGATTTCCTGCTATCAGAAAGAGTTACAGATTTCAGTACCTACATGTTAAAGTTTAATGTAACTCTTTTTGATAGCAGAAGATCCATGGAGATATTCTTCAATTCTTAACTGAACCTACATATGAAAAAACATTGTCCCAGATTTATTTGAACACGACTATACAGGGTGAGTCATTTTAATTTTTGGACGCATTTATCCAGTGAGGGAAGCAAGAAAATACCCCGGGACAAAATTGTTCGGGGTGAAGGGGGACAACTTTTGGCACTAAAATCCACTCCCCCCTCGTACTCCCCCTCGCGGGGGGGGGGGGGGTAGGTCATCTTTCAAATTTTAAATAGAACCCCCCATTTTTTTCCATGGATTCGGGTTCCTGATAAAAAAATATGAAATTTTTGTCCGAACAATTTTTCATGAAAATGCTTTCTTCGGTCAGTTTTAGCGCATCTTACAATCCCACCCTTGGCGTTACCCAGGAACAACAACGTGGACGTGGTGGGATTTTATTCCCATCGGAGTTAGTGGCTCTCCCCCGCGCTCTGGTCATGAACGTACATCACGAGCGTAGGTCCAATCTAACGTTCTGGAACCTCAATCCTGGAAATTTTTGTCATTTTGGTGAAACATTGACACTTTTGGCCCTGATGACAGCTACCTGACAGCTGTGATGGGGACAATTTTATGGCTGTAGACCTGGTAACTCCATATCGAGCGCTAACATTCATATGTGCTGTTTCGGGAAAATGTCCATTCACTGTAGTTCTTAAATAGGGCGGGGGGTCAAAATTCTGACCGAAGAAAGAGCATTTTCATGAAAAATTGTTCGGAAAAAAATTACATATTTTTTTATCAGGAACCCGAATCCATGGAAAAAATGGGGGGTTTATTTGAAATTTGACACCCCCCGCTGGGGAATGGATTTTGGTGCCAAAAGTTGTCCCCCTTCACCCCGAACAATTTTGTCCCGGGGGTATTTTTCACTATCTTGCTTCCCTCACTGGATAAACGCGTCCAAAGTTTAAAATGGCTCACCCGGTATAACCACTTTTTTTCAGTGACGTCAACCTTCTATTTTACTTTTAGTTTTTAGGGACTTGTAAATACTTACCGACTGGTACAATAAACAATAAGGAAACGTTTTTTTCGAATGAGGTGTATCGCAAACCAATGAATGTTTAGGTATACCGGGTGACAATGAGACTAGGGCCATGCTTATATCTTCTTTATTTATAAATCGATTTGGATAAAATTTTATACCAAGATACTAGAGATAATTTCTGATTGGCTGATAGATATAGTCAAAATGACTGACTTCCGGTTTTACCGGAAATGATACTAACTTTGATTTTTTAAATGAAACGCCCTGTATATTTTATGTTTTTCTGAATCTACGAGTCAAACTCCATATAATAGTCTTGCCAAATTTCATTTTTTTTAAACAAAAAAAATATTTTTTCAAGTTTTATTTTTTACTATAGAAGGCCTTGACTTGGAAAAATCTATTCTAATTGACTCTAGCAACTCTTAATAATAGCTATTTTATCAATAAGGTCAGTAACAAATCTTTAATAAAAGAATATAATTTGCTAATCTCGTTTTTTAAGAAAAAGTCACTTTTTTTAAATGGCACCTACTAAGGGCCATCTTGCCATTAGATAGAAAATGTAATTACCAATCTAACGATATGTATCATGCACTATTTTATCTCTATCTGAAACTGAAAATTAATTAATAAATTATTTGTTTAAATCTATTTAAAAACCAACGTTAGTTCAGTTTCAGATAAAGATAAAGTAGTGCATGATTCTTATCGTTAGATTGGTAATTAAATTTGATGTTTAATGGCAAGATGGCCCTTGGTAGGTGCCATTTAAAAAAAGTGACTTTCTTAAAAAAAACGAGTTTAGCAAATTATATTCTTTTATTAAAGATTTGTGATTGACCTTATTGATAAAATAGCTATTATTAAGAGTTGCTAGAGTCAATTAGAATAGATTTTTCCAAGTCAAGGCCTTCTATGGTAAAAAATAAAACTTGAAAAAATATTTTTTTTGTTTAAAAAAAATGAAATTTGGCAAGACTATTATATGTAGTTTGACTCGTAGATTCAGAAAAACATAAAATATACAAGGTGTTCCATTTAAAAAATCAAAGTTATTATCATTTGCGATAAAACCGGAAGTCAGTCATTTTGACTATATCTATCAGCCAATCAGAAATTATCTCTAGTATCTTGGCATAAAATTTTATCCAAATCGATTTATAAATAAAGAAGATATAAGCATGGCCCTAGTCTCATTGTCACCCGGTATTTAGTGTTATAATAGGGCCCTTATCCTTCGTATACCTACCGATTTATATGAGAAACGAGCGGTAAATGCATACACTAGAGAAAAACCATCATAAAATAGAGAGAAAATCGTTAAGAATGCGGAGAAAATAGTTGAAACTATACATTGATTTAAAAAATACATAAAATAGCCTAAAACCAACATTTTCAAATTTTAAACAACATTAGACAAAAAGCATTAAAGAAGGCAGTTTAAAGGTTGATTAAATAACAAGTTAAACAAAAGTGGGCGTTGTGTCCAAGGTGGACGTTATGACCAAATGCGAAGGTGGACGTTGTGACCAGAGTGGGCGTTATGGCGGTGGGCGTTGTGTCCAAGATGGACGTTGTGTCCAAATTTGAAAGTGGACGTTGTGACCAGAGTGGGCGTTATGGCGGTGGACGTTGTGACCAGGGTGGACGTTACGACCAACGCCGTAAAATGTTATTCTCAACAGGCGCCGGTGGACGTTGTGACCAGAGTGGGCGTTGTGGCGGTGGACGTTGTGACCAGAGTGGGCGTTGTGGCGGTGGACGTTGTGTCCAAGGTGGACGTTATGACCAAATTCGACGGTGGACGTTGTGACCAGAGTGGGCGTTGTGGCGGTAGACGTTGTGACCAGGGTGGACGTTATGACCAAAAATAGCGGTGGACGTTGTGTCCAACATGGTTACCATACTAGGTGGTGGACGTTGTGTCCAAGACCCATATAAGCAACTATCTAGCGTGATCAATTCTGTCCATCAACCGATCACTATTGTAAGAACGTATTTACAGATACTTTGTTTAATCAAGTATATTGTAAATTAAATTAGTCGTCTACTAGAAAACGATTATACATTAAAAATTACTTTTAAAATTTTTCTATAATATAGCGAAAATAAATAAATCCATCGCCCATGATATACCGGGTGACAATGAGACCAGGGCCATGCCTCTATCTCCGTTACTTATGAATTAATTTGGTTGAAATTTGATACAAGAATACTAGGCATAATTTCAAATTGCGATATAAATATAATAAAAATGGTCGACTTCCCGTTTCACAGGAAATAACACTAACTTTGATCTGTTAAATATATTACCTTATATATTTTATGTTTTTCACAATCTACGACTCAAATTACATGCGATAGTGTTGTTGAATTTGCTTAGATATGAAAAAATATGATTACAAAATTAACAAATGAATAATTTTTCAATTTTAGATAAAGATAAAGTAATGCATGATGCATATCGTTAAATTGGTAATTAAATTTTCTATTTAATGACAAGATGGCCTTTAGCAGGTGCCATTTAAAAAAAGTGACTTTTTCTTAAAAAACGTGTTTAGCAAATGTGATTCTTTTATTAAAGGATGGTTATTGACCTTACTAATAAAATAGCTAGTATTATGAGTTGTTAGAGTAAATTAGTACAGATTTTTAAAAAGCACAACCGTCTATTGTATAAAATCAAATTTGAAAAATATACAGCTTGTCCTCGGATGGGGTTGCGCACTCTTGTAAACTTTTTTATTTTAGAGTTTTCAGCAAAATGTTATTCTTCATAAAAAGTTTTTCTTGGCCTAAAACTTATTTTTAGCCTACTTTCGATTTTTTAAAATCAAGTAGGCCTTTACAGTTGAGCAAAAACTATTTTCATTTTAGGTAAAGTATTTTTTTTGTTCACAGTATGCCAAAATGTTGTTCAGAAAAGTTATTTAGAATGAGAAGTTATGGCCATATGCAAATTTTGAGGATGATAGTCCTACTTTGATGAAATTCTTCATTTTTCAATTTTGTTTCAGGTGAAGTACTTTTTCTGTTGATAATACGCCATTATGTTACTAAGAAAAATTGCTTAGAACGAAAATTTATACTAATTCTAAATTTGAGGATAATAGCATATCAAATATTTTTTATCACAATGACTCCTAATTCAAGAGCTTTGCCTGATAATGCAAGTCAAAAATCTAGTTGACGAAGAGGACGCTGCCACACTAGTAATTCTTAATTCAGTTCAAGAATCACCAAAATTATCACTGCGAAAAAGGTCACAGAATTTGAGAATAAGTAAGTCACACATTCGGAGAATTTTAGTCAAAAATAATTTTCATATGTTCAAACCCAAGTTTGTCCATAAGCTAGAAGACGGAGATAATGCCCATCGATTAGAATTTTGTGTACTTATGGGAGAAAGAATAATGAACCATAGATTTTTCTATCAAAATATTCTGTTGAGTGACGAATCAACCTTTTCGACCAATGGCGTTGTGTCAACGCAAAATTGTAGATTTTGGGCTCAGAACAATCCAAATTTTCGTATCAGAACTTGGAGTCAGCTCTTTAAAAAAGTAAACGTTTGGTGCGGAATGCTCTACAACAGAATCATTGGTCCCTATTTTTTGAATACTTTAAACCAAAATACATACTTGGAGCTTTTAGACAACTTCGTTATGACCGAATTAGAAGAGGAGAGTTTAGAGTTCAGAGGAAAGCTATTCTTTCAACAAGACGGATGTCCTGCACATTCCACACTTAGAGTTAGGGCCTGGTTAAATGAGCATTTTCCTAATCGGTGGATTGGACGCTTTGGTCCACTAAATTGGCCGGCGAGATCTCCAGATCTCAACCCACTGGACTTTTTCTTATGGGGCTACCTAAAGGAAAAGGTTTACGCAAACGAATTAGAAGACGATTTGGAAAATTTAAAACAAAAAATCGTAGAAGCTGTTGCTAGTGTGAATGAAGAAATGCTTTCATCGACCTACCTAGAATTTAGAACCTGAATAGAAGAATGTGTACTAAGAGGAGGATATTACGTGGAATAATTTCAATGTTTAGAATTTAATTTGTTTTTTGTTATGTTGTATTAAAAAATAAAATATCCTAAATATGAAGCAGCAGTTACTGCAATTGTTTACTAGAGTTCGTTAAATTTTTCCATTAAATTTTACATGCGAAATTTACGCAATTTTATAATATCGTTCAAATAGCAGTACTTGACCTACCGTACTTTGATAATAATCAATATGGCGTCGACAATAGCAGAAAGATCTTTATTATTAATTTTGCGACGAAAATTTACATAACTCCTTAACTTTTCGAATTTTATCAAAGTAGGACTATCATTTTCAAAATTTGCATATGGCCATAGCTTCTCATTCCGAATAACTTTTTTTAACAACATTTTGGCATACTGTGATCAGAAAAGGTACTTTACCTACAATGAAAATAGTTTTTGCTCAACTGTAAAGGCCTACTTGATTTTAAAAATCGAAAGTAGGCTAAAAATAAGTTTTAGGCCAATCAAAACTTTTTATGAAGAATAACATTTTGCCGAAAACTCCAAAATAAAAAAGTTTACAAGAGTGCGCAACCCCATCCGGGGACACGCTGTATTTTATTGTTTGAAAAAATGAAAATCTGACGACACTATTGTATGTCATTTGACTTGTAGGTTCCGAAAAACATAAAATATACAGGTAATCTATTAAAAAAATTAAAGTTGGTTTCATTTCCAGTGAAACCAAAGGGCAGCCATTTTGAGTATATCTATCCATCAATCAGAAATTATGTCTAGTATCTTCGTATAAAATTTTATCCAAATTGATTCATAAATAAAGAAGATATAAGCATTTCCCTTGTCTCATTGTCATCCGGTATATCACTGGGATGGGAAAAAAATCTTCATCCTCACTATTCTACACCCAACTTTGAGTTCCATAGAAAACAACACCAGTTTACTTATGGTTTAACTTGATTTTAAAATTTTGAAAAATTGACTATGCCACTGTATTCTCACCAAAAAAGTGGCTGAAGAACGCGGACATTGCTTTTCTTTATATTCATAAATAAGCAAGATACAGATATAAAACGAAAATCTAACCTTGATTCGTAACTCGAAAACAAAAGATCATAGCCAATTTTTGTTTCCACCATTAAGTTTCTTTCAAAAAAGAGATCGCGGGTGGGGAGTTAATTTTTATCATATTACCCATAATTATTGAGATTCCTTATAAAAACATTAAAATTTACATACCCTGTACCTACTGGAAATTGTAATAAAAAATGATTACAACAAATAATTTCTGGATTTTTCTTATAGTGCTAAGCAAATTAGTGCTCATAATACATAAGGCTTCTGGCGGCGAGCATCGTTAATATGACACTGTACCATAGCGTTCTGATTTATGAAGATCAAGAATGATGTATTGTGAACATCTTTGCAGATAAGATTGAAATAGTTATAATAATGGAAAAGACAAATTTAGTATCTCAAGTTTTTCAAGTAAAAGATCAAGATCTACTATATGGAATGCCTTTGAAAAATCAGTATGCACTACATCGACTTGACTGTGATTTTCAAACGCATTCGATATGTAATGAACAAATAAGGCCAAATTAGTTTGCACAGAAGGACCTGCTCTAAAATATACTGTTTTAGCATATTTTTAATTTTATGTATTGGTATAATTTTTGATATAAAATTTTGCTCAAAAACTTTATCGGGGCAGAAGGAATCCATATGGACCTGTAATTTGAAATGTTGCATTTGTTTCCGGATTTATGAATTCGGATTAATTTTGAAAATTTTCCGAGTTGGGAATGTATGTGTTTTTAAAGTCAAATTAAAAATAATCTGCAAAGCAGTGACATCTCATCGGCACAGGTTTTTAATATAGAGGTGTTATGCCGTCAGTATCCGAAAGTTTTTAGGTTTAAGATTTTTAAGTGCATTCCGAACCTTCTCAATCTTGATTTCATCGGTAACAAGTAAATCTAGTCTTTCATTGGTGACTCTATTGTTAATAGATATACTGTAATTATGTGGAGGGTGGTCTATACACTGAACTAAAGTAATCGTCACCGCTTTTATTACTGATTGCTCTATGCTGGATGCATTGTTGGCAGGTTTGTCAGTATAAAATTCTCACCACCAAGCCTGACATTGCTATGATTTAAATAAATTGCATAATATTTAATTTTGGGTAGTCTATAAAATACAATTGAAGAGAATAAAATCAAAAGGGTTTAAGTACCTACTAAAATAGACTTTCTGAGTAAAACGGTTTTTTGTATAAGGAACTATGAAAATAGTAGCATTATTTCAGAATGATTATTATTTCCTTATAGTAATACAAATTAAAAAATTATAAATTAGAAGTAATTTTACATAAAAAACAAAAGTAGCACTAACTTAAAGTTAACATTCCAAGAAAGAGTTAAAGTTGATATTTTGTTTTCGGTAAGAAGGGTCTATCTCCTAGCCTTTTCTTATAAATCCAGGAAGTTTTCCTTGCACATTGTAACCACATTAAAGGGACTGTCATGTTTAATCGTCTTAATCACCTCTACTAAACCACTTGTTCTTATACGTTTATTTTCTTTTGTGTAACATTTTCGGTTGTAATGGAAATGTTAAGTAACTATTTAATTAAAACTTCACATATGTATTGTTTGAGGCTTTCGCGGTTACTCGAATTATTCTCCTTAGCATAGAATTTCGGCTTAGACCGCGTAGTACTACGCGGTCTAAGCCGAAATTCTATGCTAGGGAAACTTCACATAACCGCAATTTCATACAAACGATAACAACGTAGCAGTTAGCACTTAATCCCTTTTGTAGTAAAGAGCTAGAGGAGATACAACTGGCAGCATCTTTAATACACTGCAAAATTTGAGTTATTTTTTGGAGCTGCTTACTATACATAAACTCTCTCATCCATGCTCGCATTTTTTTTTTATCTTCTTTATAAATTTACTTAAATAATAAATTTATGTACTTACAAGCAATAATAATACCTAAGAGATAACCTATACAGTGACCGGCATACAGTTATACACATGTGGAAAACTTTTTTCTTATCTATTTATTAGAAAATATTATTTCTAAGAAGCCCCTACATTCTTTTACACTCAAAAGGCACTTGTCAAAATTTAGTTATCTTCTTTTTATACGAAGGAGGCTCGGAAATATGAAAGTAACTCACAAATAGAGTTCCCTTATTTTTCGAAATAGACAAAAATGTTATTTGGAAAAGTTATCTAGAGTTGAAGGAAGGTACCAAATACAAAGTAGCAGCAACTTACTCCAAAAAAAAATTGTATTGATTTTTCTTATCTTTTCTTACTACCCTGTGTATTACGGAAAATGTGAGAGGTACTTTAAAGTTAAACTTATCATCGAATACTATAAGGATGTAGTACTGTCAAACTTGAATTTTGTTCACCTATTAACCTGAAAGTTTTGTTAATCAAAATTAGAGCTAAAAAACCAATTTTTTTGTGTCCAACGTAGAAAAACACAGGTATCTTTAAAACATGTAATAACAAAGGATCTCAATATCGACAACAATTCAAAACAATTATAATTTTTAATTGATATTCCCATAGAATGAAATTGTTGTTTCTAAATGCTTGTTAAACATTTCAATTAATAATTATAATTGTATTGAACTGTTGTTGATGTTCACATTGTTTGTTATTACATTTTGCAACATATGTGGTTTTTTAAGTTGCTCACAAAAAAATAAGTTTTTTAGTACCTACTAATTTTGATTAACATAATTTTATGGTTGTTAGGTAAGCAAAATTTCAGTTCATAGTAAATCCTTATAGTATTTAATAATAAGTAACTTTGAGGTATCTTATTTTCCGTAACACACAGGGTGGCAAGAAAAAACTTGGAAAACCAGTGATTTTTATTTCGGAGTAAGTGGATGTGGCTTCGTAGTTAACACATCCTCTCAATTGTAAACAACTTTTCCCAATAACATAATTGTGCATTTTGCAAAAAAAGTTTAAGATAAGGGATTTACCTTGCTGGAAGGTAAACTTTTTCATTTTCAGTTTTTGATGAAAGTCATTCCTCATAAGAAGATTTGCTACTTGCAAAAACTACTGTGCCATAAATAAATTAGAAATTTGATATTCGGGGTGTTTAGAAATTAAGAAAACATGAAAATGGCTAAAGGGAGAAGTACCTTTAATTGTGGCATTAGAGGAATATGTTATAAGAAAAAGTTATAAAAGGTAAAGGTTTAGAGTCATTTCAATTCTCCAAACTGGGAGCGGGCTGCTATAGGGACCTTGCGTTCCTCTTCAGCCAATAATGGGAGTTTCAGGATGGGTTAGAGAAAGGATGACTTTGTCTATAAGGGGAATATCATGTATAACGGTTTCTACCATATTGTAGAAATTCTCTACCTCTCCTTGTGGTTTGCTAATGTCTGGAGCATAGATGCTCAGTATGTGTAAGTCACTTATGTCAATGTGAAAGGTTGTCTTCAGAATTCTATCACTTATGAAGTTTGTGTGAATAATGTTTGACTCATATCGCCCGAATGTGTTTTTTCATGTTTTTCTTTGCCACTATAGAGAAGCACGTAGTTGTTGTACTTGGTCAAGCCTTTTCCTTGTTTTCTGGTCTTTGATATAGCACATATTATATCGATCTTATGTTTTGTAAGCTCGAGTATAATCTTTTGTTTTTTATTACTCCAGCATCCTATTCGTAATATGCTTGGTTTTTTAAATCGTCTATTAATTTTTCTCGCCAAGTCGTTTTCATTACTTCTTTCTTTTTCCGAGGCTTTTTCGGTTCTGTGAGCTGGTTGAGGTTTTTACCTGCGGTAGGCTGCTAACCTTGCCGCAGAATTCTTCTCTTTTATCCGGGTTTGGGACCGGCAGTAAGTGATGAACTACTCAATTCATCCACCACTTACAGACGGAGTTAATTTCTAGAATGATTGTACTCGTAATTAATACATATGCTTTATTGCTCTATATCTAAAATGTGATTTTTTAAAAGCAACTATAAAAATAACTCCAAGTTGCCTGTGTGTAATTAAATAATTATTCTTCTCGCTTTTACATGGTAAATTCATTACTATAAAATGGTAAGAATATCTTGCTAGAATGTTTATACTTGTCTTTATCTTTTTTCTAGTCAGTTTTCCTTCTGAAACCTAAAAGGTAGATGGTATTGTTACGAACCCGTCGCGATTGAGTTATTTAAGTAACGCACCAAACAAAAAATAACATAAAAGTAAATACATTTGTTTCATTAAGGCAGTTGCTTCATTTAATGTTTCCGATATATTCAACTAACGTTGTGATACCTGAGCACAACTTCAGTTCACACCAGTATCTGATCTTGAATAAGAATGCGGCAAAATTCAAATATTGCTAGTGGAAAATCTGGGGACTTTTATTCGGTTGGTTTGCCGGTGGAGGGAAAAAGTAGTTGTGTGATTGGCCCGCGAGAAACCAATAATTAACATGCACATGTCGGCGCGGCGCGCATTCCATGTTTTAGTCTGATTTACGATCTGAATTACTCGCAGTTATAAGTAATTGCATATCTGAGCGTTAGAAAGAGGCGACATTTCGGCAATCACCTGTTGACGCTGAAGGAAAACCAACTTTTGGAGCTAGTTTGACGATAAGCTAGGTTAGTTCAGCAAGAAATCTCAAGAAGATTGTGTATTTTCTAGCACCTATCGACGTCTAAATCTAAAGTAAGTCATTAACATGTCTACTATTATAGCTATTACGAATCTGAATATCTGTTGTTCTTGGAGTTGTGATATCGAACGTTGATTATCAATTATGTTACACCTAATACATAATAAAATATCACCAAATGTATAACTAGGTTCATCGACTCCTATGGTCTTGCTATATGTTTAAAAGTACCTTAAAATGATTAATTTATTCTGGTGGTGAATTTGTTTGTAGTGACAAGTTCTTGCAGAATTGTCTCATTTAAACAGCAGGCTGTCCAGGGTATTTATAACATCTGCTGATGTACCCACATTTGGTAGTATTTCAATTTTAAATATTTAGTAGTTGGACTACAACTGCAAAAACAAAATTTTATTAAAAAAATAATGAATGAAACAATTTTATTATAATTTTTAAACAATCAATTACAGATATGTTACCACAAACTACTACCCTTTGATTATTAAAAGAAGGCTGCAGTAAGGAATGTGCTGGTCAGCACATCGTAAACACCTAAAGAGAGTTAGCAGTGTAAACGATCTGACTCCTTAATGTAACCACCACTGGACTTTTTCTGGAACAGTAAGTAAACTATCATAACTAATGTCAAAGTATAATAAAAAATAATGTAAGTTTTTCCAACATATTTTTGAGATAAATTTGTACATTTCTGAATCTTTTCTATCTGGGTGAAACGTACCCCAGAAAATCCAGAGTGATCTAATTATTACATGGAATATTAAATAAAGTGAATCTGTCAAGAAATTGAGTATAGAAACATGTATTGTGCAAGGATTATGTAGCTTTGCGATTGAATGATGTACCTATTGAACTAGCTTTTAAGACAGACTCAGGTTGCAATATAAATTTAAAAGATTTATTAAGTTACATTGCATTCTTGCACAACACAGCTATTTTTAAAATATACAGGGTTTAAAAAAAGATGCGGACAGATTTTGTGTAGTTAATATAAGTAACTTGAATGTAGGAGTGCATGTCTGCTGAAGCCACGTTTTTGTGCTGCATGGCTGTGACGCTTGAATAATATTAGGGAGCAGGTCCTGGGATAAACAAAGCAACATTACGAGTTTGACGTTTGTTTATTACCTTGTTCAGTAAGTTCAATAAGCTTAAAATGAAGGGATTTACTATGTGGGAACTTGCAGATATGCATTACGCATAGGAGAAAGCTAGATGACATAGTCGGATCGATGTTTTATTTGTGAGGATATATTGAATTTCTGGAACTCTTATGTCTAAGTCAAACATAACCCTCACCAAGACAAGTTTGAAGTAAATATCTGGGCGGGCCTCAATTCTCTTGATTTATTTCTGTAGGGGCATTTAAAGAGCCTGGTGTGCGATACCTCGATAGAGCTGGAAGAGGATTTGGTGGCTCGCACCATGGTTGCCAGTAAAAAACACAAACTATGCCAAAATATCCTGATACGAGCAAAGCGATTGATGGAGAGATGTTGTCGAGCATGAATAGATAATGGCGGGAGAAATTTTAAGCATGTTGTAATGTTTCAGATTTTCTTATTTTTGTTATCCTCTTCAATTTATTTAATTATGCTATTTTCATGTACACTTCACCTACACAGGAAATCTTAGAAGCTGCAACTTCATAGCCGTGTAGCACGGAAACATGGCTTCAAGAGACATGCATTCCTATACTCAAATCACTTATATCAACGCCCCCCTACAAGGACACAAAATCTCTCCACATCTTTTTGTAACATCCTGTATGTATGTTTCTATATAAGTCTCAAATTGAACTAAAAATAAAGCTATCTAAACTTTTCACTCAACTGTTTGACTCTGATAAATTAATTTTGATTGTGCTGCAGAGTAAAGATGATTAAAACGGGTTGAATTTTACTCTTGAAAATCATATTGAAGATACATGAAGCTAATAAAATGTCAAGGTTTATATATGTAATACTAAAAGACCTATACCCTGCTCAAAAAAATTAGTGGAGCCCTCCCTATTAAAAATGACCATAGTATTTAGAGACATATACAGGGTGTTAACGGTCTTCTCTGTATCGTTTTAAGGGGCCATAGCATAAGGGCTTAAACGCTTTGGTAAAAGTTAAGAGAGATAATAATTTTCATAGTTATAGTTTTTAAATTAAACTATTTATTTGTTTTAAAATATAGTAATCTACTACTCAATTATATTGTCCAATTGTTATTAAGTTTGCTTATTTGACAGGCAAAGTTGTCATCAATAATTAACCTTTACTCTTACCTTTGTTGGACAAAATATTTTATTATTTTTATCTCCGCAACCGGGTACAAGCAGCAGCGGCGGAAATTCATCAACAAGGTTTTGGGCCTTGCAGAGTATAAATGGTTAAGAGTATGCCTAGGCAGACTTTGTATACAACAACATGGAGATAATTCTTTGTAGTGGACAATGCTGATCAAGTAGTAGATTACAAAATTTTAAAACAAATTAATCCTATATAATATTATAAGCAACTACCAAGCGTGATTAATTCTGCCAATCAGCCGGGCTCCATAGCTTAGTGGTAAGCATTCTGGCTACTGATCTAAGGGTCGAGAGTTCGATCCGCGATCCCGGTAAGGTTTTAAAAAATTTAAAAATGCATACAAAATCCTCTACAGAATGCCAGCATTCGGAAGTGATGTAAAGATGTGGGTCTCATGCTACTACGATGGGTTGCATGTAAAAGATCCCTTGCTAGGGTTGGAACTTCTTAGTCTCGACAAAATTCTAAGTAGGACTAAGGTACCTGGTACTCTGCATGCCTAAACCTGGTCCACGGTGTTGGCAAAAAGGGCCTATGAAGGCCTACTTGCTATACATGAGTCTCCCCACAAATACCACTACTACTTCCGCCAATCAACCGATCACTATTGTAAGAACGTAGTTACAGATACTTTGTTTAATCAAGTATATTGTAAATGATATTAGCGTTCTACTAGAAAACAATTATATAATAAAAATTACTTTTAAAATTTTGCTATAATATAGCGAAAATAAATAAATCGCCCATGAAATACAGGGTGTCCCTTTACTCGTTGGTTATAGCCTAAGAGCGTATTTCTTGGACAATTTTAAGATAAAATGTTCATAAAACATAGGTCCGCAAACGCTTCGTTACCGATCTACAGGATGTTGAAATTTCAAGATTTTTTTAGTTTTTTCTTTATAGCTCCTGCAGTTTTACAGATATTTAGCTCAAATTTGGAATACAGGTTACGCTGTAGGGCTTACATCATTGGCCATATGAAATGGTTGTGAGAATCTACAGGGCGATATTTTCTCAGGGGCCATGTCCCCTATTCTCCTTTTGAACTTTTTTGCGGTGCGCCGGTGGTAGATTCTAAAATACAAACAGAATTTTCTGTTTTGTTTAGAATCGTTTTGTTCTCTTGTAGTTTTTTGTATCAGCTACCGTTATCGAGAAAAAAAATAAAAAACAATTTTCTGTAATTTGCTAGACTAAATATTTTTTTTTTAAAATGGTCTAGTAGGCCCTGGCTTTACTTGGATGATTTCTTGTTTCCATTAATTTTGAGAGTTTAGTCGCCACTAACGGTTAAAACTGAAAGCTGGGATAACCATTTTAAAAATTTTTGTTTCGTCTAGCGAATTACAGAAAATTGTTTATTTTTTTTCTCGATAACCGTCGCTGATACGAAAAAACTACAAGAGAACAAAAAGATTTTGAACAAAACAGAAAATTCAGTTTGTATTTTAGAATCTACCACCGGGGCACCGCAAAAAAGGTTCAAGGGGAGAAAGTGCGGCATACCCCTGAAAAAAATTCTCACAACCATTTCATATGGCCAATGGTGTAAGCCCTACAGCGTAACCTGTATTCCAAATTTGAGCTAAATATCTCAAAAAGTGCAGGAGCTATAAAGAAAAAACTAAAAAAATCTTGAAATTTTAACACCCTGTAGATCGGTAATGAAGCGTTTGCGAACCTATGTTTATATGAACTTTTTATCTTAAAATTGTCCAAGGAATACGTTCTTAGACTATGACCATCGAGTCATGGGACACCCTGTATATCACTGGGATGGGAAAAAAATCTTCTTTACGATTCTACACCCAACTTTGAGTTCCATAGAAAACAACAGAAATTTACTTATGGTATAACTTGATTTTCAAATTTTGTTTTGAAAAATTGACTATGCCACTGCATTCTTACCAAAATAGTGGCTGAAGAACGCGGACACTGCTTTTCTTTATATACTTCTTCTTCTTCTTTCACGGCTCCTTCTGCCCTCTCAGGCGTCGGATTGGGAGTCCCGGTCCTCTTTTACCCATTTCATCCATGCTTTCCTATCTCTTGCTAAAATTTTCATCTCTGCTTTGGTTTTTCCCTTTGATCTCCCTATTTCCTCTATCTGATCCATCCATCTTCTACGTGGTCTCCCTCTTCTGCCTCTGATCGGTTTTCCCATTTCCATTATCTTTTTTGTTAGTCTCTCTCTGTTCATTCTTGTGATATGCCCGTACCAATTCAGCTGTTTTTCATTAATTTTTTCTAGTATTGGTGGTTGTTGTAAAGCTTCCCTAATGAACTCATTTCTGGCGTGGTCCCATTTCGTTATCCCTATGATCTTCCTCAGGTGTTTCATTTCCATCGCATTTATCTTACTTTCGTGTTTTTTCTGCCAGGTCCAGTTCTCTGCAGCATATGTAATTATGGGTACAGTTATTGTGTTGTGGATTTTTAGTTTCACTTCTGTTTCTATTTGCTTGTGGCCTAACATTGTATTATTCAGCGTGTAATATAGTCTCGTAGATTTGTTTGCTCTGTTAGCTAATTCTGCGTCGATTTTTCCATCATTTGTTAGGATTGTCCCTAGGTATTCAAAAGTTGTTACCCTTTCTAGTGCTGCGTTCTTGCATATGATCTCCCTGTTAATGTTTTCTTCCTTTTCGTTTATAATCATCACTTTTGTCTTGTTTGAGTTAATTTCCATCTTCATATTTTCAATTTCTCTAATCCAGTTGTCTAATAGGTCCTGCATTTTTCTTCTGGAGTCAGCAATTAATACCACGTCGTCCGCGTACATCAGACTGCTTATTGATATGGGATTTAGGTTATTGAATCCTATCACGGTATTTAGTTCTGCTTTAGTCTTGATTTGTTTTAATATTTTGTCCATTATAATCACAAATAACAGTGGGCTTAGACTGTCCCCTTGTTTAATTCCTCTTTTTATTTCGAACTCTTCTGACCGATGACCTGCTATTTGCACTTTGCCTTTCACTGTGCTGATCGTATTTCTAATTATGCGAATAAGTTGTCTTGGCACTTCTAACTCGGCTAGAGCACTCCACATGGCTTGTCTGTTTACCGTATCAAATGCCGCTCTTAGGTCAATAAAGGTTATGTACAGTTCTTTCCCTACTTCTATTGTGTTTTGTATTAAGGTTCTTAGGATGTATATATTTTCGTTTGTTTGTCTTCCCGGTCTAAAAGCTGTTTGCTCCTCTTCTAGCTTGGGTTCTACGTAAGCTCTTAATCTTTTCTCCAGGATTCTTGTAAATAGTTTGTGAGTAGTTTGGGCTAGGCAGATGGCTCTGTAATTCTCGCATTTCGCTGTTTCTCCTTTTTTATGTATCGGCAAGATTAGATTGGTTTCTCAATCTCTAGGGATTCTTTCCTGTTTCCACACTTCGTTCAATAATTCCCATAACCATTCCT
Source organism: Agriotes lineatus (assembly GCA_940337035.1). Classification (NCBI taxonomy): domain Eukaryota; kingdom Metazoa; phylum Arthropoda; class Insecta; order Coleoptera; family Elateridae; genus Agriotes; species Agriotes lineatus. The sequence continues at coordinate 99,669,314 of OW679202.1, forward strand.
TTCCTTCGTCTCGCAGCCATTTTATCATTTCTGGGGCTATCTCATCCTCTCCACTTGCTTTCCCAGATTTTAAATGTTGGATTGCTTCCTGTAGTTCTTCTTTTGTTATTTCTTGTATTTCTATTGCGTCTACATTTTCCTCCCATTCATCCCTTATTGCGCTCCCAAATTTTTCCACGTAAAACTCTTTCCAGGTTTCCATAATTTCCTTTGTTTCCACTTTGAGTTCGTTGTGTTTATTCCTTATGGCTTTTATTTCTTTGCAATTTGAACCTCTTAGTCTTTTTACGGTTGTCCAGAATTTCTTTGTATCTACTTTGTAATTGTCATTAATTTCTTCCCCGAATTCTCTCCAGCTTTTCTTTTTCGCTTCTTTGATTGCTCTCTTTACTTTGTTTCTCTTCTCATTATAATTTTCTCTATCTTCAGTTGTTTTTGATTTCATGTATTTCTTCCATGATTGTTTCTTATCCTTTACTAGTCCTTTTATTGCTCCATTCCACCATTTTGTTCTCTTTAAATGTTTGCTGTGTTTTCTTCTGCCGCATATTTCTTCTGCTGCTTTTAAGGTAGTTTCCCTGAATATTGCCCATTTAGTCTCTAGGTCCTCTTCCTGCCCTTCGTCTTTTCTGCTGCTAAATAGGGTGTTAGTCCTCTTCTGGTACTTCAACTGGTTTTCTGGTATTTTTAGTTTGTATGTTGCTATCCTGCTATAGCTTATTTCTTCTGTTTTGTTTATTCTAGCTCGGAGTTGAGCCACGACCAGTCTGTGATTTGAGCCTATTTCTGCCTCCATTCTTGTTTCTATGTTTTGAATTACCTCGTTGAGGCTTCTTGTGTGTACTATGTAGTCTATTGAACTCTTTGCCTTCCGTTCTTCTGCAACGAAAGTGTATTTATCCTCTTCTTTTTGTTTCCACATCGTGTTGCCTATTATTAGGTCATTATTTTGGCAGAATTCGATCATTTTTATACCATTCTTATTTAACACTTGTTCGCCTTGATTTCCCATACAGCCCATTCCTCTGTTTTGGTCTCTTCCTACTCTTGCGTTCCAGTCTCCCATTATGATGGATGTTTCTGTTTCCTCTCTCACTTCGTCTAGTACCTCTTGAAGTGTTCTATAGAAATCTGCTACTTCTTCCTCTGGTGTACCCTCTACTGGTCCGTAGATTTGTATTATATTGATTACTTGTCCTAATTTCATTGTTATCGTCATAATTCTAGAATTGACTGCTCTATATTTTAATACTTGTTTGTGGATGTCATTTGTCATTATTATTCCTACTCCTTCATTTGCCCTACTTTCAGCCTTTACTCCTGAGTAGTACATTATATGTTTATTTGTGATCCTAAGGGTCCCCTCTCCTTTTTTCTTCGTTTCGCTTATGCCGAGTATCTGAATTTTATTGTTATCCATCTCTTCCACTAACTCCATATCTTTGCCTGTCAAAGTGTTTATGTTCCAAATCCCTATTCCTATGTTTCTGTCTATTTCCTGTACTGTTCTCCCTTTATCTCCGTTTTCCTGATTTTGCCTAAAATTTATTCTCTCTTGTCCATTTCCATTGCCATTCGTTGTTGGTTCCGTCCGGTTTTGGTTTACATCTACTTTTTTGGGGTATGATGGTGCTGTGTTGTCTGCATGAAGTTCCCGAGGGTTTTATTCAATTCTTCCTCCTCCTTCCCTGGCTTTGCTTTTCTGAAGGGTGTAAGTATCGTTTGTTCCCAGTTTTTCTTTTTTGGGATTGTTCCTTGAGGGGATTTTCCTTCTTCTCCATCAGTGGACCTGCCTCTTTTCATCCTTTCTTCGTTGTTGTTTTCTAGTTCCGTAGTTTTTTCCGTTTCCTTTGTTACTTTATTGTGTTTCTCTAGGTCCTCGATCCTCCATTCTTCTCCATTTATTATTAACTTGTCTCTTATGATTGTCGCATTCATTCCCTTGTTCCTGGCTTCTCTCATATGTGGTAATAATTGTTTCTTCGTTTCCCTAGTCTTTTTATCCAGGTCTTCGCTTACTCCTATTTTTGTTCCCTTTAGTTCCTTTAAGCTGCGTAGAATTTCCAGTTTTTTCAATTTTGTTGTGAGTCCAACCTTGATTGGTCTGCTTTCCCTTCCGTTATACCTTCCTAGTCTGTTTATGAAGTCTATTTCCCCGTCTGCGATTAATACTCCTATTTTTCTTGCTACTTCTCTTAGAAATTTTTCTTTTAGTGATTTAGTGTCTTCTCCATATTCTTCTGGGATGCCGAAGATTATTAAGTTCCTTTTTCTTGTTTCGTTTTCCAATAGTTCAATTCTCGCTGCTTGGTTGATTATATTTTCTTCCAGGTTTTTTATTTTGGCTGCTTGTTTAACGATCTTGTTTGATTCGTCGATTTTTCTTTCCATGTTAACCAATTGCTTCATGATATCTGCTAGTGTGATTTCCTTGTCTTCCTCTTCTTCCCCCATGACAGGCGCTCACTCTTCCGTTGATTCAAAAATTCCGAGTACGCCCCTGTGCGTTGTTTACTACGTGACGTCACCGACAGCTGCGGAGCCGCGTAAAGAGCGCAGGTCCCGGTCAACCCGTCGATGACCCCGCCCTTATCGGATCCGCCGCCGTCAAAATATTACTGAATTGTTTGGGTTGTTTCTGCCTATTTGTTCACTATTCCTACCTTATTTCCTGCTTGCTTTGTTAGCTCCGTCTCTGATTTACTGTTGTTACACACTTTTATGGAAATATTTGCACTAAATCACGTAAATTTGTAATTTATTCGCGGAGAGCGGTTTCACCTGTATCACTCGCCTATATTCCTGTATTTATATACATAACTAGCAAGATACAGACATAAAACGAAAAGCAAACCTTGATTTGTAACTCGAAGACAAAGGATAATAGTCAATTTTTGTTTCCACCATTAGGTTTTATTCAAAAAAGATATCGTGGGTGGGGAGTTCGTCTTTATCATATCTCCCATAATTATTGAGATTCCTTGTGAAAACATTAAAATTTACATACCTTGTACCTACTGGAAATTCCAATAAAAAATGATTACAACAAATAATTTATCGATTTTTCTAATAGGATTAAATAAAATATGGGCTCAAAATACGCAGGGCGTCCTGTAATGGCCACTAAAGCTTCAGGTAGTGATATTCTTTTGTGCAATTCTGAGTCGAAAATCTTAATACGAAGATGTTGGCTTGCCCTTCATGAGCCCTCATGAGCGGTAGATGAAAACCATTGTTTTATCTGGTAAAGTACCCCTTTTGTTTTAAATACGACAAAATGTCATCAGGGAGAGTTGTTCAAAATATAAAATTATGGTCTCATGCAAAATTTCAAAAATATCGGCTTACTTTTATAATCCATTTTATCACAAAAGTACTTCATCTAATGCATACGGTTTCATAAAAGTTCGTCGATATTTCAGAAATTTTGTATAGTACCATAATTTTACATTTTGGGCAACTCTTCGTGATGAGATGTTGTCATATTTAAAACAGAAGGGGTAATTTACCTGAAAAAACAATTGTTTTGATCTATCGCTCGTGAGAGCTCATGGAGACCAATCCAACATTTTCGCATTAAGATTTTCGACTCAGAATTGTACAAGGAATATTGCTACCTCAAGCTTTAGTGGCCATTACGGGATACCCTGTATAAGGGCTCTGGCGGCGAGCATCATTAATATGGCACTATATGTGATGTATTGTGATCATCTTTGCAGATAAAATTGAAATAGTTATAATAAAGGAAAAGACAAATTTAGTATTTCAAGTTTTTTGAGTAAAATATCGAGATCTACTTTATGGAAGACCTCTGTAAACTTGGTATGCACTACATTGACTTGACTGTTATTTACAAACGCATTCAATATGTAATCAACAAATAAGAACAAATTAGTTTGCACAGACAGACCTGCTCTAAAGTATGCTGTTCTACCAAATTTCTGATTTTAGGTGTTGTTATAATTTTTCATATAAAATTTGCTCAAAACTTTATCGGGGCAGAAAGAATCGATATGGACTTATAATTTTAAATGTTGAATTTGTTTCTAGATTTATGGATTCGGATTAATTTAAACATTTTCAGAGTTGGAAATGTATGTTTTTAAAGTTAAATTAAAAATAATCTGCAAGGGTAGTGCCATCTCATCGGTACAGACTTTTAATATATAAGGTGGTATGCCATCAGGACCTGAAGGTATTTTTAGGTTTAAGATTTTTAAGTGCATTTTGAACCTCCTCAGTCTTGATTTCATCAGTAACAAGTAAATCTAGTCTTTCACTGATGGCTCTATTATGTGGGGGGTGGTCTATACACTGAACTAAAGTAATCGTCACCACTTTTATTACTGATAGCTCTATGCTGGTTGCATTGTTGGCAGGTTTGTCACTATAAAATTCCCACCACCAAGTCTGGCATTGCTATAATTTAAGAATTACAAAATATTTAATTTTGGGTAGTCTATAAAATACAATTGCAGAGAATAAAATCAAAAGGGTGTAAGTACCAAAATAAACTTTCTGAGTAAAACGGTTCTTTGTATAAGGAACTATGAAAATGGTAGCATTATTTCAGAATGATTATTATTTCCTTACAGTAATACAAATTAAAAATTATAAATTAGAAGTAATTAAATATACATAAAAAACTAAAGTAACACTAACTTAAAGTTAAAATTTCGAAAAAGAGTTAAAAGTTGATATTTGGTTTTCGGTAAAAAGGGTCTATCTCCTAGCCTTCTCTTATATTAAGTGCTGGTAAATCTCTTTATGATCTTTCCTCCTTCAAGTACATGCTGTCAAGTTTGCTTTTTTGTTTCCAATTATATGGTTTTTGTATTCTAATTTAGAAAGCAGTATCATCTTACCAAGATTCTTTTTATTTCTCTTTTACAGTTATACACATATGGAAAACTTTTTTCTTATCCATTTATTAGAAAATATTATTTCTAATAAGCCCCTACATTTTTTCAAACTCAAAAGCCACTTGCCAAAATTTGGATATCTTCTTTTTTATAAGAGGAAGGTTCGAAAATATGAAAGTAACTCACAAATAGAGTACCCGTATTTTTCGAAATAGACAAAAGTGTTATTTGAAGGAAAGTGCCAAATACAAAGTAGTAGCCATTTACTCCGAAAAAAAATTTTACTGATTTTCTTATTTTTTCTTACTACCCTGTGTATTACGGAAAATGTGGGAGGTACTCTAAAGTTAAACTTATCAACGAATGCGATAAGGATGTATTACTGTCAAACTTCAATTTGGTTTACCTATTAACCTGAAAGTTTTGTTAATCAAGAGTAGAACTAAAACACCAATTTTTTTGTGTCCAACGTAGAAAAACACAGGCATCTTTAAATCATGTAATAACAAATGATCTCAACATCAACAAAAATTCAAAACAATTATCATTTTTAATTGATATCCCCATAGAATGAAATTGTTGAAGTTTCCTTCTGCATTGTTATTTTGTATGTTTGAGGTTTTGATTTATAAATGCTTGTTAAACATTTCAATTAATAATTATAATTGTATTGAATTGATGTTGATGTTCAGATCGTTTGTTATTACATTTTTCAACATATGTGGTTTTTTAAGTTGCACTCAAAAAAATAAGCATTTTAGCACCAATTTTGATTAACATAATTTTATGGTCGTTATGTAAGCAGAATTCCAGTTCGATAGTACATCCTTATTGTATTTAATAATAAGTAACTTTGAGTACCTTATTTTCCGTAATACACAGGGTGGCAAGCAAAAAACTATGAAAACTAATGATTTTTATTTTGGAGTAAGTGGATGTGGCTTCGTAGTTAACACATCCTCTCAATTGTAAACAACTTTTCCCAATAACATGTTTGTGTATTTTGAAAAATAAAAGTAGACAATAAGGGATCTACCTTGCAAGTGCGCAAACTTTTTTATTTTCAGTTTTTGATGAAAGTCATTCCTCATAATATTTGCTACTTGCAAAAACTACTGTGCCATAAATAAATTAGAAATTTGATATCCGGGGTGTTTAAAAATTAAGAAAACATGAAAATGGCTAAAGGGAACAGTACCTTTAATTGTGGCTTTAGAGAAATATGATATAAATATCATGCAAATGCTACAGTTGCCTACACGTTATTTCATTTTGATTTAATTTATTCATGTATAATATGTATTACAGTAAATGCCATTTTATTTTATATTGTATGTGGGAATACTGACAAATGTAACTGGGCTTGTCCCGTTTTTGTCAGTCTATTTAAGAAATAATTAAATAAGAAAATGTTATAAAAGGTCAAGGTTCTGGGTCATTTCAATGCCCCCAACTGGAGGCAGGCTGCTATAGGGAGATTGTGTCCCTCTTCAGCCAATAATGAAAATTTCAGGATCGGGTAGAGAAAGGAGGGTTTAAAAATGGAAGAGAGGCCAGGAAAGGTGGAGAACTACTGCCCCGGCATTCGCCTCAGGGAAGGTACTTTGTTAACTCAGGAAAACCACCTAAAAACCTGAATCAGAGCAGAAGGCCATGGGAATCGAACCCACGACTTCCCGATTACTAAGCAGACGTCCTAACCACTAATCCACAGAGCTCGTTTAAAAAATTTATTTGCAATGCAAGCGTAAGTACATAATTTCAGCTTTATACTAGCAATTGTATATTTAGGTAATTAATAATAAAAAATGAAAAAATATAATTAAATGCGTATTCAAATGGCATCCACTGACATTTACGCATATCTCCACAGTTTTAATTGTTTTGTTAATATTTGACAGTATAACGATGTTTGCACCTTTTAAAACAAAAGCTGAAGTTGCTAAAATTATAGTTGCTAATATGAAGCTAAAATTTTCTAGTTAGATTTATGCTTGCCATGCAAATAACTCTTTCTTATAACATTTTCCTATAAAATCAGTATTAAAGGTACTTCTTTCTTTAGCAATTTTTACGTTTTCTTAATTTTTAAACACCAAGGTAATCAAAACATCCTGATCTCTATGCCTCTTTCAAGATGAGAATTTTAAAAGGCCACGTAAGGATGGTTTTAAACCCTGATTTATAGCCATATGGTGCACGATTCAACATTTTTTAGCGTTGAGCAAGACGGTATCACCGAGCATGTAGTAACCCAACTGCATAGCAGGTTCACACCAATTCAACTTAAGCACGAGTGTCGAAACACTAGTAAAGCTAAAAACAGTAATAATCTACATGTTTGCCACTTAACGATGCAGTCATTAAGAGGTAAAATGTTAAAATTTAAAGCCTTCCTAATTAATAGCTATAAAGATTATGATAGTTTGTGTATGTCGGAACAGTTTCGATACGAAAATGACATAATAGTTATAAATGTAATAAGGATCGGAGTGCATATCGTTATGGTACTGTCCGTGAAGAACTTGACATATACCATAATGATTAGTTATCACAAGCATATACAAAATTTTATTTGCTAGCAAAAATTAATAAAGTCCTTAATTGAATATAAAAATTAACAAAAACTTTTAAAACAAAAACAAGCGAGTATGATCAGTTAAGCTATTTCATTAGTACAGTTACTAAGGAATTTAGTAGAGTACTATACCGAATGATTTCATTAGCATACTCAGTCCCATAAAGTATGTCAGTATGACATTCAAACTGACTCTTGTAATGTTATCATTATGAGAAGCAAGTAGATAAATATTATTACATTAGATAATTATTTACTGCAGAGGAGACCGGGGCAGGTTGTCACAATTTTTGCTTAGTCATTTTTGAAGAGGCAGGGTCTACAGTTTACATTTAAATCATTAAAATATCTTTTAGTGTATATCCTTGGCTACATATTGCTACAGTTTTGAAACCATAGCATTAAAAAAAATTGTCGGGATAAAATTCTTGTAATAACCTGCCCCGACACTGCATTGGTTGTCACAGACTTTGGGGTTGGTTGTCACAGACTTTGGGGTTGGTTGTCACGGATTATTTAGCAGGGGAAAAAATAAAATTTTAATTAAAATTTTTTTTAGTAAGAACAGAATAAAGGGAACAATTGATATTGATAATAAAAAGACGTTAAAAGTAGGCTAGTAATTTAATTTAAGAAAAATTCAGAAACTGAAATAGTAATTTAAGTAAATATTTAAAGGTTAATAATACATTAGTAACTTTCAAGCACGCTTTCACAATTTTAACAAGTATAAAATTTATTCAGTCTGGGGGTACATAATTCATGAGTCCCCCAGCCCTTGCATTCTATACATTGGATCCATTTTTCTCTGGCTTTACTATTAGAAAACGCTTCTAAACAAACTAAACAAAAACAGTCATCATCATCTCCTTCTTCTCTGCTGGGCTTTTGATTTTCTTTCTTCTTTGTAGTTCCTTTCTTTATTTTTGCATTCATATGTTTGTCTGCTGTTTATTTGAACAGACATTTCTTTGATATTTTTAAATCGACTTTCTCAGCCTATTTTACCAGTTCTCTTTTAACCGACATATCTGTTAAAATTGCTGTTTCTCTTTTTCAACTGTTATTTCAATTTGTAAGTTTTCTTTTACCAGCCTTCGGTAAAGGTCTCACATCAAGAGGTGACTTGCATGCATTGCTTGGCCCGGGCTGAAATTCATCTGAGTTGTCTGGAGACGTATCTGGAAGCTGCTTTTTAGGCTGCTCTGGAAGCTGCTTTGCAGGTTGCTTTCTGTCGGTCACACAGCTTGGTACAAAATCTGCATCGGTGAAGATGTCACGATTGAATGGATATATTCCTGTGCACCGAAATCCTGAAAAAATACTAGCTCGGGTCCTCGCAAGTGGAAATGCACGACTAACGAGTTGTGGAATAACATAAATTGTCATCATTCTCTCTGGGTTGTTAATCCTTCAATCATTACAAGCTATGTTGAAAGCTGAGTTAAAAATTTCTTGAAAGGCACTTAAACAGTGCGGTCAAGTGGCTGAAGCTTGTGCGAACAATGTGGAGGAAACGATAACATGATGATTTCATTGAATTTAGCAAAATTAGCCCGCCTACGCTATGGTGGGAACCATGATTACCAAGAAGAAGCAGGCATGGATTCTCAGGCGTGCTTTCCGCAAGCTTATGGAAATTATTTAAAAATACAACAATATCGGCTTAATCGTCTTCTTGCATTCACCCAGATTTATTTGCAGTTCCACCAGAACCTACAGGCGCTGTAGCTACAAAGCGCGTATGATATTTGACCCTTGGAAACATGAAGAATGGTGGGATATAGTTTCCAATCACAGCACAAGCCAAAGTTACTAGCATACCCCTTTCTGAAGAAACCATTGCACCGATTTGTTTGGATCCATTACGAGCAACGATTCTATCTGGTTTCTGCACTGAAGTAACCCCAGTTTCATACATGTTCTAAATTTCATGAGGTTGAAAATGATGTCTTCCAAGAACTGTCGCCAAATTATTGAAAAAAGATTCCACATTTGTTCAGTTGAAGCTTGAAGCTCGTGCCAAACTGGTCACCTCTGGTTTTGGTAAGGAAAGGGTTGGGTGTCTTTTAAAAAATTAGCGAACCAATCATTTCCGGCACGTTCATTTTCCTTCCAAGATTTAGGACATGAAATGGAATTTACCAGGCAAAGATCGTAAGAGAAGGTTTTGATTTCTTTTGGCTTCAAACCATAGTAAATTTCCGCAGCTTGAAGTATATATTCTTTTAATTCTTTTTCATCGTCATCAGAAAAAATATTACGGTTTGAAAAATAACCAACGGTGGTGGAAGGCTGGACTGTCTTTTCAACATCGATTTCATTTTGAGAAAATTTTTTGCATTATCTTGTTAAGAATTTGATAGTTGATTTGATAATCAGCTGCAGCTTTATGAATTCAAAAATCCCTCTTTTTTCACTGTTCTCGCTGTTGCAAGCCTGCTATCTGGAGCAATTTCTCCTCGTTTTGTCTTTTTTTGTGATTTCTAACCATCTTTACCTGAAACAAGTGAAAAAACTGCCGGGGTTGGTTGTCACATTTGACAACAATCTCCGGGTTTTTTGTGATAACCAACTTCGAACGGACATTTCAGACAACCCACGATTTGGGGGAAACACCATAGAACCTAACCTCAATGTTGATACAGAATAATATCATGCAAGGTTATAGAATAAAAGAAAAATTGTTGAAAGATTGACTTCATTGAATAGGGAGTGAATAATTTAAAGTAAATTACATCGTTGAATGAATACTTACAGCTGCAAAAACATAAAAACACCAATAAAATTCAGAGCTTTGTCACAAGGCACTTGAAACTAGATATACACACCCGGAATGATGTAAACATTGAGTAGTTCGAGTTAATGCCGCTAAGTGGCAGCAGCAACTGAGAACTGGGACGTGTGACAACCAACCCCTATGACAACCTGCCCCGGTCACCCCTATTCATATTATTGTAGATTACATACCTACCGTAAAATTAACTTTTATTTTTTACCATATGCCATGTCACCCCTTATTTCAGTGCATTTTGGACCCCTTGCCGTAATTGTTGTGAATTATCGACGTCATCGACAGCTTAAACAATACTTTCTAGGTGACCCCAAACATAAAAATTGAATAGGACCTCCTCGACCAATCCATTGATTCGAATACATGATGCTAATAGTCCAGGCATATTAAATCTATTTAAAGGGAACCCTAAAAAATAATGTCCTGATTTTTAACACAAATGTTCCTTACTGCCCTAGGAGCGATCCTTATAAGCCCCCGTCTCTGGGGTGTCACCGTCATAGTTTTTTGAAGCATGAAACAGAAGAAGAAACCGCATGTTTATTAGAAAGAATCACGATAAAGTGCCTTATCCATTAATATTACAGAAAAATGTTATTAGAAAAAGTTGTTCAGAATGTAAAATTATAGAACGCTGCAAAATTTCAAAAATATTGTCCTATCGTGTGTATGGGACTATGCATTTTGCAAGTATTTCTAATAAACACGGTTTCATAAAAGTCCTGTGATATTTCTGAAATTTTACATGGCACCATAGTTTTAGATCCTGAACAACTTTTCTTGATGATGTGCCTTGTTCAAAACAGAAAAGATACTTTACCTGAACAAAAGATGTTTTTTAACAAATACCAAGACCTCCTTGATATGACGCCGGCATCCCAGAAGCGAGGATTTTTAAAGGGTCGCTCATAGAGTACTAAGGAACATTTGTACCAAAAATTAGGAGAGCTTTTTTTAGGTAGATGTATATCATGCCTGAGCTATCAGGGATTACCTGACTTGGCCTGAAAAATGTGGGGTTGCACCACATTGAAGAAAGCACATTGCTTGTGGAATTAAAATTGGTACATCTTCTAGTAGTAGTGGTAGTTATTCACAAAAAAATTCTGAATAAGATACACCAGTAAGTCGGTGGTCATTTATTATTTCTGACAGACGTTGACAGAAAACTAGTGCTGGCACCTTCAAGATTCTATTTCTTGTCGAAATACATTATTTTCTAACTTGAAGCGTATCTGTAAATTGTGCAATGATCTCTCTTGCAATGTTCTGGATCCAAGATTTAGTCATTTTTATAATTTTGCCAGAAACTTTACTTTTGTATTTGAGTGAGATAGCAACGTTCACTCTTCAATCGATATTAATTTTGTATTCTGTATTTTGTATTTTGTATTTTCTTTTTTCTGTAAAGGACTATATCCGTTTATTATTGAAATAAATAAATAAAAATAGTTCGTCAGTTGATAGAATGTTTACTAAGAATTGTTGATTTTTGGCATGATAGAGATATACGATTCCTCACGCAGTTTGCCAAACCTTCGTATATGAAACATTTACAGCTGCAGACACCCTCTTTGAATTTACTCAACGCAGAATTTTGTTTGACGATATTAAGATTTCTTTCTTTTACTTCAAAGTTACCATGCTGACGTCTAAAATGACTGTGAAAACCACATGATGTAATTAAGACATGTTGCAGGAAGAATTGCATTAAAAACGTGATATTTCTGCTAGAGGTGCCTTTGCCCAGAGGTTTGTAGTTTTTAGATTTCCACATTACTTACTAAATTTATTTAACATTTTTGTGGAGCCATTTACATGAAAATGGCATTGACGCAGATTAAATTTGTTTTAACAGTAAAACATTATACCTGCCTTGCGTAATGTCACGTGAAAGGTTTTGCGCATGCACCGTTTAGATGAGGAATATGGAACTTTGTAGTCGAGTAGGTACTTATTTTCAAAGTTCAAAAGAGAAACTATTTTTTATTTAAAATTTCACATATTTGACGTGTTGAAAATATGACACCTTCCAATTTTGTGGTTATTTGATTCGATGGTTATCAATTTGGTTTTATGGCTACTATTGCAGTACTCATGTGTCTGGCCAAAGCGCAGGTCTTGGTGGTCAAATAATACTTATGTAATTTTAATAAGCATACCTGGAATCAACAAACCTCTGAAACCTCCGGTAGAAATACTTTAATGTAATACTTCCCACAATATGTTTTTGAATTGCCCCATCAGGGCCCTAGATGCAAAATCTGCCAAAACACAAATTGCAAAAAACTTAGTTATAGAGATCAATGTATTCGTCTTTTAGTGCTGAATAGTATAAAAGTAGATTTAGTACCAAAAACCTGACATTTGCTGTGGCAAAGTGCACTATGAAACATTCATTCGGTTTTTAAAACATTACCAAGTTACTTGTCATTCTCATACAAAATCATCCAAGTTCATATTAACCAATTATAGGTCACGGTCGGTATCACATGGTCTACTGCTCATTCCAACAGTTGAGGTTAACAGTGTATTAAACATATTAAATTGTAGCGTTTTCCCAAAGAAAACTGCTTGCTTTTTATGCAATACGTATTTTTATTTGTTTTTTATGCTACAGTGAAACTTCTTAACGCACTTCCAATTTACGAAATTCCTTCCTTAACGAATTTTTACACTACTTCTGCTGTTCAAATAATTTACCATATGATTTTTTCTTTACTTTACGAAATAAAATTCCATTTAGACAAGTAAAATTTGAATCAAATTTTTCGAACTCCATCTTTATATGTTTAAAATAACCAGCACTTTACCTTCATATCGTACAAAGGCCATTTGTAAGAGATTATTCTCTTATTTATAGCCTTTAACAGAAGACACGAGTAATTGTTGTCACTACTAATTTTCAGTACGCAGGATATAGTAAGACCTTTTGTTATTCATTTATTATTGGGATGTGAAACATTTTATAAACAAAAACCCTATTTGAATGTATTGTGCAAACAAAAATATAAATTTTCTAAGATTGAATTACATAATTTTAAGTACTAGTTATGTTAAAATTGAGAATAACTTCTTCATATAGATAAATTTCTGTTTTTAAATCAACTAGGTGCATTTATTATGCCTTTCTAAATGAATTTCTGTTTTACGAAATTACCATTCAATGTACTTTTGTTCTTGGACCTAGCTACTATGTTAAAAAGAAGTTGCATTGTATATTATCAATAAAAACTATTTAAAAACACCTTTTAATATCATCCTGCAATAAATGATTAAGTAATGGTGCTTCATAGAAATGTATCCTTTCAGTTGCAAAAGACGATATGTTCAGATTTCAGTTGCAAAAGTTGCCAAGTCAATATTTAAACTTCAAATTGTAGACCACAGAGCTATCTACAGTTAATACCACTTAACTACATCATCTTAAAACTGTATTTTGAACATACTAGTTAGTTCATGTTTAAAAAAATAGTTTGCAGTTTTTTGCAATTTGTCAAATAATGATTTAGTGTGACTTATCGGGTAGAACGTAGAACCTTCGTATCTAGTTAGGTGAAGTTTCCACTTTCATTAACAATATATTGGAGTACTACACATATGTTTCTTTTTGTATCAGGCCTTGATAATGATATTAAACTAAATTGGTTTTTCTTAACCAACCCCAAGCTGAAAATATGCCAATGTGCTGACGTTTGAGTTTACCTACTATTGTCACATTAGCTGTGAAAATAGATTTTATTACTTTCAGTTGAAAAAAAATGTAAATTAAAAATCAATTTTGCCAAAAAGTAAGATACTATATCCATGATATAAATACAAGAGTATGCTCGAGAGACGGTAGCCCACTGCGCACGTGAACCACATGACGTCACATTCGTAAGGTCTCGGGCATGATTATCATGGTCTCGGGTATATCAGGAGGGCTTCGGCATGTTGGACGATGGTTTCACGCATTGCACGTCGATAACCCTAACCTCATTTATATCATGCTTAATCTCATAACCTGAAATGCGCGCGAGTACATACATAGTACATTATCAAGTAGACAGTGAATAGTTTCCTCAGATTATCAAATATTATCAAACACGACAAAAAAACTACGAGAGCGTGTAAGAATGGTAGTGTGCAGTGTAAAGGGCTGCAGGAATAACACCAGGAATGATAGAAAAGTGAGTTACTTCAGGTTTCCAAAGAATGAAGTAATGCACCTACATGTAAGTAAATGAAATTCTTGTTTCTGTGCCGTTTTGAAATCGCAAACAGAACAGCTGTACGGTTTCTCTCCTGTGTGGATTCTTGCATGTCCAACTAAATCTCGTTTTCGTGCAGTTTTATAATCACAAATAGAACAACTATACGGTCTCTTCTCTGTGTGAGTTTGTATATGTACACTTAAATAGCTTTTTCGTGCAGTTTTATAATCACAAATAGAACATCTAAGAGGTTTGTCTCCTGTGTGGGTTTTTATATGTAAGACTAATTGACAATTTTATTCAGCGAGGATATGCTCAGAGAGAAAAACACTTCCTCAGGCCCGTGGATTATACCTATTGGAGATTCCACGTAAAAAAAATGCGCTTGAGACTCTACCTCAGTGGTGGTGGGGAAAAGAGTTATAATTTACGAGAATCAATCAAACCGCGTATTATTCACACGAAAAATAGCATTTATTACAATTGCGTACGATTTCCCTCCATTTCACCATTAAATTGACCCTTACAAATGCAAAATACGATTTTTCCGGGAGACTTTTAAAACGTAACTTTCAAATTGCCGCCTATTGATGACTTAGTCTGGTTCACGCTTTCACATTGGTCGTTGAGAAAAGCTGCGCTAGAGCATACCCTTGTATTTATATCATGACTATATCTACATATTCCTTGATAATATTCCAACAACGTAATTCATTCTGCCTTGAAGTCGACATTTAATATTTAATATATAGTAAAATCGAATATGAATGGCGGTTTCTTATATTTCTACACTACATAATATTTATGTTGTGTGAAATTATAGCTAGATTTAAAAAAAATAAAACCACAATTATACTTAATGCCAAGTGATAGTGACGGTCTGTGAAATTTGGTATTACGATTCTGCAAAGGATGGTAATAACAAAAAGTAACCAGCATAAAAGTCGACACTTTGAGCTAATTCTTTGATCCTTCACCACTGGTTTTCAATAACCTGTGAACGCTTTTAACGCTTTAAATTAGTTGGCCAACATAGCACGCGCACTTGGCAATTTGGGGCCCAAAACATGTAAATGGTGGCAGGCTCTCAGCCAATTGAATCGCTCTGTGAGGCGAGAGTAATCTGAGAATTGACGATATGCCTATAAAGTGGTTGTGTTCTTTTTTCTTTCTCTAAAATGATCTTTCTTTTTCAACTGTTACCTCTTATACTGTTTACTCGTTGGTAATAGCAAAACAATGTGAATTAATTGGGACCTGTTGTATTTGGTTTAATGACCTTTATCTTGAGAATTTAAAACCAGAAACATTAAAAATGGGCAATGGAACATGGTACGATGCAAACTAAGCTTTTTCAAATTCACTATTTAAAACTCATATGGTATCAAGTGGGACACAGAATGTAGCTGAGTGTAAATCATGAGTTTATATGGGTACAACTTTAGTATAAAGTCCTGCCTATTGCAAATATCTTAGTTGAATTTGTGCCAACATAAAGAAGCAGTGGTTCCAAACAAGCTACCAACAATGCGCTATATGTCACTAGTTTATATTGTCCCATTAGATGCTGAGTGTCGTTCTAGCTTGTTGAGGTTAGTTACAGCCGTTGATAATTTTTTAAGTTTAATACCTACCCTATACGAGGCTCTGTATCGTTCTAGGTTGTTTAGGTTAGTTGCAGCCTGATTCTTTTTTAAATTTAATACCCCATAAGATTGTTGGTGAGCCGCTGGTCACATTTATGCCTGACAGTTTGACTTTGATTATGCACAATAGGCAGGACCTGATACTAAAGTTTTACCGCTTATATGGTTGAGAGAGCTAGTATTGTAAGGTGGATGGAATATTGTTTAGGCAGTGAATGGTGAATAATCTTACACTAGTATTGCTTTGTCGTTGATTTTTGAATACACATTGCAAAATATGAGCAAGATAATATAATAATCAATGCAAATAATTGCTGATTATTTGATTCTGCAACCTGCAGCTCTTATAAAATTACTGCCAATGTCAAAGCACAATAATAATAGAGAAATAGATGTGCAACAGTATAGCCATTGCTTCTCTTTTGATATTAAGTAAATACAAAATTATCTGCTGTCATAATGGAGGAAAACTCTCTTTTATGTAGCGATTTTCACGAAGAAATATGGTTTTCAGAACAATTTTTTTTAAATAATTTAAAATTTAAAATGCATTTTCAACAACAATATATTTTTGTTACAGATGAAACAACTATCTGGCCATGTACAATCTTTGGCGCTTCCTTTGGCTACAAGGGAAACAACATAGCGGATGGGTTTTAAGCAAAATTGTTGTCTAAGTGATAGCGTAGTCACTGATGGGATATACCGCATATAATGGTTAGTGATAAATTTAAAAAATTGCATTCAATTACGAAATACCTTTACTTTTGAGTAGATTTTGCCATAAATTTTGTTATTTTATCATTTTATAAAGCAACAAATTCAGTATTATATTTAGTGATAATTTACATTTTATTCTAGGTAGTGCCACGTGAAAAGTGCTGTCAATACTCAACTATCTTCATTTGCACAAGAGCGATGACAAGTGACAACCATTATTTAAAGCAGTTCAATGGTAGATGTCATTGAATTTGGAAATTATGTTACAGGCTACATGTCATTACAAAAGGTTAGTATGATATATACAAAAAAATAATGATAGAATAAATATGTTAGATAGCCTACTTACTTTTTGGAAGTAGATTTATTGATATTTAATTTCTTGTAATAATATTTTTTAATACTTTAAATACTTTTATCACTTGTTATTTGTTCTTTGAATGTAAACTTCTCACATATAGTTGTACATCTTCTTGCTCTGTGTACTTAATATGTTAAATCTTATTGTTTTCTTTAATTTGTTGCTTCACTTTTTTTGTAGTTTTTTAATGTTTCTTTTCCTACCAGACCTTGCATCTCGAAATATTGCCAAATGACAAATCATTTCCATTTGATTGAAGCTATTGAAAAATTTTCCAGTACTTCCAATGTTTCAGCTAATATTACGTTCTATTGGGTGCTTTCCTGTTCTTCGTTTACTTTACGGAAAGCTGAAAAGTTGTCTCACTTTATGGCTCTTTCTCTCTCTGTAATATTTATATCACTATATGAGCCATAGTACTGCACGTAGTCTTTGAGAAATTATAAAAACTTTATTTTTACTGTCTATGATTTTGTCTTGTTTATTTCCAAGTTTCAAAACTTTCTTCTTTGTGCTCATGTTTTCTAAATACAGGAACAGGCAGGAATAATTGACACATATTGAAAGCATGTAACTTCATATATTTTATTCAAACGAAATCAAAAATAATTTTAATGTGCACAGAAAAGAATGTAAATTTATATACAGGGTACGGCAACGACGCGGGGGTGAGATATATTTCTAAACCTATAGGAGTTACATAAATATTGTGTATATAAAACTTGTAGGTACAAATGTGGTGCATCTTACTAAAATAGTTTTGATTATATAGGGAGTCTCAAAAAAGTGTGGCAAATCAAAGCTACTTTGTTTTTTAATAGAATGCCCTATATTTGGGAAGCTTAAAAGTTTTGCATTGAAATACTAATCATTTTGATATTAAGTTTTATGGGTCGAACGTCAATTGTTTTGGAGATATTAACAATTTTATGCAAAAAAATGAAGTAACAGAAAACAATTGCATGAACCAAAAAATTATGATTTTTGTGAACTACCTTTCAAGTGTAAAATGATGGATCTGGATATTAATGCTGTACAGGGTACTCAACCTTTGCCAATTTAATCATTTCGAATTTTTTCCAATGAGCGTCCTATATATTTTTGCATTTTTGTCAAGTCCTTTTAATGAGCTTTCTTTTGATATCTTGGATATATTTGTAAATTTAACTGTCTTTGGGTTGAACATAAAAACAATTTAAGCGCCTTAAGATGATTTATTTCAAGCAAAACAAACAAACGCCGTTAAGATAATGATTTAAACGCTTGAGCTTTCCAAACAGAAAACAAAAGTTCAGCTACTACTTAAAAATAGAAACAACAAATTCGAAAAAACAAAAAAAAGCAGGAGAAAATTAAATCTGAAAAGCGATTGAATTTAAGACTAGGAAATGAAATACCAGAGAAAATCTCATTAAAAGTACTTTTCAAAAATACAGGAATATACAGAGTGTTGTATTTAAACAAATCGAAATAATTATATTTGCAGATTAGTTCTCTGTATAGCTTTAATACTCAGAGACGGTAAGAAGACCTATTTGAACATTTAACGTAATTACATATAATCTTTTGATGTATTTGCTTTTGTTTTTTATGAATCTCATTTTATTTGACCTTGGAACTAATTTATTTCTGCATTTATCGTTTTTTCGTGTTTATCCTTTCTTGTGTCAACCTGACTGGATTTATATTTGCTAAACCTGGGTTTCTGTTTTTATTTTTAGAGATCTCAAGTGTTTAAATCATTATTTTAACGGCGTTTGTTTCTTATTTCATATCTCAAAAACAATCAATGTAGATACAGGTATGAAGTAACATATCAAAAGAAAGCTCATTAAAAGGGCTTTTCAAAAATATGAAAATATATAAAGCGCTCTATTTGAAAAAAAACGAAATAATTAAATTTGCAAATGTTGAGCACCCTGTATAGCATTACTACCAAGATCCACCATTTTACACTAGAAGGGTAGTAAATTTTTTGCTAACGTTTTTCTTCATTCAATTGTTTTCTGTTGCTTACAGAGCACCTGAAGTTCAGCATTTTTTTTGCATGAAATTGTTAATATCTCCGAAACAATTGATGTTAGACCCATAGAACTAATATAAAAATAATTAGTATTTCAACGCAAAACTTTTAAGTTACCCAAATATAGGGAATTCTATTTAAAAAAAGGTAAGTTTGATTTGTCACACTTTTTTGAACAACCCTGTATAATCAAAACTATTTTAGTAATGTGCACCACCTTTGTACCTACAACTTTTATATACACAATATTTATGTAGCTCCCATAGTTTTAGATATATCTTCCACCCCCTCTTCGTTGACGGACGTTGCATTACCTATTTAATATTTCGAAGGGGGCCTCCACCTTCATTTCTCCATTTACAAGGACGTCACATAGAATCCCGTATAGCTCTCTTTTGTAATATTCTTTGTTTTTAACACTCCAAAAATGATGCTCCACAGCCCACCGGTCTATTTTGGACACAACAAGTTAATTTTCATCGTTACACAACCTAAATTTCATAGCTAAGTTAATCTATCAAATCAAAATGTGTTATTTATTCCTGCCTGACCCTGTATTTTCAGACTTGAATTTCCTTCTGAAACTGGTTAAACTCATTTGGGTTAGAGTTTTCTTTTATATATTGTATTATGTATATTATATGATATTTTATAACAATAATTTTTATTTTGTTACAGCAAGAACATAGTTGATTGAACTATGAAGTGCACTGGCATTTTCTGAGAGTGTTGATCTACAATGTAATATACACATAGACCTGCATAGACCATTTGTCTCCTGAATTGTCATGTCATTCAATTTCCACAACAGGACTAGACAAAGGATTAAACCAAAGAGAATTGCATATTTTCATGAGAACCTTATTAGGAAAAATCCGCTGTGAAGCTACATCGTTACCGATTGGTTAGAATATAATTTATACGAAGATTATAAAATACAGTGATATGAAATTAACTTTCCGATAAAAGTAGAGGAATCTCCAGTTAAAACCAAGTATTAAAATGTAACATTACCATGGTCTGCCAGTGATTCTGTTCCCAAGACCACATTAAAGCTGTGAATGTAGAACGCTCCAAAAATGTCAGCCAACATGAGCACTTTGTTCATCTACAGAATTACGGACCATACTGCTGTAATAAAGAAGATAATGTGAAGGAGCTACATCATCGTTCTTTAAAGGAAATCATAGTTGTCGATAGTAGGAAAACAGTTTAATTTCTTCTAAAAAATACTATTTTATATTTCGAAGGTACTTCTTATTCTGACATTTTTGTTTTGTTAGGACATTGGAGTTTATTTTGTCATCATAGTTGAACTTTTCATACTTGACTTGATACTCTTCTTTAGTATTTCCCATTGTAGTTGTGTCCAAAGGAGGCTTACAAGTGTTACTCTGCCTCCATATCTCAAGTATTATATTGTGAAGTATATATCAGTCTTGTTAATTACAGCAGTCACAGAATTAGAGCTGTTGTTTAGAATTATTTCCATGCTGTATACCAACTTAATTTCATTCTAATTCTACAATCTGCACAGCACTGGGCGGCACATTAAGAGCACCAAGCTTGCAATAAGTGAGTTTCGCTTCAAATTTATGGGCAGGTGAAATTTCTCCACAGTTCATTCCTTCAATACTGGGTCTGGTCGTCATTCTTCTTTGGGATACAATTAACCTGATCAAACACAATATAAATCGATATGATATTTTCAAATTTGCAGATATAAGGTTAGAAATTGTAAAAAGTTATCTATAGGTAGGTACGTTACAGGTGCATCAAGTATTCAACTTTTGTCGAAGAGCACAAGCTTAAATGTTCTACGTTCTAAGTAAGTACCTATTGTATTGTTTATGTTATTTATATTTTTAAGTGAATCTTTAAAGCCTGCACCACACATGCGATATTTGCCGAATCGAAAATGTTTGCTATTCGGCGAATTATTGGTCAAACTATTCATTACTTATCAAGCACGCTGCTCTACACATGCGACTATTAGTCAAACATTAGTTTTAAAAGATGGATAATAATAATAATGGCAATAATTTTTGCTTTAATAATAACGTGAAAATTGCGAAAAGTGCCTTTATTATCATGGTTAATGCATACATTATTCTAAAAATTCTAATACTATATCATTAGAGACTTCATATTCAAAACAATTGTAAAATAATGGTCTTAAAATCAAAAGAATTCCTAATTATTTACTCGCTGAAAACCATCGAATACTTCACAAAGACATAAAGACCAAATTCGGGGAAAGGAAAACATTAGTCTTCTTTGATTTGTGTTAGTTTACTGACATCTAGCAGAAAATGTAGTACGAGGTTGGCAAATAACAAACATTCGTTGTTCCGTATTCTTCGAATACCGCATGTGTGTTGCCAGCTTCACATGTAACTACAGTAAACTTATTTAGCTAATTAACTGTAACTCTTTTACTTTCAATCAGTTCAAATAATATACAAGGTGAACAGTAATGAATTGTGTATTTGAAGGAGACAGCCTAAAAAGTTGCTAAGTGCCATTGTCATGTTTTTTAGGTAATTGCAATTAAATCTTTCATTATCTTCTTTTCTTGTTGAGTGACTGCTGTCACTTGATGGCTATAGCACGGAACTTTGCTCTCAGAGCCAGAAGCGGCATTCTCAACGTTATCTTTGATGTTTATGTTGCCTAACAACTTGATAACCGCCTTTATTTTGGAAGTATAGAGTAGAGGAAGATAAGAGTCTGCATTCACCACGTTGTATTTTTTATGAATACATATTTTATTCAGTCAGCTGAATATGTGCAGCTAAAGTTAGTATTGTACTTTTACTTTGTTTTAACAAATAATACTCGATGACTAGAAATAGATGTTTACTGGAAAAATTAACTCTATGTTGTGTCAAAATGGAACTATTTCCCCATATATGGGACAAGCATTTAACAGAAAAGAACAGTAATGAGCAAAAGCAACAAATAATTTTCAAGATATCAAACATGTTTAATAATGAAAACTTTAGAAAAAGTTTAACAAAGGTCGTAAATAAATTGGCTTGTTTTGTAATTCCTGCATTCTTCATGCCACCATTGTTTGCGACTACTCTTCTGTTGGTGGTACTATTGCGGCCTCATAAATTGTAACGATTTTTTATCGCATTGCCAGGATTTCCGAAAAATCATTTATAGAAAACCTGGCATTTTGTGTCTTTTTTGACATTAGTATTAATTTGACAGCAAGTCATTGGCATGCGCATTAATATTTGAAAACTCAAAAGCCTTGTACACATTAGAGAACCGTTGCATGTAACGTAACGGTTACTGTAACCTCTTCTTAATGTGGACGGCACGTCCATAATCGTCTTGCAACTAACTGCAACGGATCGGATCCATATAGTGTTTGTGGCATTTGGCGTCCACAAGCGCACTGCGAGCCCCTTTGTGTTCGCAGCAAAAACCGACAATCGGTGGCTCGCAGCTCATGACACGAAGCGCGCTCGCGCTGCGTTTGCGAGCTTGGTTCGGAAGGCGTCTACACTAAAAGAAATGGTTACAGTAACCGTTACGTTACGTGCAACGGCTCGCTAATGTGTACAAGGCTTTAAGTAGGTAAATCGTAACACCAATGATAACATTTAATTTTATTTGAACAAAAAACGTCTAGTATTTTATTAAACTTTGCATATTATATATAGTAAGGTCAAGTTCGGGCACTTCATTCCATGTAGGAACATGACCTGAGACAAGGCTAGTCAGGTCGCCAAAGTATCTTTTCTCGAAACCCAGTCAGTTTGGCACACCGTTAATGGCATACTGGGTAATGTGGTTAGCATCAAGCCTTCGATGACTGCCTTACTTTCCCTACTTCCCCCTGTGGTTTCGGTACCCAATTTTTGAAGCAATTGGGTAGGCTGCCTGCTAGTTGCCGGATGTGGGGATTGAACCACGTACCGTTGCACCACTGCCTGAGCTACCTAACTCCTCGGCCACGCTGGCGCTCTATTATATATAGTGGTTTTGTAAATGGTCCCACTCGTTTTGGATAGCATTTATTAATTCCTCTTTGTTGTGAGTTCTGAACTCGTAAATATATATACAGGGTAAGTCATTAGTACGGGAAAGCTCGATTGCACTTAAGACGTTAAAGATATCAATATGAGCCAACTGCCACTATATACAAGAAGTTATGGTGAAGTTTGTAAAATTATTTTTCGTTATACAGGGTGTTTATTTTTTTCAGGGCAGTATTTAACTTAATTTCTTTAAATAGAACACCGTGTATATTTTTGAAAATATGGATTAATCTTTTTCTAGGACTTATGATAATGTTTACTTTTTGAAATTTACTTCAGCCGTTTTGAAGTTATTCGATTTTTTCTGTAAAAACGTGCGCTTACGGACACTTATTAAAAAAATCACAGGGCACTTCATCGTATAGATATCTAATTGAGGTTTTGGTCATGCCTAAACAACTTTTTGGAGTATCATTTGGAAATAAGAACGCTTACCTGCGTTGTGGGATTACTTAGTTGTGACACGTTAACTTTTCGAAACTTTGAAGTGCCATAACTTTATTTTTTCAAATGGCACTTCCTGTATTTTATTGCTTAGTCGTATTCAGCATCTTATTTTACAATTTTTATGTCCTACATGTCTTATGCCAAAAATTGATAGTTTATGAGATAATTCGGATTTTTTTAAAAATGCACAAATATCTCATCTGTACCGACCTAGTGTGCCATGGAAACAAGTGTTCACGAGTTATTGTTTGAGACATGTCAAAATTGCACTCGTTTAACCTCATGTTTTAATTTGTCAGGAAAATGAAATTAACGAAAGATGAAATGGTGGATATGGTTTATGTATTAGGTGAAAGTGAGCGAAACACGTTGCTGGCGTCTAGAATTTATGCACAAAGATATCCTGGTAGGAGGCATCCAAGAGCAAGAGACTTCGGAAGTGTACAAGCAAGATTTGAAGAAAGGGGCAGTGTCCAGTATGAGAAACACCGTCGGCGAAACCCATCGACCGAGGGTGAAAATGAAGATCTGGTTGTGCAAAGTGTTGTAGAAAACTCGCACACAAGTTCCCGTGCCGCAAGTCAACAATTGCAAATTTCCCAAACCAGTGTTTCTAGGATTATCCGTAAAAACAAATTCCATCCGTAACATGTCCAGTTAGTACAGCACCTAAATGAAGACGAATATGTAGCCAGACAAAATGTTTGTTTATGGGCCCGAAATAAGAAACAGCTGGAAAACAATTTTTTTCAATAACGTGCTATTTACGGATGAGGCGACATTTAAAAGAGATGCAAAAGTTAATATTCACAACTTTCATTACTACGACACTCAAAATCCCCATTTCATTCGAACACTCGACCACCAACATCGATGATCACTTAATGTTTGGGGTGCTATGGTTGGCAGTAGGGTTCTTGGGCCGTATTTCTTCGACGGGCCACTGAATGGAGAATCGTATTTGCACTTTCTTCAAAACCATTTTCAATTGTATCTGGATGATTTGCCTTTAGATGTGAGAAGACGAATGTGGTTTTAACATGACGGTGCACCATCACATAATAGTCGTATTGTAAGGGAGTATTTGGAAGGCGAATTTGAGGGACGGTGGATTGGCAGGGGAGGTCCAGTACCATGGCATCCGAGGTCGCCTGACCTAACGAAACCAGACTTTCTTATGGGGCTTCGTCCACGATCGGGTGTATGAAGCTGAAGTCACTACTAAGGAGAATATGTAGCAAAGAATTACAGAAGCTTCTCATAGCATTGACGCTGCCACACTTGAAGCCGTGAATGCGTCGTTTTTAAAAAGGATTGACTAGTGTATAACCCAGGGGGGTCATCATTTTGAACATGTTGTGTAATTCTAAGTGCTATTTGTTATAAATAAATAACTCCAAGTTTCTAATTATTGTTTATTTTTGGGTACATGTGTATACTTCTGAATATTATAAAAACATGTTTATCACTTTTCAGAGGTCTAACTTTTGTGCGTCTTCTATGGGGGATCTATTGCTTTCCGTAATTACATTTTTCGTTAATTTTATTTTCTCGACAAATAAAAAATGTGCTGTACAACAAGTGCAATTATAACATGTGTCAAGCTATAATTCATTTGATTTCCATGGCACACTCGGTAGGTATTGATGAGAAATGTGTGCATTTTTAAAGAAATTCTAATATCTCCTAAACTATCAATTTTTGGTATAGGACATATCGGAGAAAAAAGATATACAATTAGAGGTTGAAGACCACTAAGCAATAAAATACAGGGGGTGTAATTTGAAAAAATAAAGTTATGGCCCTTCGAAGTTTTGAAAAGTTAACGTGCCACAACTAAGTAATGCCATAACGCAGATGAGCGTTCTGATTGCCAAATGATACTTTAAAAAGTTGTTTAGGCATAATCGTAATCTCAATTAGATATCTCTACGATCAAGTGCCCTGTGATATTTTGAATAAGTGTCCGTAAGCGTACGTTTTTACAGAAAAAATCGAATAACTTCAAAACGGCTGAAGTAAATTTCAAAAAGTAAACTTTATTATAAGTCCCAGAAAAAGATAAATCCATATTTTGAAAAATATACAGGGTGTCCCATTTAAAAATATTAAGTTAAATACTGTCCTGAAAAAATGCAACACCCTGTATAACGAAAAATTATTTTACAAACTTTACCATAACTTCTTGTATATAGTGGCAGTTGACTCATTTTGATATCTTTAACGGCTTAAGTGCAATCGAGCTTTCCCGTACTAATGACTCACCCTGTATATATATATACAGTGTGTCCCCGGATTGAGTTCACTATAGGTATAATTGACTAAAAATTTTACAATTTTATTTTAATGTTTTGGGATTCCGCCCTGCTTGGTCTGAAGAGAATTTTAAGAATATTTACAGTTTTTGAAAACACAAGTTGGCCTTGACAGTGAAGCAAAAACTATTTTCTTTTCAGGTAAACTACCCTTTCTGTTCATGATACGGCAAAATTTTACTAAGAAGAGTTGTTCAGAATAGGAAATTATGGCCCTATACAAAATTTCAGGAAGATCTACCTACTTAAATTAAACCGTTAAAATTGAACCTATTTATTAAAAAATACGGTTTGATTTAAGTAGGTAGAACTTCCTGAAATTTTGTATAGTGCCATAATTTTCCATTCTGAACAACTCTTCTTAGTAAAATTTTGCTGTATTATAAACAAAAAGGGTAGTTTACCTGAAAAAAAAAATACAATAGTGTGTCCCAGGATTGATGTTACAAGAGGTTAGATGGACTAAACATTTTTGAATTTTATTTTAAAGTTTTGGGATTCTGTCCTGCTTGGTTTGAAAAGAATTTTAAGAATATTTTTAGTTTTTGAAAAACAAGTAGGCCTTGGCAGGGAAGTGAAAACTATTTAATTTTCAGGTAAACTACCCTTTTTGTTCATGATACGGCAAAATTTTATTAAGAAAAGTTGTTTAGAATGATAAATTACGGCATTATGCAAAATTTCAGAAAGATCTACCTATTTAGATGAAACCGTCATTTTTAATAAATGCAATTTGTTTAATCTAAAAAATAACGGTTTAATCTAAGTCGACAGATCTTTTTAAAATTTGGTACAGGGCCATAATTTTTTATTCTGAACAACTTTTCTTAATACAATTTTTCCGTATCCTGGACAAAAAAAGTAGTTTACCTGAGAATAAAATACAATTATCTAAAAAATAACGGTGTTTTCTAAGTCAACAGATCTTTCTGAAATTTTGCATAGTGCCGTAATTTATCATTCTAAATAACTTTTCTTAACAAAATTTTGCCGTATCATGAACAAAAAGGGTAGTTTACCTAAATAGAAAATAGTTTTTTCACATTTTTCATGGCCGACTTAATTTCTAAAAATTAAAAGTCTGCTTAAAATTGTTTTCAGACCAAGCAGGGCGGGATCCCAAAACATTAAAATAAAATTGTAAAATTTTTTGTCGATTATACCTATAGTGAACTCAATCCGGGGACACACTGTATATATATATATATTTATGAATTCCCAAATATCCTCATTTGGATTTAGATACTGGCTTTTTGCCGTCCAATAAAGCACTTCAATATTATTTTGGTTGTACCAACTTCTCACTACACCAGCTGTATGCACAGGTGACTTGTTCTAAAAGGGGAAGATTTTTTTATAAATGATTAGGAAAACATAGATATTGTAGAAGCCTTATTTGTTGAAATATAACATCATTAGGAAAACGATTTCTAACAGACGAAAGCATATCTTAGTTCTGTTAAACTACCATCAATAATGTTTAATGCCCCCGGTCTTTCAGCAGAAAACCATCCCCACACATGAGCAGCAAATCCCCCGCTGTTGTCGGTTTTGAGCAAGTAATCAAATTGAAATTTTTGTTCTCTTGGCCCATAGACTCTTAATTGTTCTTTGCATGACGACTGAAATATTTTCTCATCAGAAAACTCCACTCTGTCCCAAAATTGTAGTTTTTGATCTAGATATTCATGTGCAAATTCTATTCTCACCTTATTCTCATCCGTCAACCTTGGCTTCTTGGCCGCTGAACCGTTCTGAACCATCGCTCTTATTCCTTTTCTGGCAGTTCTAACAAAACAGCTTCTATGGCAGTTTGTGCAGTAGCAAATGGATGTTCAGCAATAAATGGTACTAACTAGTCATCCTCCTCTTGCATTGATTTTCTTGCAGAACCTGTGCCTGGTCTTGTAGGCAAGTCATAAATCTCTGTCCATTTACTTTCTAAATTAAAAATAGTGGTTTTCTTCTTCTTCAAGTTTTGTAATAGAAAACCCTCTTTGAGCTTGTGGTAGCATTTTGAAACAAAGCTGATTAATGACAGCAATGACAAGCTGTGTAATGACAGCAATGACAATTTTGTTGTGAATGCCTGTGCGTTATGTATTATCTTGCTTAGACCGGCAAGACCCACTAATAAACAACTATGTGAATATTATTAATTATTGTTCCATAACCAACTTGATATGTTAGAGGTTAATTCACCTGAATCAATACCTAACCAATATCGCCAACCTATCCTATATCCCCTTTTTTTAGGTGTAACATTTTAATTATTGTACATAGAATAACTTAAATTAACTTAAGATTAATACACAACACTGCATTTAGATACTGACAGGCCATGCACCTATTTCACACACTACTTTATATAGTCCTGCAGGTACTGCGGTGGTTTATGATGTCTTGAACTTGTTCGTAACCTGACTTCTTTCCGTGGGGCTTCTTTTGAATCAATATTATCTTCGGCTGTAGTACCAGGTAGGTTCATTATCTTTTCAGGACTTGTGTTTGGAACTTGTTGTAAATGTTTCCTGTTTTTTCGCACTTGTCCTTCTTCTGTTTTTGTATTATACGATCTCAGTTCTGTAGCAGAGGATGCAACTCTACCGTAAGTTTGCATATTGGTTACCCACAGTTGATCTCCTTTTTCCAATGGACAGAACTGCTTCAGCCAATGTCTGTTGTAATCAATGTCTTGGTTTTGTGTTTCTTCCACCATTTTCAAGTGTACAATTTTGTGGTGTGGTTGTTTTGATTTTATGAACTCGTTTGAAGGTAGTAGTTTGTCGCAAAGTCTTCTTCCCATTAAGAGTTGAGCTGGAGATGCTCCTGATGTTAGTGGAGTGTTGTGATATGCTAGCAGTCCTAAATACGGATCTTCACTTTTTGCTAGTATCTCCTTTACAATTTGTACTACTCGTTCGGGCATTCCGTTCGATTGAGCATATGTTGGGCTGCTTAGGAAGTGTGTAAAATTACAATCTACAGCAAATTTCTTAAAGACGGAACCACTGAATTGTGTTCCATTATTGCTCCTTACTATCATTATTAATGTTCTTGGTTCTTTGTGTAGTATTTCATCGTAAATGTAGTCTATACCATGTATGAATATGTCACATTTAAATGAAAAACTGTTTTTAATTCCGTATTTTAACTCTTTCAATTATTAAAAGTAAACCTTTTCATTGCACTGACTGCTGGTATACACAACGGTAATTTTTTTTCAATCTCGGATTCAGTAAACAAAAAACAGAATAAATATGAAACATTTATTGCATAGAAACTATAAGTACATCTCTCAGTTACATTTCTACATAACCACCATTTCAATGAAGGCACTTAGCATACCTTGGTATGACTTTCTCTAATTTCTCCTCAACTATACTCATGTTACGATTAATTTTGGCTAAATTATCCCCTTCAGAAACCTGCAGTATGGTTGAGTGGTGTTGCACATCTCATGGCACTTGCAAAAGTTAAGCACCCGTCTGCTTGGTCAGTACTTGGTTGGGTTAACACCTGGAGAGCGGGCGTAGTGTTCTAACCTAGACAGGTTCCACTACCTCAAGTACCTTCGCCGAATTTAAAAATTCACATACCCAAAGCGGCTTGGTGTGCCCGGCTCCCCGACACTGTGTAAACGGTATAAGGGGTTACAGATTATATATATATATTGCTTTGATACTTAAAGGGCAGTCTATGTTGAAGGTTAATTTAAATATAAAATTTGTTATATCAATATAATCAAATAAGAAAAATTTACAAAAGAATTGCTTGTTTAATTGAAAGTTATTAATAGAATTTAATTTTGATGCAAAGATGATATGTATAGCACTTGAGTATTCTTTAATGGTTTTAAAAGGTATAATATAAATATCTGCGCATATTACATATGACAAATATAATTTCTATTGAAATAATAAGATGAGTAGGTAGAACTCAAATTATTTTAATTTGTAGAGGGCATAAATAATTGTAACTTAGAAGCTAAGCAGCTTTTGTTACCATTATTAGAAAAATCAACAACTAATCAAAAATAAAGTATTACAAAGTTTAAATGACTGAGAAATATTGTAGGCTTTGCCAGTATTATGATTGATCAAAGCAATGATAACTAAATAACAAATGGAGAGTATACATTTTAAACTTACAAGACCATAACGATTTGATATTTAAGTAGGTACTTAGGTAATGTACATCGTTCGGTTTGGTTTTTGAAAGGTACATACTTATTTTTAAACAATAGTTTGGCACATTCAGCAACTTAAATTGGAATGGTTCAATATTTTGCTTTTAGTTACAGAAAGGAAAATAGATACTACACAAAATTTTGAACGGTTTTAATGATTTACCTTAAAAATAAAAAATTATGTTCTGAATGTATCTTCCTGTTTGGTTATATAGATAAATAAATTAATTAAATCAAATTGGACACATAAGCACAAGCTCCTGTGAGTCCACAATAATTTAAACTGATCCATTAATAGTTTCAGTTTCAATACTGGTTCCAGGTTCATCTAGTGGGTGGTAATTTGTAATGGTAGAGGGCAAATCCTCCGATCACGTTATGGTGGATGTAGCGTGATGTTTGCCGCCTAAAATTTTTTTTCGCAACAGAAATTTTATTATTTATGGAGTAATCTACGGTTTATGTAGCCCTCTGCTATGCTGGAAGATTTCCATCCACCATGCCTTTTCAGTGCTAATACATGTGCTCTTGAATCGGCAAGAAGAGGGGCCGATGTCCTTCTGAAGGAATGTCCATTGTACTCTTTGTAGTTTGGCGAGTTCAGATAAGCAGCTATCTCAGAAGGCAATGCCAATTGTATGATGTCCTACATTTTGATTACAAAATTTTCCATCATGATACTTCACAAATAGTCATCTAGAATTCATATTCTTGAAACGCAAACTAACGTACTATTTGCAAATTGATACAACATCAATAAAATTTTCCTTTTCGGTATTGTATATAGTAAATGTCCGCCGCTTATAAGTTTTTGTGTTTGGAATGTGTATTATTAATATGTCTTTGTCGACCACATCATCGATCATCATGTTTGTAAGTTTATTACTTCTGCAAGCACCGGCCACTCCTATGATTAATACCACCTAAAACAATAATTTTTAAAGTAAAATAATAGTTTTTTTAGATCTATAATGAATTATCCTAAATTATTATTACATTTGCTTATAACATTTACCTTCGTCATCAAATACATTTTATTTGAAGCTGTTTGGAGAAATGTTTCACTATCTTGCTGGTCAAAAGTTCTCGGCTTTTTAGTAACGTGCCCAACTCACTTCACTTTCATGAAGCTCGTTTTTCCCTTGACTTAGCAGGTAGCAAATTCATCGAAACTTTATAAGCCGTGTCATTGATTTCAGGCAGCATACAATACTCCATCACTTTGTCGCAATTGAATTCCACAAAATCCATGACACCTAGTAATTGATACAAATCAAATATATACTGCAATTAAATAAACAGAGCTCTCACGCAGGTTATTTTGAAATTGACGAATCTGGAAACAATAATAAAACAATTTATAAATGGTAGCAAATTAAAAAACTTTTGTTTGCGCGTCAAACGGCAGTACCATCTACATGTAGTTAGACATAACCTTCGACAGAAATCTATTTGATGTTAATTTTTTATTTAAAATTTAATTAATACATTGCTAACATTAAGTGTTATTAAGCAGATATTTATATAAAAGGGGAATAGCTATTATTTAAAGCAAAAAATTTAATTATAAACGTGAATTTTTGTAAATCTTGATTTTGATTAATTAATGTTCAGTTTTAAAAAACTTTTATTGCTTAATACAAGGCCAAACTGTATGAAAATGTACTTTTGTTATATGAAATAGTGCACTTATATAGTCTGTCTCAGGATTGATGTTACAAGAGGTGAGATGGACTAAACATTTTTGAATTTTATTTTAAGATTGTGGGATTAGGGCCTGCTTGGTCTGAGGAGAATTTTAAGAATATTTTCAGTATTTGAAAAAACAAGTCTGCCTTGACAGTGAAGAAAAAACTATTTTCTTTTCGGGTAAACTACCCTTTCTGTTCATGATACAGCAAAATTTTTAATGAAAAGTTGTTCAGGATGATAAATTATGGTCCTATACAAAATTTCAGGAAGATCTACCTCAGATTAAACAATAGTATATTGTAGACCTAGGTGATAAAGTGATTATTTTTCAGGCTGAAGGAAGAAAGGGACAGGCAAACTTTAGCGAGCCTGGACACTTCCTGAAACCTAGAAAATCACTTTACCGTCCGTGGTGTACACATTACTTTTCATCCTACAAAACGACCCTGCTATAATTTTTCGTAATAGACAACAGTAAAACTACAGAACGATGGAACTTCAATTCAGAATAAAATTAAATAATTTATATTTTGTATTTATTGATTATAAAAATATCAATTGTAACGTTTTTCCAACTTACAAACTTAATATACAACCAAAGTAATTCCTTAGTAATAAAGTTAAATGATAAAGTTACATACTTAAAAGTAGGTAGTTTCCAAATGAACAAAAATTCGTTTTATGAAACTATAAAATCCAAACTTAAAGAAACAAATTGGTATGTTCTTAATCTCGTTATTAGTCGTTGCAGTTATCCTACCTATAAGTACAGTATACAGAGTATACCAGAAAATAAATTAAATCCGTAAATAAATAAATTAACTTAGCAATCCAATCAGGATTTGTTGGATAAAAAATAAAGTATTACAAAGTTTAAATGACTGAAAAATATTGTAGGCTTCGCCAGTATTATGATTGATCAACGCAATGATAACTAAATAACAAATGGAGAGTATACATTTTAAACTTACAAGACCATAACGATTTGATATTTAAGTACTTAGGTAATACACATCTTTCGGTTTGGTTTTTGAAAGGTACCTACATACTTATTTTTTAACAATAATTTGGCACATTCAGAAACTTAAATTGGAATGGTTCAATATTTTGCTTTTAGTTACAGAAAGGAAAATAGATACTACACAAAATTTTGAACGGTTTTAATGATTTACCTTAAAAATAAAAAATTATGTTCTGAATGTATCTTCCTGTTTGGTTATATAAATAAATTAATTAATTAAATTAAATTGGACACATAAGCACAAGCTCCTGTGAGTCCACAATAATTTAAACTGACCGATTAATAGTTTCGGTTTCAATACTGGTTCCAGGTTTATCAAGTGGGTGGTAATTTGTAATGGTAGCAGGCAAATCATTCGATCGCGTTATGGTAGATGTAGCGTGAGGTTTGCCGGCTAAAGTTTTCTTCGCAACAGAAATTGTATTATTTATGGAGTCCTCTACGGTCTACGTAGCCCTCTGCTATGCTGGCAGATTTCCATCTACCATGCCCTTTCAGTGCTAATACAAGTGCTCCTGAATCGGCAAGAAGAGGGGTCGATGTCCTTCTGAAGGAATGTCCATTGTACTCTTTGTAGTTTGGCAAGTTCAGATAAGAAGCTATCTTAGAA
The DNA here is from genome assembly GCA_940337035.1 of Agriotes lineatus. NCBI lineage: Eukaryota > Metazoa > Arthropoda > Insecta > Coleoptera > Elateridae > Agriotes > Agriotes lineatus. The sequence goes on from OW679202.1 coordinate 99,702,823, forward strand.
GGCAATGCGCCAATTGTATGATATCCTACATTTTGATTACAACATTTTTCAGCATGATACTTCACAAATAGTCGTCTAGAATTCATATTCTTTGAAACGCAAACTAATGTACTTTTTGCAAATTGAGACAACATCAACAAAGTTTTCCTTTTCGGTATTGCATATAGTAAATGTCCGCCGCTTATAAGTTTTTGTGTCTGGAATTATCCTAAATTATTATTACATTTGCTTATGACATTTATCTTCGTCATCAAATACATTTTATCTGCAGCTGTTTGGAGATATGTTTCAATATCTTGTTGGTCAAAAGTTCTCGCCTTTTTAGCAACCTGCCTAACATATTCCTTTTTTAGAAATGCGGTCACTTTCATGAAGCTCGTATTTTTCCCTTGACTTCCCAGGTAGCAAATTCATCGAAACTTTATAAGCCGTGTCATTGATTTCAGGCGGCATACAATACTCCATCACTTTGTCGCAATTGAGTTCCACAAAATCCATGACACCTAATAATTGATTCAAATCAAATATATACTGCAATTAAATAAACAGAGCTCTCACCCAGGTTATTTTGAAATTGGCGAATCTGAAAAAAATAATAAAACAATTTGTAAATGGATGCAAATTGAAAAACTTTTGTTTGCGTGTCAAACGGCTGCACCATCTACATGTAGTTAGACATAACCTTCGACAGAAATCTATTTGATGTTATTTTTTGTTTAAAATTTAATTAATATTTGCTAACATTAAGTTTTATTAAGCAAATATTTATTATATAAAAGGGGAATAGCTATTATTTAAAGCAAAAATTTAATTATAAACGTGAATTTTTGTAAATCTTGATTTTGATTAATTTAAAAATTCTCACTTTTAAAAAACTTGTATTGCTTAAGAACTGCTGCCTTCAAGAAAAACAAATGATTTAATACAAGGCCAAACAGTATTAAAATGTACTTTTGTTATGAAATAGTGCACTTATAATTATAGTCTGTCCCAGGATTGATGTTACAAGAGGTGAGATGGATTAAACATTTTTCAATTTTATTTTAAGATTGTGGGATTAGGTCCTGCTTGGTCTGAGAAGAATTTTAAGAATATTTTCAGTTTTTGAAAAAACAAGTCGGCCTCGACAGTGAAGAAAAAACTATTTTCTTTTTGGGTAAACTACTCTTTCTGTTCATGATACAGCAAAATTTTACCATGAAAAGTTGTTCAGGATGATAAATTATGGTCCTATACAAAATTTTAGGAAGATCTACCTCCTTAGATTAAACAATAGTATATTGTAGACCTAGGTGATAAAGTGATTATTTTTCAGGCTGAAGGAAGAAAGGGACAGGCAAGCTTTAGCGAGCCTGGACACTTCCTGAAACCTAGAAAATCACTTTATCGTCCGTGGTGTACACATTACTCTTCATCCTACAAAACGACCGTGCTATAATTTTTTGTAATAGACAACAATAAAACTACAGAACGATGGAACTACAATTCAGAATAAATAAAATCATTTATATTTTGTTTTTATTGATTATAAAAATATCAATTGAAACGTTTTTACAACTTACAAACTTAATATACAACTAAAGTAATTCCTTAGCAATAAAGTTAAATGATAAAGTTACATACTTAAAAGTGGGTAGTTTCCAAATGAAGGAAAATTCGTTTTATGAAACTATAAAATCCAAACTTAAAGAAACAAATTGGTATGTTCTTAATCTCGCTATTAGTCGTCGCAGTTATCCTACCTAAGTACAGTATACAGAGTATAATACCAGAAAATGAATAAAATTCATAAATAAATAAATTAACTTAGCAATCCAGTCAGGATTTGTTGCTATTATTTAAAGCAAAAAATTTAATTATAAACGTGAATTTTTGTAAATCTTGATTTTGATTAATGCAGCACCTCGTACTTGAGAACGTCGAAATATTTTTCTTGCCTAGCCATTGGCGGTTTGCAGGGCTAGCCTTACAAACGCATACTTTCTCGTTTCTATGGAGATGGTAAAATTCGATATTCTTGTAATGTAGGATGAAAAATAAATTGTATTTTTTTTTTCAGGTAAACTACGCTTTTTCTTTGTAATAAGGCAACATTTTACCAAGAAAAGTTGTTCAGAATGAAAAATTATGGCCCGTTATGGCCCGATACAAAATTTCAGAAAGTTCTACCTACTTAGATCAAACCGCAATTATTAATAAATAGGTACAATTTTAACGGTTTAATTTAAGTAGGTAGATCTTCCTGAAATTTTGTATAGAGCCATAATTTATAATTTTGAACAATTTTTCATAGTAAAATTTTGCCGTATCATAAACAGAAAGATTAGTTTACCCGAAATGAAAATAGTTTTGTTTCACTGTCAAGGCCGACTTGTTTGTTCAAAAACTGAAAATATTCTTAAAATGTTCTTCAGACCAAGCAGGACCTAATACCACAATCTTATAATATAATTCAAAAGTTTTTAGTCCATCACACCACTTGTAACATCAATCCTGGGACGCACTGTATATTACTAAATATTTTTGCTAATAATGTCTAGTATTCCAGAAGTTTTCAATACATTTTAAGGAACTCAAAATCTAATTTCATTACGGCCATGTTTATGAGTTTTAAAAAACCAAACCTTCCATTGTCTTCTAATTACCACAATCTATCTCAGGTTTAAATTTCTACAGACCTTTCAAACTCACCTTGTATAGTATCGTATGTGTTCGCCAATTCAGACACTCTGAGATTTCTTGTTTTTTAGGAACTGAATTATACATTTTTTTTGCAGTAAACTGGGCTTATCTCGGATAGAAAAGCATTTTGTGTTAAGTCATAGAAGATTCCCCACCATTAGTGGTAGGGAAGCTTGAAATATTTCTGGTGGGATATCAGTCCCAGATGCCTCGCCAAGGTTCAGTAGCAGGTGTCTTAGTGTTTATTGGCTGTGTTACGGGAACTTGTTTTTGTCGTGGCTCTTGGCGTGCCGATATAATTTATTCTTGTAGTGTAGTTTACATTTCTGCAAAGCATTTATGTAATCTACTGCGGTGCTGTTTCCGTAAAAATTTCTTTATTTTCATAATTTGTGGTAAATAGAGAATAGTACTTAATTGCATTTTTCATTAACTAGTTACTTGGCTATATGGTATACTTTTCAGTTGTTTTTTACATTTTTTCTGGACTTTATTGTGAAATAAGTTCAACAATTCATTTATGTGTACCGCTTATACGTTTTATAACAGCAAAATTTATTTGGTTCTAAATTTGTAGACTTTGACAACTAACTAGATTTTCTAAAAGCAAAAGCTCTAATAACAAACATTGGATTCGAGGGTATCATGATTTTTCAAGTATTGTTTATCTTTGAGGACAAGCTAACTGCTCGTTTCTCCTGAAACTGAAAACTTCAATAAAAAAATCTGGTGTGATACACTCTCACAACTTCCTTTGATTTTTAGTTTTTAAGCATTTGTCAAAAATTACAAATTCTACAAAAACGGTACGAAATACGTTCGTTGAAGATACAAATTTTTCCAAAATTTTAAGCTGAATTGAAAAACGTAATAATATACCGGGTGTTCTATTTAAAATAGAGAAAAAACAAAAGAAACCCATTTTAGAAGAATTCAACTGGAAAATCACCTATGACACATCAATACACATTAAAAATGTAATAAAAATATAAAGTTTGAAAAAAATCGTCAGAGCCGTTTTTGAAAAAAATATAAAAAACTGAAAAATTACAAGAGTAAACACCTACTTCCGGTTATGTGATTTTCTTCAAAAGCTTGTTGTCTCATCTACATACTACACAAAACTTATATATGAAGTTTCAACGCCATAGCTCTCTTCGTTTTTGAGATATTCTGTTCACAGACAGACACACACACAGACAGACAGACAGACCAATGAAAAAAATATGTTTTGTAGGATCAGGGGACTCTAAAACGTGAAGATCTGTTGAAAACTCTATTTCAAATTTTTGGGGTGAATCCAACACTTCCTTTATCGTAGAATGAAGTAAAAAAGAGACAAAAAAATCTATAGATGAAATTGTTCTCTCATAATTTGTAAAAAAAAATAATTACATGGTGAAACACAATATTGTGGCAAAAAATTAAATCACTGGTTAACGGCATCAATTTCCGAACCTTTAAGAGGGTGTACTACTCAACAATGGATAATCACGAGTGCTAAATATGAATACTCTGTGTCAAGACATTCTTGATTACCTAATTAATTTATACAGGATCCGGCAACGATGAGGGAGGGGCGGTGGGAAGGTTATTTCTAAAACTATAAGTTACATAAATATTGTGTATATACAAATTGTAGGTACGAATGTATCGCACATTACTAAAATAGTTTTAATTATATAGGGTGGCTCAAAAACGTGTAGCGAATCAAACTTACTTTTTTAATGGAATGTTCTATAGCTTAAAAATATTTTCATTGAAATACTAATTATTTTAGTATACGGTTGTATGGGTTTAACGTCAACTGTTTTGGAGATCTTAACGACTTTATGCAAAAAAATGCTGAAATTAAGGCGGCTGCTGCAAGTAACAATACAATTAAATAAAGGAAACATGTTAAAAAAACGTTTTGCATGAACTACTTTTCTAGTGTAAAATGGTGGATTTGAATGTTAATGCTATACAGGGTGCTCAGTATTTGCAAATCTTTTAATTTCAGATAGTTTTCAAATGGAACGTTCTGTATATTTTGTATTATTGAAAACCCCTGTGGGTTGGGGTTAGAATAGACCCACAGTATCCCTGCTTGTCGTAAGAGGCGACTAAAAGGGTTGGATGGAACGGGTTAGCAGCCCACCCACCGGAAAACTAACCATAGCTCATAGACCCGCAAATAGACCTCGGAATAGGACTGATTCAAAGATGATGACCCATGCTAGAAAAAGGTTAACGAATTGGAGAAAGAGAGATGTTCTACGATTTGCTACTTGGAACATAAAAACGTTCGCGAATAAAGAACAAGAAATTATGAAAGAGTTAAAAGACCACAACATCGATATCTGCGCATTGCAAGAAACAAAAAAAAAGGGAAAGGGACAAAGAATGTATGACGATTACATAGTAATATATAGTGGAGTGAATAAAGATGAACGTGCGAAAGAAGGAGTGGCACTAGTAATACACAAAAAGTACAGAGACCACGTAGAAGAATGTAAATATATATCGTCACGTATACTAATCATCAAAATGCGAACAGGATCTCAACAACTGAATATAATATCGATATATGCACCAGAAGACAATAAACCAAAACAAGAACGGGAAAATTTCTACGACCAACTTCAAAATATCACAGAGGCTCTGCCACAGAACGAACCAATGATACTCCTAGGAGATTTTAATGCGCGTATTGGTAATGAAGTGATTCCTGGCGTAAAACAACGCTTTAATGAAGACACATTGAATGACAACGGAGAATTAATGATCAACTTATGCTCGCTCTGTGATCTAAGAATCAATAACACCTTTTTTGAGCTTAAACCGCAATACAAATACACATTTAGAAACTCTCGAGGACAACAATCAACAATAGACTACATCGTAACCAACAGACGTATACACCCAGTACAGGTACAAGAAGTAAGGACACTAAACTCGGCGAATGTAGGAAGTGACCATAGTTTGCTTATTGGGAAAATTAAAATAAAACTTAACCTGAAACAGAACACAGAACCAAGAACACACGCACAAAAAATAAACATCGAATTACTGTGTGACACGACTATAAAAGGTCTATATCAAAATCGACTGAAGGATAAAATCGATAAGAACCCGATAGAAGAAGAAGAAGATATCAACAACAGCTGGGAGAAACTCAAGAAAAATATTAAAGAAGCAGCAACCGAAGCCCTCGGAACTCGAAATGTAAGCCTACAGAAACAAGGACCAAACAAAACACCATGGTTCTGCAAAGAAATTAAAGAGCAATGCCAAAAGAAAAAGAAAGCGTACTTAAATTATATCTCAACACAAACGGCAGAAACATACGAAGAATATAAGAGAATTCGTAATGACACTAAGTCACTAGTCAGGCAAATTAAGAACAAGCACTGGGAAATCTTCTCAAAAAGAATGGAAAGTGACTTCTACGGACTACAGAAACAGATTTGGCGATTAATCAGAAGTCAAAGAAAGGAGGCAAATGAATTCATCAGCACCAGACACATAGAAAAAGACACTTGGGTAAAATACTTACAGGAACTTTACAAGAAAAAAGAACCTGAAATTCAACCGAATACACCAGAGATATTAACCAACGAGGAGGCCTTTATAGAAAAGAAAGACATAGAAATAGCACTCCAAAAACTGAAGAACAGGAAAAGCCCAGGTCAAGATAACATCACCAACGAGTTGCTTAAATACGGGGGAGAGAAGCTAAATCAACAATTAACAACTTTAATCCAAAAAATATTCTCCCAACATAAAATCCCAGATGAATGGCGAACCAGCATTACGATCCTGTTGTTTAAAAAGGGCGATAAAAAAGTTCCAGAAAATTATAGAGGGATAAATTTGCTTTGCACTACCCTTAAGTTAACCACGAAGATTATAACAAACAAAATAAATGAATGTATTTCATTAGCAGACGAGCAACAGGGGTTCAGATCAGGAAGATCCTGCACAGACGCCGTCTTCGTTCTAAGACAAATAACGGAAAAGTCGATTGAATACAATAGACCAGCCTTCATGTGTTTTATCGATCTACAGAAGGCTTTCGACCGAATACAGTTAGCGGATATAATACACCTTCTTTATGACAGACAAATACCTCACAACATCATTAAAACACTTGAAAATGTATATTCAGAAAATAAGATTCAAGCTAAAATAAACGGCGAACTAACTGAACATATACCTGTAAGTAATGGCATTCGGCAAGGAGACTCTCTAAGCCCGCTTCTATTTAACATCGTAATGGATGAAATTATAAAACAAGTAAGCAAACTAAAAGGATACAAAATGGGAAATAAGGAGGTCAAAATCCTATGTTATGCAGACGATGCGGTGCTGGTCGCGGAGAACGAGGATGATCTCCAGAGGTTACTATACCAGTTTAATAAAACAGCAAAAAAATTTAATATGATAATATCAACGGCGAAAACAAAATCCATGACTACCTCCAAGACACCGATCAGATGCAAGCTTATGGTCGAAGATAAAATCATACAACAAGAAATGAGGTTTAAATATCTGGGCATTGAAATATCTGGATACGGGGATGTTGAGACTGAAGTAAGGAGCCAAGCTGCAAAAACGACAAGGGCAGCGGCATACCTAAACGACACAATATGGCGAAACAAACATATTAGAATCGAAGCCAAAGCCCGGATCTACAAGACTGCAATTAGGCCTATACTTACCTATACAGCAGAAACCCGACCCGAGACATCAAAAACGAAAAGAATACTAGAGACAACAGAGATGAAAATAGTGCGCAGAATAGCTGGAAAAACACTAATGGATAGAGAAAGAAGTGAGGACATCAGACAAATATGTAGGATAGATAACATCAATGACTGGATATTAGATAGAAAGAAAAAATGGAATGAGCACATTGATCGCATGACGGAAGAACGAATTGTGAAAATAACAAGGGATAAATCACCATCAGGACGAAGGAGCATCGGAAGACCTCGAAAACGATGGAGTGACAACCTTCCAAACGACTAAATGGAGGCAAATATGCGAAGAAAAACAGGCAATTATGCCTAAATACAGAAGGAAGAAGAAGAAGAAGAAAAGTCTTGAGCTTTCTTTTGATGTGGTCTTAATACCCCTGAATTCAATTATTTTCCAGTTATGCTTGTCTATGTTTTAATTTGTTCTTCATTGATTAGTAATTTGTGGGACTTGGTTTTATTTGCCAACTGATTTTTTCTTCATCCTGTTTATGTATGAAACTATTTGACCTAAATGACTTATATCTTGTGTATTTTCTTCTTCAAACAGCCACCAACTGTCCATTTTTGGCATCCCTCTGAGTTCTTCAATATTTTCTATCTTGTGCTTTATTCATCCATCTTGATGCCATTGTTTTTATGATGTCATCTTTCCTTATAGTTTGTGGACGACCGATTGATCTGCCATTCAACGGTTTCTATTCAATGACTCGTTTTGTCCATTTATCGTTCATCCCTCCCAAGTGGTCTGCCCAATTCCATTTGGATTCTGCGATTATTTGAGATTTGTCCGTCATTTCTGTTGTTCTATGTATCCAGTCTTATATTTCTATCTCTCAGAGTAATACCTAAAATTGCTCTTTCCATTGCTTTTTGTGTTGTTATAAGTTTACTTATAATGCTTTTTTTAGTGCCCATGTTTCTGCGCCGTAAGTAATACCGGCAAGACACATTGATTATATACTTATATGCTCAGATGTAATAATTTCAAGGATTTCTAAGAACAAAGTTTAGCTTTCCGAAGGCTGTCCAACCCAATCTTATACTTCGTCTGATATCGGCCCACTGGTTTTTATGCACTGCCGTAAACATACAGTGTGTCCGCGGATTAAGTTCACATAATGTGTAAATAATAAAAAATATTGGACTTAGAAGCTGATATTTTAGGATTCGCTTTTGCGCTTGTTCTCAAACCAAGATTTTGAGAAAATTTATCAAATTAACTAATATACAGGGTGTTGTTCGAATCGATTTTTAAAAAATGGCCAAGAGTAAACCATCTTTATTAGAAGAGATAACAAAAAAAAGTATTAAAAAAGATGCTTAGAATTAAGAGTGATGGCATACTCTCAATTTTCAGACAAATCGTCCTACTTTGATTTTTTTAAATATTTTTTTATTTTTTATACCAACATACTTTTTATCGTGGCTGTAGGAGGCACGCTAAGTGGTTCATAAACTAAGATGTTAAAAAAATAATTGAGTGCCTCCTACAGCTACGATAAAAGGTATGTTGGTATAAATTTTTTTTAAAGTATTAAGAAAAGTTGTTTAGAATTAAGAGAGATTGTAGACTCTCAATTTTCAGACAAATCGGCCCACTTTGTTTTTTAATTTTTAAATTTTTTTTTATACCAACATACCTTTTATCGTAGCTGTAGCAGGCACTCCATTATTTTGTTAACATTTTAGTTCATGAACCAGTTCGAGTGCCTCCTTCAGTCACGATAAAAAATATGTTGGTATAAAAAACACAAAAAATATAAAAAATCAAAGTAGGCCGATTTGTCTGTAAATTAAGAGTTTACCATTACTCTTAATTCTAAACAACTGTCTTAATACTTTTTTTTGTTATATCTTCTGATAAAGGGAGTTGACTCTTGGCAATTTTTTAAAACTCGATTCGAAAAACACCCTGTATATTAATTAATTTGATTGATTTTCTCAAAATCTTGGTTTGAGAACAAGCAGGAGCGAATCCTAGAATATCAGCTTTTAAGTCGAATATTTTTATTATTTACACCTTATGTGAACTCAATCCGCGGACACACTGTATATACTCATAGCTCATTTCTATAACAATTTCATTTATTGTTACTTTTTCTTCGTCGTTTTGTTCTCGTTGTTGCTGTTGCTGCTGTTGTTGCTGTTGCCGTCATTACTGTTATTGTGGATGGTAATATAATTTTTGTCTTATCCACGTTCAATTTCAGACCTCTCTCCAATGATTTTTCACGTAGATCTCTAAGCATGTATTTAATACCATCTATATTTCCCGATATAAGGGTGATATTACCGTGCGCGCCGGCGCTTTTTTTTAATCCAACCAAAACTGCTTTGACAGTTTGACCACAGTGGACATAACCTCAAAAAGTATAAATAGTAAAGCGATTTTTTAACGACAAGCGGAATTTAACCGTATACTTGATCCCGTTTTACATAATAATCATTGCTTTGTTGAAAAATCACTTGATGCCCTGGTCTCTGAAGACGGACACCATCCAACACTTGATATGACGTTATCATTAAGAGCAAACAATAGACATAAAGATACATTTCAATCATTATTTCAAAACTGCTACAACTTTCGTAAAGCAAACTTTCCGTTATTGTACGATTTATTATCAAAAATTGAGTGGTCCTTTTTAGAGGCAATTACTGATTCTGATGATTCCTGCGGTTACTTTTATGGCAAGCTTTATCATAGTTTAGATCAATGTGTGCCAAAATATTCTAAAAAGTCAAACAATAATTACCCTCCATGGTATAAAGATGGCATCATTAAATTAATTAAAATCAAAGCAAAGTTTTGGCGGAAGTATAAGCACGATAATGACATTTATGCATTTTATAAATTTAAACGGCTTCGAGCAACAGTTTAACGTGAAATAAATACTGCTTACTATAAATATGTTAAGAATGCCGAACAAAATATTTCAAACAATCCAAACAAGTTTTGGGCCGTTATTAATAATAAGAAATGTTCTTCAAAAATCTGCGATACTATGACTTACAAAAACCAAGTACTGGATAACTCACAAGACATTCTTAATGCTTTTGCAGATTTATTTAAGCAGTCTTACATCATTTCCACGCCGTGGAATTCTTCGGTTAATAATACTATGGAAGGTAATACCTGCAGTCATTATTTGAATTTTTATGAAGTTAGCGAGGAGGAAGTATTTGAAATACTGAAGCAGATTAAAACAAAAAGAACAACTGGACCTGCTAACATTCCCGCTTTCATTCTAAGAGACTGTGCCCAAGCACTTATGCGTCCCCTTTCCATTTTAATTAATATATGGCTTAGGTCAAGTAAGTTTCCTTCCACCTGGAAAGTATCTAAAGTATGCCCAATTTATAAATAGGATGATAAGCATAATATCAGTAATTACAGGCCTATCTCTATAATTTGTAATTTTTGTAAGGTATTTGAAATGTTGTTGGAAAAAAATCGCTAGTCATGTAAGTAACATTATTTGCATCAACCAGCACGGTTTAATGGAAGGACGTTCTACTGTAACTAATTTAACGGAAATTACGCAGTTCATTGCTGAAGGTATTGAAAAGCGGTCCCAGACAGATGTAATCTACACTGACTTCTCTAAAGCTTTTGACAGACTGGACGATGGTATATTGCTGAACAAATTACTCATTAGTCGAATTATTTCATTCATATTTGACCAGTAGATTGCAATATGTTCAAGTAAATGGTTTTCAGTCTGTTGACTATGTCGCAACATCTGGAGTTCCGCAAGGATTTAACCTGCAGCCTTTAATGTTTAGTATTTTCATCACTGACATTTCGAAAGTTGTTGATACAAATATTTTGTTATATACCGACGACTTGAAGCTATATAGTGTTATAACAGATGTTTCGGATTGTGAGCGGTTATCAGTGAACTTGAATCGTATTGCTTTTTGGTGTCAAGAAAATTATTTGAACCTTAACATCTCCAAGTGCAAAGTAATGTCTTACAGCCTAAAATCAAATCATCTTGAGTATAACTATAGTATAGGCAATGATGTACTTCAGAGACTAAATACTTTTGTGGATTTGGGCGTTACCTTCAATAAAACTCTCATTTTTACTGATCACATTGATGCCATCACATCATTAGCATATCGAGAATATGGTTTTATAATGAGCAGCAGCTGAAATTTTAAAGATATTAACACTTTGAAGACGCTTTACTATAGCTTTGTCAGATCTAAGCTTGAATATGCTTCAGTTATATGGAGCCCATACTATCGGAATCACATTGACAGATTGGAATCAATTCAAAGACTTTAAGTTTTAAAACTGACGGTACATATCCGCAGAGAAGCATATCACATGACGAACTGCTGAATAAACATGATTTTATTAGCTTAGAAAAAAGGCGTGAGTGCCATTCTCCTTTTCTATTAAGCAAAATTGTGCAAAGTAAAGTGAAAACCCCTAATTTCCTACTACAATTGGCTTTTAACGTTCCTCGACAAGCAGCCAGATATAAGAACTGCTTATACCTTGAAAGTCTACAAACAAATATCTTGAAAAATTAACTTTTACATAAAATGGCACAGATTTGCAACTCAGTCAGTCAGGACATTGATATCTTCTGTTGCACTGCGAAGCAAATAAAATCTTACTTCTTTACAAACTAAGCCGATCATAAAATACGCAGTTTTGTGACCAGTCGTTTTTTTATTTGCATGTTATAAAGATTTTTTTTTGTATATTATGTATCCATGTTCTCTATAAAACCATTTTCTAATTGGGTATTTACACATTGTAAAACAGGTTAATTAAAATAAATAAATAAATAAATTATTGATAGAAAATTAATTAATACAGGTGAGCATGTACACTTCAATATTATCATTCTAACATCAGTTCACGTTTACTTCCAAAACCATTCATATATAAACATATAACCTAGCCTCAAATTCAGCTTACAAATAAACGTACTTTCGCGTTAATAAAAAGTGGCAAAATTCCTCACAAAGATGACGTCTTCATTGTCCTAATTATCTCTAAAACTCAAATTTAAAACTGTGTCGGTAATATTAGTTAGGTCGGACAGCACTGAGTTATTGATGCTTTTTGAAATAACGTCACTAACGACTATATACAGTGTGTGCAATATAAGGAGGGCCAGTATTGAGATCTTGATAATAGTAAGAGGTACAAATTTGGTTAAATAGGAAAAAAGGTTGCGTAATGAAGGGCCTAACAAAATGAAGCTTAGAAATCCTTTATACGATTTTTCGTTTTGAGTTAGGTATTTTAAAAAAACGATTTTTTTTTAAATTTTTTCTGGCGTTAAAGGTAAAACGACAAAACTTCTTTAGAGCAACTTTTCATGGACTTAAAAATCACGTTAACAACTTTCTATCGGACTTTTCGTCTTCGAGCAACCATCATCAACTACATTTTTTAAAATACGATAATTATCCTCTGATGTTAAACTCATTAACGTCCTTTTCATTATGAATTTAACAATGTGCTCACATTATGATTTAATTACTTTTCGAGTCTTTTTTGATCATCAACAAATTGTTGGATACGGATATGTGTCCTCAACCGCTTCATACGTTGTTTTAACTTTTGTAATATAAAGAAAGAAGTAATGAGGTACACTGGATGTTTGTAATACTTAATAATTGCGTATGGTCTTCACGGGTCGCTTAGGGCCTCTTTTGCTTTCACTCGGCCTTCTTCTGGATTATGCCCTTGCTTAAGCAGCCACTTAAAACGTTTCTTTGTATCTCCACTCAGCTGCTATTTGTAGATCGAGCTTTGGAACAGTTTCCTGAAGCTGTTGGGCATCTTGTCCTTTCGTTTCTGAGGCGTTGCTATCGATGGATGATGCGCTAATGGTAACCTTTATCTCTATTTGTGATTGGGTACTTTCCGCCCCTAGGGAAGGTGGAGGGTTCTCACCCGTATTAATCTCTAAGTTGGTCCGCCACGGCAGAATTACGCAGTATCGTGGTAAGGGTAAATTAGTTTGGAGACCCATTGGTATCCAGAATCCGCTCACTGTAGACTAAACACTCCCTTGGCCCTGCATCCCTCACCGTAAGCCGTTCCATCTTTGATTGTGAGGGGTTATTATGGAAGAAATGAAGGTTATCTAGCCGAACACTCACCGCTTTTGCTCCATTCCAGAACTTTGTAATTTCTTGAGGTTAACTCTCTTGGTCCGGATGGTTAAGCCGAGTAAAGTTAATGGTATGACGAAAGTGTTAAGCACTGTCTCACTCAATTCAGGAACTTAACCACGACATTGCAATTAGATTGGGTCTAATAAGTCTAATAAGTTAAATACTATAATGTGGCTAAATGTATCAGCTGCTTATAAAATAAAAACTATTGTAAATTTTAAAAGTGTATTTGTAGGTAGGTAGTAGGTAAATATTGCAATATAACTGGAAATGTTAAATACCATTCGAGTTCTTCTTAATATAAAGAAATATTTCTCGATGTTGTGATCAACAAAAATAGAGAACATAAAATTATTCTATTAAACTTAGCACTTCCCATCATCTATATGGTATTAATAAAGACTTATGACTACCAAAAAATGAAAATAATATTTAAATATAATGCTGCTACATAAAATGAATACAACTCCTAACTACGTCAACTAATAACATCAATAAATAACTTAAATACCTTATCACTATTTTTTACATTGGAAATATAAATATGAAGACGTATATACTACGAACAGCTTAAGTAAACTATTCGTCAGTTTTCCACTTTTGCAATTTCTTCCTTGTTGTGATTCTGTTTTGGACTCAAGCAGTCATCTGCGTTGAGGATGGTGACTTTGCCACCTGGCCAATCAGTTTATTACCCTATCGTTTAACACGCTCGGCTACACTCCTCGCTCTTGAGGGCGTGGCCAGGGTTACATTGGTGGCTTAATGGCCACACGTTCCCTCCTAGCTCAGCGGATATGAGTGGGTCGACCAATGGTTGACGAGGCTGGAGAAGGCGATTGCCTATTGGCTAAAGTAATAATGGATGAGTCTGAATACTGTTTTTATTTAAAGTATCCTGTCCGCTCGGGGCACATTACACATAGTTATACAATGATACTACAGGAATAACAAATATTGAGAAATAAGATCCACACGCACTGATGCACTAATACTACACTCAACTATACACACATACGACAATCATTCATATAAAAATATTAGAGGCTTAATACTAAAATGGTCTCTGGCTCGGAGCTGCAGTTCAGGGGAGGGGACACTTGGAACTCGCGGCACGCGGTATATTAGTCCACGAAACGGCACTGAATTTCGATTCACAGGTGGGGGGGAAGGCTTCGTTGTCCGTGGTATGCGGCGGGGTTCTCGCACCAAGGGGCAACGGCGAGCGAAGGTGCAGGCTGGCGTCTTCCGTGGATCCCGTCCTTCGATGGCGCGGGCGAGGCGTTTCGGTGGCGGCGGGGGTTGCGCTGCACTTCGCGTAGCGGATAGCGATGGTCGGCCTCCAACTAAGTTCTTCCCACAAGCTCTCGAACTCGGCCTTCTCCGTTGGGCTGAGGAAGAAGCCGACTCCCAGGAGCTGGGGCGGCAGGTGATACGGACCTGGGCTACGCGAAGCGGCGGGCGAGCTTTAGGAGTTGCGGCCTTGTACGCGGCGCGTCCGTGTGGGGGTGTCTCCTGGCTGCGGCGTTCTAGGGCTGCTGGGGAACGGCGTCTTAGTGGGGGCGGCGGCTTGGGCACTTGGGGAACGGTGGCGTAGCCGAGCTTCGTGGAGGAAGGGGTGCTGTGGGGAACTCGGCGGCGATGGGCCGAATAGTCGTTCCAGCAACTCTTGACGACTGTAATCAAACAAATAAGTGTGGGGGTTGGAGGCTAGCTCGTACCTGGAAGCGCGGCGATGCCGTAGGCGGCGGTCTCGCTAACGTAACGTCCCGAATGATCGTCCAGGGCTTACTTTTGCTGCATCCTGCTGCGCGTGTTCCGTGGCTTGGAGAAGGCGCTGCTCCGTGGGCGGCGAGAAGCGCTACGGTCGGGTGCGGCATGACCTGGAGCAGAGCGATGCACAGGCCTGGGGTTCGACGGCGACGTAGGCGGCTCTTCGGGCTCTAGATGACGTGGGTGCTGGATGCTCCTCCAGGCGTAGACAACGAGGATGGTAGGCGTGGGCGGCGGCAACCCGGACACCCTTTAGTGACTGCGATCAGAGATCTAACAATCACCAGGAGTCGCAAGGTCGACTTCTGTGATCAGGGATCGAACAGAAGGTTTGGTGGTTTGTGTACTTCCTAGTGATCGGAAGGCCTAAGCTAGTGAAGTAGGTGGTCTGAGAGCAGGTCTCGATCAGATAAGATTCTCGGTCGGGGCAGCTGTTTTTATAGGGATCCGTACTGCCACTGTTTCCTTCGGGTGTCGGTTTATTTAGAGTGGGATAAATTACGTTGCTTCTGGGGTGGTTTGTTACTTTATTTATTAATTCCGGGTTTTGTGCATTTATCGTTGCTTGTGAAATTTTTTTATGCCATTTTTCAGACAGCTGGTCTTACAGCGCGTTTATTGATACCCCATTTGCCTGTATTAGAAGGACATTATCGCGGCTTTTAATTAATCGCGATGTGTGCTTTTGATTAATCCGCGTATGCCGAATGCGGCTGTTTTTAGCTTTAGTTAGCGCTGCGGCTTACGTGGCCTTTTGTCCGGCTGTCGAAAGGTATTATTCCTTTGTAATCCGCTTAGTGGTCGTTGGCCGGCAGGCTTCTTTGTGTCGGGGCGAAATTTTCCCTTTGAGCGCTGGGACCTTTCAAAATTATTTATTTAAATGTCGCGTGCTGGCTTCTGTCTTGATCTTACGATTTTATAAACAATTCCTTTTAGTTCGTTTGCTTCTCGGAGCTAGTGCTTTTTTCTTGTGATCCTCGCGTTCGTGGATTGGAAATTGTAAAATTGTTTCTAGCCTTTTGTGTAGGTAAATCGGCCGGTGGCCGGCTTGTTTTAATTTTATTTTTGTTTCTCCCGCGTT
Organism: Agriotes lineatus; assembly: GCA_940337035.1. Lineage (NCBI taxonomy): Eukaryota > Metazoa > Arthropoda > Insecta > Coleoptera > Elateridae > Agriotes > Agriotes lineatus. The sequence goes on from OW679202.1 coordinate 99,719,251, forward strand.
GTATATTTTTTTAACGCTAACCTAACGTGTCCCAGTATTGCTGGAAAGCCGATTGTCTTTTTCTTAATTGGCTGCGTTATTTAACTGTTGTTCATTCTGCGTTATTTTCTGGGGTTTTTTCGTAGTTGCTTAGGCGAGCTAGGGTCGAGGAATTTTTATTAGGGGCTTTTGTCGGCGGCTTCGTTTATGGCGTTGTTTTGACCACTTCGGGAGCTGTCAGCGTTTATGCTGAAATCGCGGGGCGTTCGCGATTTCTTTTGTTTAAAAATTAAGCGGCGTTGGAACGAGATATTGACGCTAATCTTTCTAGGATGGCGGCTTATCTCTGCCTTCGAGGAGGTTTAGCGTAGGTGAATCATATCACGTTAGTTAAATATATCACATCAAAAGTGTTCTGAATGAACGTAACACCGTCGTCAATGGTTTTATTCTCCAATTGCTCACTTGGTGGAACCACAACCTGGGATGTTCTTCCTCCTGATTTGATTAAATAGTTCTGTATTCACCAGCACACCGCTGACAAAGTTAAGGGTGGCCACGTCGTGGTTTTCTTCGGAGATGTTTACCGGTCTTCTAGAACCCTCGGTTGATCATACTGAATGTAAATATTTTAGCTTTAGCTAATTAGATATATAGGTATTTATAGAATCAACAGATTTTACAATCATTTCCTTTAGTTTAATGTTTAAAGCTCATACCGCAATAATTAAATGACAAGAAGCTATATCTTTTTTTGTTAGTCGGGTGCGACAAGTGAAGCATTTCTTCTTATACATCATAATGTTTGTGATGCAAGGAATGTAAAATATATTACTGAATATGGGACAGCTAATCTGTTTATTGTGGACAAAATCTAAATTTATGAAACGTTCCCTCAAATGAATTGTAGAATGTAATAACTGCCCTTCATTAAAAACTAACAGTAGTACTTTTTCTGGATCTTTAGTTTTTTGTAGTTGGCGCCTTTTTGTATGAATACTATTTTTTGTTACATTACCATTATGGTTAACGGCCCCTAATTATGATAATAAATAATATAAGATAGATAATAATTACAATACATTATTAATAAAAATTAAAAATTAAAAATATACCAATTTTTGTACTGCCAGTTATGCGAAGCTTGAGTATGGTAGTACCATTTATTATTGAAGCATTGATTAAGTATTGCCTTTCCATCAATACTGATACACGCTTTTGGTTATATAAGAGTAGAAACGAGATACAGATAGTATAATCTAACCTATCCCGCACATCAACACTCAACCAGGACCCATTTTTTAATTTTTGAGGTAAATTTACCTTTAGATACAAATATATAAAGAGTGTCTTTGAGAAATGGTTTTGTCAAACTTGGGGATAACAATATTCAAATTAGTATTAGCTCGTGTTTCATGTCTATGTGAAATTTCATGTTTAACATTACGATGAGAATGTACACATATTAAGGACACTATAATATAGCTGCTTGATTGTCATAACGCCCGTATTTTTAAATAAACTGCTCAACTACAGGTCTAAAGAGTAGCTTCAGCACTGCGAAAACATTAAGTATTATAGTGCACCCAGAATGTGTACTTCAAAACGTGACCACCGAACTTCTGTAGATGGCGCCAAGTGGACAAGCCGCCACTGTGCTACAATGCTTGGAAATTTTGCAAAGTGGAAAATCGCCACCTTTCGCCAAAACCAAATAGCGCATGAAGGTGCTCGGGACCTTAGCAACAACTTTGCCCCCTTTCAAAATTTCGATATCTGTAGCCGTTCGAAAGTTACAGGCGATCCAGACAGACGGACGGACGGACGGACGGACAAAACGTTCGCATAAGTACGCTGAAGCTACTAATAAACTGTGAGTTGAATATCTGCGGTTTTTTTGTAGAGTATTTTTAACAAATATTTTTGTGTTATTTCCAAAGGCTTGATATAAACCACCCCAACCTATAATACCATATTGTAGTAGGGACTGTACAAGAGCATCGTAATATTTATTTATGTATTTAGTGTGTAAAAAAAGCCACTTTGGTATGAGGATGCGAGTTTCGTGCCGAGCGGTAGCGAGGCGCGAAAAAGCAACCGAATACCAAAATGGCTCTTTACACTCGAAATACATACAAATTTTTTCTACGGTCCTAAATAAATGACATAATTGTTAAATAATTGAAATTTCTTTATAAAAGGCAACCAGAAATACATCACTGACACTGTATAACACACTATGTGCTTGTACTGTATAAATAAGTGGAATTTTAGTAGAACACGAGACGTTTTAGGAAAATAAATATCTTATCTTCAGATTCCATCTTCAACTTCTCAAAAACATACAAACTCAATAAAAATGTTGCGTGATGATGGACGCGCCGTGATGCAATTGTCAATAATTTTAGCCAGTTCCAGAAAAATAACGAATTACAATAATAATTAGGTTAGCCTTGGCGATGTGTAAAGTAAAATGAAGTGACACGATTATTTCATTAGGACATTGGTTACGTGGTTGCGATGTTAAAATGGTTACTAGGGAAAAAAAATGTGAATCGCTAACTTTTCGCGTTGACAGTGAGCTTTTAATAGTCAGTTTTAGTGGTGACCGTGGAAAAACAATTTTTTGTTTTTTGTTGATAATATGTTACTTAACATCTCAAATTTATAGATCATTTTTCTTAATTTATTATTTAATTCTTTTACGTGGTTGAACCATTTAGGTTTGTTGTGGATAATTTTACCTAAATATTTAGTTTTATTTACAATTTCTATTTTGCTACATGCAAATATTTCATTATTTAAATGGTTGCAGTGCTCTGCATGTATACTGATGGCTTTTAAATTAGGTTGCGACTTTTCTTGTAAAGTAGATAACATTGCTTTAGTTTTTTTAATGTTAAGCGATAAAAGGTCGGTGTCTAATACATTTGTAATGGTGGTCATATCCAAATCGACGTATTTAATAGCAGTATCCCATGTTTCTCCGCAAGTATTATCGCGGTGTCATCGGCAAATAAAAAAAAAATTATTATTGACCAAAAACCGAGTTGATCTCAGAACAGTACCTTGTGGCACTCTAAATTTTATTTCGCATGCATCACTGATTTAGTTTCTTATTTTTACTTCCTTTTACTATAAAGGAAGTATTGGATTCACCCCAAAAATTCGAAATTGAGTTTTCAACGGATCTTCACGTTTTAGAGTCCCCTGATCCCAAAAAACATATTTTTTTTCATTGGTCTGTCTGTCTGTCTGTCTGTGTGTCTGTGTGTCTGCTGTGTGTGTCTGTGAACAGAATATCTCAAAAACGAAAAGAGGTATGGCGTTGAAACTTCATATATAAGTTTTTTGTACTATATAGATGAGACAACAAGCTTTTGAAGAAAATCGCATAACCGGAAGTAGGTGTTTACTCTTGTGATTTTTCAGTTTTTTTCGATTTTTTCAAAAACGGCTCTAACGATTTTTTTTAAACTTTACATTTTTTTTACATTTTTAATGTGTATTGATGTGAGATAGGTGATTTTCCAGTTGAATACTTCTAAAGTGGGTTTCTTTTGTTTTTTTTTCTATTTTTTTTATTAACTCCTATTTTAAATAAAACACCCGGTATATTATTACATTTTTGAATTCACCTTAAAATTCTAGAAAAAATTTGTCTCTTCAACTAACACTCGATTTTGTACCGTTTTTGTAGAATTTGTAATTTTTGAAAATTTAACAAATGGTTAAAAATTAAAAATGAAATTTTTGACTAATTATAAGCTCACTGTAAAAGGAAGTTGTGTGAGTGTATCACACCAGATTTTTAATCTCTGTTGTCTGTTCAACATATAAAATTTGACAAGATCCAGTGCTGAACCATTAATACCATATCTCTCCAGTTTCTCGTAAAGATTAACATGGAAAACCGTACTAAACGCTTTCGCCAAATCTAAGTACGCAGCTATGACTTTTAAGTTATTATCAAGTGATGCAATTATTTCATTAGTAACGTTAAAAAAGGCATCATCTATACTTCTACTTTTTCTGAATCTAAATTGCTTTTGAGATAGTACGTTGTGCTTATTAAAAGATTAACTAACCTGGTTTTAATACACTTTTCAAATATTTTTGCTAAACTATTTGTTAGTGTAATTGACCTATAATTTGTGGCAGCTTTTTTATTCTCACTCACCTTTATATATAGGTACAACCGTGTCCTGTTTAAAACCTGTTGTAAATGCTCCAGTAGTAAAAGCCAAATTATATACAAAGGTTAAGGGTTTTACAGTAGAACTGCATAATATTTTGATAGTTTTGTTTGCTAATTCATCGGGACGTGAAGCACAAGTATTTTCATTTTCAATAATGGTTGGGTTTAATAAATATTGTTTGTTTCACTGTTTTACTATTTTTTTCCAGGTATTTACTGGCACGTTAATTTCATGGATCATTTTTTCTGCAATCTTACAGAAATAATTATTGAATACATTAGCTATGCTTATTGGATCACTGACAGCATTCCCGTCAGCATCTATTATAGATTTAATTTCATTTACCGAAGTCTTGCTCTTACCCGTAATGTCGTTAATAACTTTCCAAGTTTTTTTCATATCATGAGATGATTGGTTTAGCTGTTGCTTTTGTTTGCCTTTTTATATTGTTTAATCGGTTTCTATAGTTTCGGTTTTCGTTGATGTTATTATTTTTTGTGATTCATTTTGTTTATTCGTTTCTATACCGAATAGAATTGATAATACCGTGGGTGATCCAAGGTTTTATTTTTCTAAATTTTGAACTATTTTTTTTTTGGATGCAGTAGTAGAGTCTGCTATATGTTTCTTTTAGTACAGTCATAAATTTGCCCGGCGCCTCGTTTACATTATTGGAATTTATATATCGTCCCAAGATTTATTATTAATTCTATTAACAAGTTTATTATATTCTATGGTTTTATGTAAGATTGTGCCTTTTCCTAACAGTTTAGAATTAGTATTTAGTAAATTAGTATCACCAAATACAAACAGAGGAAAATGATCTGTGAAATCCGATTTCATTACAAGTACGGTAAGTGTTTTGATATTTATTTCAGACTATTTTGCAACTATATAATCCAAACGTTTCAGAATATATATTTACTTTAGTAGGAAGATTTGAATATGCAATAAAACCATATTTATTCATTATATCTAGATAATCATTATTTTTCATTATAGTTTGCTGTATCAGCGGTATCAACATTTACATCACCTAGAAAGAATTCAAGTTGTTTATTGAATGTGGCTGATGGAAATTCGGTTAAGCTATTTAAGTAATTGTCAATATTTGAAGCATATGACCTATAATTAGGTGTGATACCAAAAGATAGATTTTCATAAGTGCAATCGAATCTAATAAAACTGTAATCATTAATTTTTATTATCTGCGTTTCGTGTTCCAATTTATCGTGAATGTATATTATGGTTCCATAATTTTGGTTAAAATGCGAGTTATTATAATACATTTTATAATTACGAATTTGAAAATCATTTAACTCAACTACATTCCATGTTTCTGAAAGAAAAATTGCATCCAATTCAATATTTGTATCTTTCAGAATAATTAATAAGTTTATATTGATACTTCTTATGTTAAAGTGGCAAATCCTGATTAGTTCGGCTTCCGGGCCAGAACACAACTTTAATTCTTCTATATCATCAACATATTTCTTTTCACGATATCCGTAACCGTCTAGATGTTCCGTATCCATTCAGAAGACAAACAATCACCAAGCAAACGGAATAGATATGATTAAGTATTTTCTTGTTTTACTAAATTAAGTAAAATTAAGTAAATTTTAACTTAAATTTGGTAGAAATATAAGGTATAAGCAATTAAGGTACACGTGCAAGTTGTTCCCTTTTTTAGAGTACATAAATATAAATAACTATATAAAAAAACATTTTAAATATTTGCCGAATTAATCTTTTAAATCATAGGAATTTATAAAAACTAAAAAGTGTTATTCATTAAATTTATGTTTGTTTTTACTATGTAGTTAGTATACTGATTTTAGATTATCACCGGAACATGGTTGGTAATAATACATAATGTAGTGGTCTGTACTTACAAAACATACCAACACCTGTTAATCAACAGACAAGTCGATTCGGAATACTTTATTAGTTAAAACTATTTACAAAAATGGCATGCGCCTTGCAAAATCGCACATACGTTACACCTATTCACTTAAATTAATACCTCAAGGATCAGACGGTTTTATATTATATTTAGGCCGATATCGGGTCGTTTATATTTAAACTATGTCTACGAATTTCAGGTAGTTTAACATCAGTGTTGCTAATCGTATTTGTATTAGGAATTTTATTTTCTATTTTAGCTTTTACTAAAATAATTTGGTCCACGTGTCGTTTCTAAATGACATTCTTCAATTCGGATATTTTAATTAAATATGTTTTTAACCAATTCTTCTGAATACAATTCCTTTTATCCAACCCGGTTTATGGACACTCCTGTAATCTCTAACTGCAACTGTTTCTCCCACGCAAAACTTTACGATCCGTTTCCTTTTATAAAAATGTTTCTGTTTCATTTGCTTTTATAAAATCTGTTTACTTAACAAATTGTTCGTATTTACATGATCATTATCTTTATCGGGTTTAACTAAATCTAGACGCATTCTTAATCTAGGACCAAGAAATAATTCCGCAGGACTTACTCCTGTTGTGCAGTGTGGTGTATTTCTATAATTTAATAAACACATATTTAATACCTCTTGCATATTTGAAATGCCGTCATTAATACCGGTACAAATAGCTCTTTTTACAATCTTAACAGCATTTTCGTCCGCACCATTTGTAGGATGATACCATTACGACTTGCAAAATTCGTTCGAACGGAATTGGGTTGCATTATCTGATACAATAATTTATCGTTTTTACTTTAAATAAACGGACAAGTAGAATAATTGTGATTATACAGCGTAATACCACACGCGATCTTTAGCGGTCTAAGTGGTCTAATACCCTTATTCTTAAATGATTCTTTGTTTATATTATTTCTGATAGATACCTTTTTTATATGTATATATAGAAAAGGTTGATTATTATTATTATTGTATATTCATGTGTTTCATTTTCTAATAATAATAATTATTATTATTATAATTAATAGATGGCCACCAGACGTACGATGTACCGAGTGACTTAGTTTTAACTATCCCCACATGAGGTGCATTCAGCTTTTTTTACTATACTTTGTTGTAAACTTTTGAGAACAACCACACGATAGCCATAAGATAAGCAATCGTTTTCTAGCTATAATTTCATAGATTCCCGAAAATAGGGCTTTAATTCATTGTTGACTATAACACGCCTCGTCCTCTGCGTAATGGCGCGAGAGCGGGTCTTAGGTTAAACAATGGCGGGTTAGCGCCCCCTTCCTGCTAACTCGGTCGGTAGATGGCTGTTCAGCTGTCACGAAGAAAAAGAAACACACAGAACTTATGCCTGGGAGATTATTTTAATACAGTTCCCAATTTCATATCATACATGAGAAAGTAATCTTAATGGCTAAAGATATATGTACAAATTCTTAAAACTAACGCGTTTTCCTTAATACACTCGACGGGGGGGGGGGCGTCACTATTATCGGCGGTGGAATGGGCTACGGCACTCCACCCTGATAGGAGTCTGGCGGCGCTGCGTGTGTAGGGGAGAATACCGCCTGGACTGGCGGTGCGACGCTGGACGGCGCGACGCTGGGCTGCGGTGCCGACCTGGGCTGGAGTGCTTCTCGGAGCGATGTCGGCGCTCGAAGGGGCTGGAGCGCTTCTCGGGGCGATGGCGTCGTTCGAAGGTGCGGGAGCGCTTCTCGGGGCGATGGCGTCGTTCGGAGGGGCGGGAGCGCTTTTCGGGGCGATGGCGTCGTTCGGAGCGGTGGCGTTGGCATTGGCTCCTGGAGTGGCCAAGGGATGTGGACCTCAGCGCTCTGGAGGACGGCGTTTCACAGTCTGTCGAACTCGCTGCGCTCGAGGAACTCGGGGTGGAGCTGGAATTCTCACTCCTGGTGTTGGGGGCGGCAGAGGCATCCGTCGCTGAGAGCGGGGGTTTGCGGGAGAACACCTTCCGTGGGGGCAGCTCCGTGCGGAGGCGAGGTCGGACGTCCGGGGAAGGCGTACCTGGTGATCTCCGGGCGGACTTGCCGGTTTTGGGGTAGTTGGTGGGGAAGGCCCAAACAGGCGGTCGAACAAGGCTTGTAACATGGAAATGAAGAGCAAAACAAACTCCTTATAAATTACCGCGACGGGGCGACTAACGTAGTTCCGGCAAAAACAAAGATGGGTTGGTGTGTACTGCTTACGTCATCCTTGATTCCAATCTCTGGTCCGCACGGTGAGGCGCTTGTCAGAGCTGGGCTGAGCGAACGACTGTTGGCGAACGAGCTGGAGAACGCACTCAGATTTTTCTAAGTTTGGATAATGAAATTTTTCCCAACAGCGCTGGCACTCTTGTCCGCAGTAGATAGTGCGTGTCAGAGCGATGGAAGGAACCACTGTTGGAGACCGATGCTGGAGACTGATTGATTTCTCTCTGAAACCTTTCCGTGCTTATATTGGGAGCGGTTCTTTGTGGCAGCAATTCGGCTTCTCTATTGGACGCCGAGGTGGGGGCTTAGGGTGGCTTTTTCGGATTTTTTTTTCATTTTTAGGCTTAGCGGTTTGGCGCTTGTGATTAGTGGTCTGATTACGCGTGCAATCGCATCCTCTTGAAAAGCTGCATCTTATGTGACATGCCCTAGTTGCGTTTTTTCTTTGCCGGCGTGAGCCCTTATATGCAGTTATATCTAAAGCGGCCCCGGGCTAAATTAGGCTGCGCTCAGAGGCCTTATGTATGCGGCTCGAACAAGCGTTTGTATCTTGCTCGCTGTTAATTTAGGCATCTTTAGATATGCGGCATGACTATGTTTGATGTCTACTTCCGCGGCTATCATTTTCGCGGCCGTTTTTATTTCAGCCGGGAGCGAAAATGTTGGCTGCGATTTCGGCAGGGCGTGCGCGCCTCGAATAATCCGCGGTTTTTTTTCTACATATTCCCTTATTTCATTGTGAGCGATTCGCATTGCATTATTAAATTTAACTTTAAAGCAAATTTGGTAAAGGCGCCGTTCTGCCGAGGTCGCGTCGCCAGTTGGCCGAGGGCCGGTGAAATTTCTGCTGCCGCGTGTAATTGAACTCGAGCGTTCTCTGTTGCTTCTTTGTGTACGGGTTCCCTAATCTATGGGTGGTAGTTGCTACGTGCTTTTCTGTCCAATTCGTACGGGAGCCATCCTATAAAGTTTATGATGTTTTCTGGTAACTTGAGCGCGAGGGTCGAGTCGGCTGCAGGCCAGATGCGAATTTTTAGCGCGGGCTGGCCAGTGCGTAATTAGCTGTCCATCGAGCTAATTGGATCTGCCTGATCCATATCAACTGCTTTTGGCCAACCGTTTTGTAAATACTAAACAACCTTGCATAAAATTGGATCCCAAGTAGTAGCTTTTTATATTGATTTCCAAACAACTAAGTCTGAACTATCAATATAATTTATACAGTTGTTAGCAGTATATACGAGATAATAAATTCGCATTATTTTGCTTAGACGATACATATTTTACTGTATATGAAAAATTAGGCATTTGAAGGATGATCTTATTATGATTAAAAATAGTCACTAAGGGCTTACGATCCGTTATAAGGATAAAATGTTTACCAAATTGATAAAACTTTTTTATACGAAATATTATCGCTACTGCCTTCTTCTCAATTTGAGAATATTTACAGTCGCTCTTATTTAATGTTCTAGAAGCATATGCGATAGGTGGTTCTTCCCCGTTAGGCCAAACATGGGAAATAACAGCACCTAACCCTATACTGGATGCACCCGTGGTTAATTTAACATCCAAATTTGAGTTCTAATGCACTAGAACATCCAAAGACGTCAACACTTTTTTAATAGTATTAAATGCAACAGAACAAGATTTACTTCCAACAAATTTTTGGTTAATTTTAAATAAATTGTACAAGGGTTTCAAAACCTCTCAACAATTTGGAATAAATTTATGGTAATAATTCACCATACCCAAAAATGCTCTTAAATCACAAACATTTTTTGGAGGGGGTACATTAGCAATGGCTACTATTTTACTGCAGTCTGAATGTAATCCTCGACTATCAATCTTGTATCCCAGATATGTAACAGTATCTTTAAAAAATTCGCATTTAGATTTAGAAATTTTTAATCCACATTCCTGCAACTTATGTAAAATTTTATCTAAACGTTTTAAATGTAGTTCGTGGGTCTCTCCTGTAATTAAAACATAGTCTAAAAATACTATTACTGTATCAATTCTTTGTAAAATTCCTTCCATTAGTTTTTGAAAAGTAGAAGAGCATGACGTAACACCAAAAGGCAATCTTGTATATCTGTAGAGCCCTTTATGCGTACTAATCGTTAATAATTAGCCAGATTGTTCATCTGCCTCTACTTGCAAATAAGCGTTAGCTAAATCTAGCTTAAATGTTTACCGCCCCTTAACTTTAAAAATAATTATTCCACAAGCGGCAGTGGATATCTTTCGATCTCTAACACTTAATTAATAGTTACTTTAAAGTCTCCACAAATTCTAACTGTCTTATTATCTTTTAAAATTTGAACAATGGGCGTGGCCCAAGTACTAAACGATACTGGTACTAATTTACCCAGTTCTACTGATCCTTTAATTTCAGTTTCGACCAAATGTTGCATAGCAAATGGAAATGGGCGTGGCTTAAAAACTTTTCCAATTGAACCTTCTTTTACTCTTAGTGAAACTGTTGCTTTGTTAAACAAACCCAATTCGTTCGAAAATACTTTACCATATTTGCCAATTACAGACTGTAAACTGGTATTCTCCTTGGACTGATGCAACACCTTTACTCCCGCTACCTCTAAATGAAACTTTGACAACCACTCTCTTCCTACCAACGGTGGGCCACCATTATCTACAACATAAAGATTAACATCAGAAGTGATACTGTTATATTTTACAGTAACGTTAGCAACTCCAAAAGGTTTAATTTTATTGCCTGTGTATTCTCTAAAAATTCTGTCAGTGGTTGACAATTTAACGTGTGGTAAAACATTTTCCCATTACTTTTTAGAAATTTCAGATACACTAGCTTCCGTGTCGATTTCAAATTCTATAGGAAAATCTTCTACCACAAATAACTTAACCATAGGTTTCCCAGATTCTGCATCAATTTTAAATAATGCATCTAAATTGAAATCAGGTTCGTTATTTAAATAAAAATTAGATGCTCTCCTGGTCTTCTTTTTCTTGCGTACATAAACTAAATGTCCCAAATTATTGTAAAAATTGCATTTACGCTCACGATAATAACAATTTATCTCACTGTGATTTATATAACCACAAACTTTACACTTTGTCTTCGGTGGGACACGTCCTTCTATCTTACTTGCGGAGTTGTTTATCTACCTCCAAGGTCCACACATGATTGCTCCGTTTCATGATGTTGACGATCACAAGCGCCCTTTATCGTGTGATGTTACATTCAAAAATTGTCACTGTTGTAAGCATTCTTTAGTACCTTTGCAAACCTTGGGCTTGCTTCTACGATTTAGTCTCATACATTTACATCTATGTTCCTCTTGTGCATTATCCGAAGACATCCTAGACTCGGATATATCAGAATCGGAATTCCCACTACCACTATCCACCGCAATGCAATTATTTTTAAAAACAAAATGTTAGCGGTCTGATGTTTTAAACTTTACTTGTTTCCTTTACTGTACGATTTTAATCACGATTCTGCAGAATTTGAGAATTTTTTGTTGCAACCTAAACACTATGTCAAAGACTCATTGTTCTCTTTAATTAGTTTGAACTGCTATTGCTATCCAAGAGGGCGTCCAGCCATTGTTTATCATTTAACATTGCTAAAACGGCAACACACATAAGCACGAAGTTAGTAAACAGATCAAATAACAACCTCAATTTTTTGTTCTTTACATTGCTTGTTTTTTACATTGTTGACAATTCTTTACATATATTGTGTCCTCTTTACTCAACAGTGTTAAGAATTATTGTTTGCACGTAAACGCCCATCCTTAGTTGAAAAGAAAATCAGCTAGATATGCTAATAATTTATTATTTTTGCCACTAGAGTACATGAAGGTATACTACAGAAATGATCCAGTGAATATTGGCAAGAAATTAAGAAACGGTTTATTAGTTATTCCGCCGGCCTTTTCACATTTCTTCTTGTAGCTTTTGCGACGTTTCTTGCACTTCCTTTTCCTCTTCTTCGGAGAACAGTTCATAATTTCCCAGGTTATTTAATCCCAACACTCGTAGTTATATTTTTTATAAGAAATTTGTTAAACTAAAACTGTAAAAGTTTTACTTACAGCGACATTTGAGAAATAAACACCCTGTATACTAATTTAGTTTAATGTCACAATTGCATACCGACAGAATAGTGCCGTATCCATTTTTCTACTTGCACTTCAGTATTTGTTTGGTCTTGGTTGTGTTCGTTGTGTAACTTCAACTTTTCCCTTCTTCTTTTTGGAACATCAATTAACGTCATATTGACTTATTATTAAAACATTTTATTAATTTTAAACAAAGTGTTACAAATTCAATTTTTAATTTACGACGCAGTTGAACACCACAAAACTGAGGAAACAATGCGTACAATACACTTATATAACCTACAAAGCAATTCTCAACTACTAGTTTGCACAGCAGCTTATTTCTTCTGAAAAATTAAGTTATTTGAGCACACAATGTAATTAAATGCTTTTAAAGTTAAATTGTTAAATTTATGTTAGTACAACTTTTAATTTTCACCAGATAAATATTTTAGCATTAATATTAAGCAAACTTTATATGGTAGTGTCTTCGACATACTAGAGACCTCGATGGTATGGTGACTGCGATAGTCAGAGGCTCTGGAACCAGCGATGCTTTAACCTTTGGGAATGCTTGTCCTCCAATTCAGCAATGTTTGTTTCTGCAGGGGCTCTTTCGATGTTTGAAAAGGTTTCCTTCTGGATTGGCTTGAAACGCATCTGGTACTCGTCACACTTCAGGTTTACAGTTGAAACTTCTGGTCTAGTGTAATTCTTAGATATTTAACTTCGTTGCTGAAGTTAATAGTCGACCTAATTTATCTAGCATGGAAGCTTCTAGGTTCAGCTTTCTTTGTCTAGTAAAGCGGAAATTGACCATTTTCTTTGGATTAAGCATGTATTTATGCTTAAGATTTGATCTCGTCACTAGTTCTGGATGGCGTCAAGAGCTATCTGCATACATTGCAACACTACTGCTGCAAATTTTCCACGTACTACCACTATTAGGTTGTCTAAGTACCCTTGTATTTCGAAGCCTTCTTATGTGAAAATGTTATTATTGTCAACCACCACTGACCACCAAAGAGGTGGAAAGACCCCTCCTTGGCGCAGAATCTAGCGGCAGTTATGGTAGTTGTTCCTTATCTCAGCGTTGCTGTAATTTTTCCACTTTCATGCTTGGCTTAAATCTATTTGATAATCCAGAGATCAAATTCTTTTCTCAAGGCAGCTCTTTTTATCGATTAGAAGGAGGTGTTATCAAAGAAACCCTCAGTATCGGCGAAGGCACAAAGATCTATTTCTTTTGGCATGTGTGTCTTTTTTGGACCTTACAAAGGGCTGTTGTTGAATTTGTCTTTTGATAGGCATGGTGGTTGGAGTGAAGTAATCGGTTTGGAAGAATTTAAATTTTAAGGTACTGGAAAAGTACCATCTTTATACCTCTTAAGAGGAATGACATGAGGGTAATGAGTCTCCTCCAGATGTTTCAGGCAAAAACTGCCCATTTAACCCTATTCGGTGTAAACATTTTGTTTCCCAGACATAGTCCGAGAGTGCAGACGTGTTGTTTCCACATTTCTGTGAAATTCTGTTTACCAAATTTTTTGTAACTTTGACCGACAATGTCATGTTTGATGTTTAGTAATATTAATGCATGTTACTGTGCACTCAAATTGACATAGGATATTTTCAATAAATTTAGTTTTCGAACTCCTGAGTGGAAAGCCTGCATGGCGTCTAAGCTATCTCAATCGCATATTACAGCACCTCTTACTCTATGTTTGAATTCAATCTACCCTCATGTTATTTCACTGTCATGAGAGAAATAAGAACTAATCCTTGTTAGTTCCTAGCATTATTTTTACGCAGCAATCAATGATTACCAACTGTTGTAAAATACACTAAGACAGAGAACAATAGGAAAAACAAGTATCGCTTGGTTCTTATCCACGGCTGTTTAAAACAGTCAAAATATGTAATGAATTATAATTTATATTGTTTTTAGTAGAGAGCTAACATAATTGATTTATTTATATAAGTCATAATCTTGCTGTTTATATGCTCTGATGAGTGTTTGATGAACAACAAAGTAGAATTTTGATAGACGTTTCCATACACGATATTAATTACTGCAATCTAACACCTTACCTTTTTCCTACACACTAACAGCAGAGATATTTCTTGTAACATAACCTACATTGAATATTTTATTTGAACATGATATAAAATTTCGACTATAATTACTACTGCTTCTGTGAAAAAGCACTACATCTAACTTTTATAAAATCTACAATTTATTTGCCCCGCTATTTTATAAGGAGTTTAAAATATTGTTGATGTTATTTAGGATTTATCTTGACACACTTCTTCAAAACCATTATTTTTCCTGTCATAAATCATTAGACGTCTTCCTAAATTTGTTTCATATTTGGTAGTAAAGTTATACTGATTACGCTTTTCTGTCGAATGGGTGCTTTTTCTGCATGCATGTGCAGTTACAAATTCTGTGTCTATACTTTTAAGCCAGTCTTAGGAACCTATCTGCAGTGTCATCATGACTGTTTGGGAACTAAGCGTTTATAATGTCAACTTTCCATAAATCCGTCTCATCGAGGACCGTCAGGTTAGCCCCCTGTGAAGGCTCCAATTTTTTGTTGACCAGCTGGTTCAGTCACTCCGTTGTGTTTCTATTAACACAGGTCATCAGTAGTCACTCGACTTTGATAATGTTGGCTAAAATGAAGGCTTCAGAGAGCCTTCTTCTAGTTCAGCAATGACAGGTCAGGTCCAGGTCATGCGGTCGTCATCATCTGTGCCTGGCGGCGAGTCTAGGCGTATTCCTGCTGAGGTCATCCCTTACACCAGCAAAACGTGTAGCCAGTTCCCGGAGTAGGAAGCCGCAAACTGTTAACCAAATAATTTATAAATAAGCGGCTTGAGTACTCGACCGATGCGGTCACGCAGGTTGGGGAATAGGTTGGATAGAGAGTGGATAAGGAAGCAGATTATGGAATGTAAGGAAGGTTCTTCAGAGTGGGAAAGGTCTTCTGGTGGAGGAGCGTCGACGGTTTTTAGAGGAGCGGCAGTGGCGGGAGTCTCAGAAAGACTGGGACGTGATCGCCGTTGCAGCCCCCTCTCAAGGCTCCAATTCGTTAGTGACCAGTTGCTTCAGCCACTCCGTTGTGTCTCTATTAGCACAGGTCATCAGTAGGCACCCGGCTTTGATAATGTTGGCTAAAATGAAGGCTTCACAAAGGTTTCTTCTAGTTCAGCAATGACATCAAGTATAGTCTCTTGGATGGCCTTCATTCCCTCCATGGTGAGGTCATACCTAGTGTACTTTCTGTCTATTATACCCAATTTGACCGTCTCTAAGATCTGTTTGATGTCTCCGGCCGTTGAGGAAATTGCTGCCTCCAGCAAAACATGACTTGGAAATGCACTTTCTTTCATTGTATTCTTACTCTTACCGGCCATCACAGAAATGGAGTCCGAAGATCCTGTCCTGACCCTTTTCCCGGGTCGTTTAGGGTTTCTGTTGTGTTCGATCGGGCCTCTTTTGGATTGGGCATTTGCTTAAACAGCCACTTAAAACGTTTCCTTGCGGCTCCACTCAGCTGCTATTTATATTTAAGATCGAGCTTTGGGACAGTCTCCTGAAGCTGTTAGGCATCATGCTCTTTCGTTTACGAGGCGTTGTTATCGATGGATGAGACGCTAAAGGTCAACCTTATCTCCATTTGTGATTGGATAGTTTACGCCCCTAGGGTAGGTAGAGGGGTCTCATCCTCATTAACCTTTGGTTTTCATAAAGTTTTCACGAGTAGCTGAAAAAAGTTGGTGCACCTCGGTGGAGCCCCGCAGTACCGTGGTAAATTAGTTTGGAGATCCCCTGGTATCCAGAGTACGATTACCAGAGACCTAGTACCCCCTTGGTCATGTATACCTCAGCGTAAGCTGTTTCATCTTGGATTGGGAGGCGTTGTTATGAAAGGGATTAATCTTATTCAACCGGACTCCCCCGCCTTTGCTCCATTCCAGGATTTTTTTTATATTAACTCCTCTTGATCAGGACGATTAGTCGAGTGACGTCCGTTGTACGACGGATGCGCTAAGCACTGTCCGACGCCGGTCACTCTTAGTGCAGGCCCTTAACCACGACATGGCAGTTATCTGGGTGGATAATTATTTATTTCCCTGTCTAGATTCGCTGGGTATTTGTTTCAACAAGGCCACCGCGAGTAATATGGCTTATCTTCCAAGCCTAGAAGGTGATTCCCAATGCTTTCTCCGTTTTGCTGTAGCTGAGTTTCTGCGCCAGGACAACCTAATGCTAGTTTTCAGCTTTGACTTAGCCACTCGACCACTCGGTTGATCATACCGAATGTAAATATTATTACTTTAGCTAATTAGACACATTTAAAAAACAATAGATTTTACAATCATTTCATTTAGTTTAATGTTTAAAACTACACACCGCAATAATGAAATAAAAAGGAGCAATATCTTCTTTTTTGTCAGTCGAGGAGTGCAAAAAATATGACTGAAACTTGCACAGTTGATCTGTTTGTTCTTAAGAAAATCTAAGCTTATGGGGCAATCCTGCAGATGAATTGTAGAAGGTGATATATGCTCTTCGTTGAAAACTAATGCCTAATCAGAAAAAGTGACACTTTTACCTTGACAATCAAGTTAAGGAAGTGGTCACTTTTATGACGTTTGAATATAAATATTTGTGTACAAAACCGTTTATTTTATAATTAATATACCTATGTAATGTGTTTACATACCGGGTGCTGACTTAGGCGACGCACCATAGGAATTTGCATAGTAAATGCTTTATGTTCAATTATTTGCTCCCCTAATTATTTTAGAGCTAAAGTGTAAATACATTTTTTGTAGAGACAAAAATTCTGCACCCATTCATACTGTTGCTAACAATTTTTCATTTTCCGGAACTGAAGGAATGCAAAAAACAAACTAGCATTTTCACAAAAATCAGTGATGCCATGGAATTATTGAAACAAGCCAATGCCAACGCAAATGCGTGCGGAGCGACAATATGTGTTGTTTGTTTGTTTGTCATTGATTTTTCATTATTAATTATGTTCAGCTTAATGTCTCTAAGGTACCTAGACTTTGTCCACAACAAAAATGGTTTTACGAGTATGGTGGACATTCGTTAACTAAGCTCCTTCTTTATTGTAAAATATGCGTATCGGTAAATTCCAAACAGTACAACCATTAAAAGACTAATTTATTTTAAGTTTAAGACTACAGGCACGTTATTAAATAATTGTAGGTGTAATAATGAGGTTCAGAACTTACACCAAAACGAGAAAAACAACAATAAATTCAATCTTGTGACGGCAGTGACTGGATGATCGCCCCGCAGGCACTTGCGTTGGCACTGGCTTGTTTCAATAATTCCATGGCATCACTGATTTTTGTAAAAATGCTAGTTTGATTTTTTGCATTTCTTCGGTTCTGGAAAATGAAAAATTGTTAGCAAGAGTATGAATGGATGCAGTATTTTTTTCTCTACAAAAAATGTATTTACACTTTAGCTCTAAAATAATTAGGGGAGCAAATAATTGAACATAAAGAATTTACTATGCAAATTCCTATGGTGCGTCGCGCAAGTCAGCACCCGGGATATACTTTAGTTAAAAAATGTGAAACGATAGAATATAATTGTTAATTAACCTAAATAAAACATACGTTTATATTTGTAACTTCATAATCAAAATTACAAGCCAGTTTATTTTCTATGTAACTAAAAGTAGGGGACATCAATTTTAAAATGTATGTTTGTATAACTCAAAAAATTGTCAACAAATATATTTATAGATTAGATCGCTCTACTTAAAGCGATTAGAAGAATGTTTTATTGCATTATATTAGAATATTATATTACAGACATTAAATCATTATTTAGTAATGTTGACGTTTATAAATCACATTTGATTGACATTTGTTAAACAAAGTTGTACACTTTAAAAGTATACAAAATCCTAAGGCTACTAGAATCAAATAGTAAATAAAAAGGCTGTAAATGCTTATATTAATTGTATGGAACATAGTAATTCAAATATTATCCATTTATTGGACAATGCATTGGTAAATGCAGAGTGATTCATAAGTATGGCAATTCAATTTAAGTGTTATCACAGGACATTTTTGGTATCAGCTGCATTGGCATTTTGTTTCTGTGGCCACCACAAGACTACCTCCATGTCGTCATCGTTTCTATTCTGGTTTACTTCAGATGATGGTTTATTTGAAGGTAACTGCATGCTGTTTTTGCTGATGCCTTGGAAATTTAGGTTTATTTTATGCTTAAAATTAATATTGATCTTGGAATCACATACTAGAACATGTTGCTAATACTTACTTTCTCAACCGTAACCATCTCAACACTATTGTTTTCTGATTGTGCATTACTACCAGAATATCACTGAAATGACTCTTCAAGAATTTCTTCCTCCGTCTTAATGATAGTGTTGTTAACCTGTGCATCAAGCTATTCCACTTCTTTTTACTTCCCTGGTCTAAAAGACGAAGAAGTACTGTAATCGTAAAAAAATCTCCTTTCGGGATTTCTTGATATCTTCACGTTTCAGGGTTCCTATATGACAAAAAACACTGGATGGGCTGTTGTTTAGGAGACTGAGAAGTACGTGGAATTAAACATTCGCAGTCCCTTGGTTAGGAAGTGGTCTATCGTGGCTTGGGATGTGGAGGTGATTCGGAATATAAAGGTAGGTTTGTCGGAGGCCTTGGCGATGATCCTCCAGGTGTTGGTGAAAGCGGGATTATCGGCGGAAGGTCACATCTTCAAGTCTTCGGATGTAACGTCCAGCTCCACGCCGCGCAGCACGCAGAAGAATGTGAGCGCTCTTACTACTGCTTCTCTGCGGCGCGCTGGAGATCTGGAGTCCGTGTTGATGGTGAGAGGCTTGCCAGCGTGGTGGAAAAGGGCGACGAGGCGTTCTCGCAGGTCCTCTTGCGGGGAGCTGATGGTCGCGTCGCCGCTGAAGTAGACCTTCTGGTTGGACACGAGGAGGCCCGGTATCGTCTTGCCCAGGAGCTTCAGGGCTTTAGGGGTTGCCGTCTCTCGGGGTAGACCTAAAACGGTGACTTTATTAATGATGTTTGAAATTGATTTGATGGAGGATCTGGAGCAATTGGAGGATTGAGAATTGGAGCGGCGCCGTCATGTGATGTCAGATCAGGATATGTCGTTGGTGGGAGGCTGAGCATAGAGAGTTGCTGGAATCATCTGTGGTTGTCGGGTTTGTAGGAGCAGAGCCGATGCAAACGGCGGCGGTGATGGAGAAAAAAGCGGCGATGGGGACTGTTGCGCGATGGGGACTGCTGCGGCGTTGGCTTCGGTGGAATCGGCGGTCTCGAGACAGGAATTGATCGAATCAGTCATGCAACCGCTGTTGAAACCGCGGGTTCCGTCCGGAAAGTGGTAGGTCCTCCAAGGGGGGGATCGTAAATGTATGGGAATAGCTTCTGTGGCGTTTGCGGCGTCGTCTTCTTCTTCTTTTTTTTACGGCAATGGTCTGTTGGGCAGCTCCTCCAGGACCACGTGCACGAAGCGAGCAATCGTCGCTGGCGGTGAGGCCTGACTTGAACGTCAGTTGAATATTCTCTTTTATTTAACATCGTGACATTCTTTTTTGTTCGTAAGCTGCAAAATCTCCTCCACTGCAGAGTATGTGGAACCAAAGTCCCGAAAGTCTGGACTCAACACGTGCTTTTGGACTTTAAATTTCAACTGTTAGAACTGCAAAATGGACTGCTCTGCTGGACATGTCTCTTCGAAGCGGTGGTTGGATGCGAATGACGTCACTGCCGTGGCTGGTGTGCTATATACAAGGTCCAGTAGCTGGTTATTACTGAGAGGATTCTTAGTGTACGAAGTTTGATAATATGAAAAATAGGCGTTTCCTGAGTTTTTATTTTCATATAATAATGAAGATCGATATTTAGAGAAGGGTCTTGATCTATAGGATTTTATCAATTTGGTTTTTTAATTTCTGTCTGTAAATGTGAAGCTAGCGATAGGATTTTGTTCGAATATCGTGTTTTACTTGAGGAGTTGCCGATAAAGAAGTCAGATTATAAAAAATAGTTACATTCGTGATATAAAAATATCAATTGGGCAAGCTTTTCTTCGTTGTGTTGATCAAGTCGCAAATTTTCTTTAAGGTTGGTCAATACCAGGTTTTTGTTCACATGGGTAGAAACATTATTTAAAGAAACACTTTTGGGATTATCTGCTTTAGATTCATTGTCAACAAATATATTTATAGATTAGATTTGGCAGTTTAGACGTCATGCTCATTCGACTTTTTTTAGATAAAAGCTGGTCATCAGATGGCTCATCACTGCTCTGCTCACACAAGCACATACAGATGCCTAATTTTTTGAGTGACTTCATATTAGAGGAAACCATAATTCCAATTGCCAAGCTGAATTATCCATAACTTCTGTAAATGTTTTAGTTTTCTCAAAAGCACTATTATAGATGAAAAATGACAGACACAGTTTGGTGATAGTATCTGGAAGGCTGGTGGACTTCAAGATTTCACTGTCTCGAACAGTTAAAGCTATTGTTTTTAAATGCGATAAAGTAAAATACATACTACAGTCTATGGGAGTAAGACTTAATTCTGTATCCATAACGTACAGGCATTGTAACTAGGTAATTTGTAAATGCAGTTACGTAAAACTGGTGCTGATATCCAGCAAACACAAGTAATATTCAGTGAGGTGATTGTTTTAATTCTTGCCTTAGTTAATATAGTGTTTAGATGTGCTTTTGTAAAACTATAATAACTTACTAACTTAATAACTTAATAACTTTATTGCAGCATGATAATACAAAACGCCTCACAGGAGGTACATTCCACATCTTCTTAACCTAGTCAAAAGATTTAATAATTTAATTTACATAATTGAAATGTCACAGTCCAAAAATTCCTGAATGGAATACGGCGCAAGGACAACAAGAAACTTCTTTAGTCTTGACAACAGCTTTGAGGTGCAGTCTTCAAGAACAGTGGCTGGAATTTTGTTATAAATTTTGAACGCCCAGTAGTTCGTTCCCGTTTTGCATTTGGATATTCTATGATAGGGTACCAGTAGCCTATCTTTATTTCTTGTATTATACTGGTGGTTGCCTCCCTGTTTTGTAGCACCTGTCAGTTGCCTCACATGCGATACAGTCTGAATGACATACACTGCATATAGAGTCAGAATGCCTAGCTCGGTGAACAGAGGCTTACAGTGTTCTGTACTTGTCTTATTCGCCAGGGTACGTATAGATTTTTTCTGTAAGATAAATACCCGATTAGATGCCGAAGAAGCCCCCCAGAGTATGGTTCCGTAAGTTATGTGACTATGTATGAAGGCAAAATATGCGACCCTAGCTGTGCCTCTATTAGTGATCGAACCCAATTTGCGGAGAGCATGTATATTTCGAGCAATCTTAGCGCATATTCTGTCCACATGGTAAACCCAAGTCAACCTGGCATCCAGAAAGAAACCAAGAAACTTTAATCATTATAAACTCTAATTTTTCCAATTATATCTTTATCAAATATAATATCCTAAAAATTTGCAGATAAATCATACAGTTGCATCACATCTTAGGTGTCTAAGTAACTAAATATAGCAATTTTAAGTTCATCGGGAATTTTTGTTAAATAGTCCATTGAAGAGCCTGCCATCATTCTGAAACTGATTTAAATGTTATAAAATCATAATTCTTGTAGTTTGTTCAAGCAACACGAACAAACCGCACACCCATTTTATTAGTTTCAATCTTGGCCTACTTTGACACGCCGGCCTCAGAATAGTCTTAGCGGACTGCTCTACTCCATGTCGGTACCCTACGCACTACGAGAGCTACCAACTGGTAATAGAGCTGCCACTCCTCCAGCTCGGACGGTATCTAGGCTCACCATGAAGATCATCAACCACCCTCCTGGTCCTCCAATCGTCTGGTCAGTTTCTTATAAAATAAAAACTATTGTAAATTATAACAGTGTATTTGTAGGTAGGTAGTACGTCAATATCGCAATATAACTGGAAATGTTATTTACCATTCGAGTTCTTAATATAAAGAAATATCGTTCTCAATGCTTGATCAACAAATATAGAGAACATAAAATTATTCTATTAAACTTAGCACATCTCATCACCTATATGATAGTAATAAACATTTAACATTACCAAACAAATAAAAAATATATTTAAATATATTGCTGCCACATGAAATGAATACAACTCCTAACTACGTCAATTACTAACATCAATAAAAAACTTAAATCGAATACCTTATTGCTAATTTTTTTATTACATTGGAAAGATGAATATGAAGACGTATATACTAATAACAGCTTCAATATACTACGCGTCAGTCTTCCACTTCCTTGTTGTGATTCTGTTTTGGACTCAAGCAGTCATCTGCGTTGGGGATGGTGACTTTGCCACCTCGCCAAGTAGTTCATCATCCCTATAGCTAGTTAAATATATCACCTCAGAAAAGTTCAGGATGAAAGTTACATCGTCGTCAATGGTTTCATCCTCCAATTGGTCACTTGGTGGAACCACAACCTGGGATGTTTTTCCTCTTGATTTTCACCAGCACACCGTTGACAAAGTTGAGGGTGTCCAGGTCGTGGTTTTCTTGGGGAAAAGTATGCTCCACGAAAATCTTGTCCCATAAATTCAGATTTATCGAGTTGAATTCGTTACATTTCTGAAATACATTTTTCAGGCGGGTAATGTGTTCTTAAAGAGATGATTCATAAACTATTATATGTTAAAGGTAAATTAAACATTATGTTTGCGTAAGACCAGTTAATGCTTTGTTCGTCATTTTTTGAAACAGGGCTGGTAAAATTTTAAGACCCATAGGTAAGCGTTCGGATGCTATTGACAAAAGTGGGCCCAATAGCTTTGTTCATTATCTCGAGATCTGAGGACGCCAAATATTGTAGTAGGGTTGAGCTTTCCCACACCGAATGATGTGCATTGGCGTCACATCCGATTATTACCGGAAAACTTTTTTCATTTGCAAACGATATCAAGTGTTCAAATTTCTCTGTAGGTATACGCGCGTCATCCGAGAAAGAATACGCGCTTGCTACTACTCCCTTTTGCTTATTACCACCTACCTGATGATCCAGGACCACTACAGTGAGGTCCTTAGATTCTCAGCTACGGTAGTGGTACCATGCCGAGATCTCTGGACACCATGATACAGGTCCTGGGTCGATCATCCACTAACTTACCAACCACTACATCGTGGTTGGTCATCCTCAGTCTCCTGACCTTATTCCTGTAAATAGATGGTTCTTGAATTAGGACTATCTCTCTCCTGCCAGTTAGGGCTGTCATCAGCTCTGCCGTAACGCCCCTACTAACTGTGCTGGAGAATGATCTGACTTACCCGCAGTAAATCCATTATGGGGAGTTAACGGTACGGGATCAGTTGTCCTTTCAGTCTTCCTTCTTGGCCTACTTTGACACGCCGTCCTCAGAAGAGTCCTGGCGGACTGCTCTACTCCCTGTCAGTACCCTTCGCACTGCGAGAGTTACCAACTGGTAATAGAGCCACTACTCCTCCAGTTCGGACGGTATCTCCGCTGACCATAAAGATCATCAACCACCCACCTGGTCCTACTATCGTCTGGACATTATATCAATTCATTATAAAATAAAAACTATTGTAAATTATAAAAGTGTTGTTGTAGGTAGGTGTTACGTCAATATCGCAATATATCTGGAAATGTTATTTACCATACGAGTTCTTAATATAAAGAAAGATCGTTCTCAATGCTTGATCAACAAAAATAGAGAACATAAAATTATTCTATTAAACTTAGCACTTCTCATCACCTATATGATAGTAATAAACATTTATCATTAATCATTACCAAACAAATAAAAAATATATATATTTTTTTTTTAATAATTTATTGTCAGTTCAGCACAAAGTGCTATTCATGACACGGATAATTTATACATTTTGAACGTTACATCACTAATTACTATACTATTTACTGTTTGTATGGTTCCGTCACTTATTTTGGATTTAACAGTTCGTAACAGTTCACTAACGAGCGCTTTGATATGAGAGTTTGGTTAGTGGCAGTTCACTGATTTTCACTTTCTATTAGGTCTATCGGTAATTTCCTTTTAAGTCTGGTGTGTATTGAGCGTTTTCCCAGGTTGTAATGTACTGCGCCATCACACTGAACAATATTATCATAAATTTTTTTTGTCACTTTCATAATGTATTCTTGAATTTCTGGGATACCTGTTTCCCGGTGCAATTGCGAGTTCCTTGTGTACCATTCGGCATTGGTTATGATGCGTAATATTTTGTTTTGTAGAACTTGGAGTTTGTTAACGTTGGTTTTGGAGGTTGAACTCCAAATACTACACCCATACGTAAAGATCGGCCTGATTATCGCTTTGTAGATTAGTGTGCCACATGTTATCTTCAGTGAGGATTTTTTGTTTAAGATTGGATATAGCATACTGAGTCGCGCATATGATTCTGCTAGTTTCTTATTGATATGGAGGCTCCAGGTCAGACGTCTATCCAGGTAGATGCCTAGATATCTTACGGCACTTTCTTTGGAGTTCCACTGTATTGGGGTACCTTGAATAACTACATTGGGCGGATCTTGAGGTCTACGGAGTGTGAAGATTTTTGCTTCACATTTTTCAGCATTAATATTCATGAACCATTTAGTGAACCACTGGTTGATTTGGTCGATACTCTGTTGGAGTTTGATGGCTGCCCTATTAATGTCGTGATCTTGTACAAGAATTGCCGTGTCGTCTGCATACATAGCAAGGTTTGCTCCTGGTATTTCGGGTATGTCGCTCATAAACATGTTGAACAGGGTGGGTCCTAGAATTGAGCCTTGGGGGACTCCAGCTCGTATGTGATGAATTGGAGAGGTGTACGCGTTGACTCTTACTTGGAAGGTCCTGTTAGTTAAGAATGATATTATTGATTGTAGCAGGTAGGCTGGGATGTTCATTTCGATCATTTTATAGATAAGGCCTTTAGTCCATATTCTATCGAAGGCTTGTGCCACATCAATAAACGTTACGATCGTATGCGCCTTTTTTTCAAATCCTTCTTCTATTTTTTCAGTTAGTCTTAATATTTGATGCGCAGTTGAATGGAATGGCTTGAATCCAAACTGAGTGTGCGGTAGTAGGCTGTGTTCATCTAGGAATTTTTGTAAGCGAGTTAGGATTGCACGTTCAAGAAGTTTGGAGATGGTGGGTAGTAGGCTTATCGGACGATAATTTTTAGGAGAATCATGTTTCTTTCCTGGTTTAGGGATCATTACGATGATTGCTTGTTTCCAGGTGATTGGAAAGTACCCTATTCTTAGGCTGGCATTATATATTGCTACCAGGTACGAGATCGACTTTTTCGGAAGATTTTTTATTACTACATTTGGAATCATGTCTTTCCCAGGAGATTTTTTAGTTTTTAGCTTGGCAATATAATTTATAATTTCAGCAGGAGAAATTGGTTCAGAGAGTGTGACAGTTTTAGAGTCGTTTTTTGCGATTTCGTTTTCGATTAGTTGTACTTGATTCGCATTGGTATTATTTATTATAGTTTTAAATGTATTTTCAAGTCGTTTTGCGAATATTTCGCACTTGTCTCTATCATGTGTGATTACTTGCCCTTGTTCACGCAGCACTGGTATATTAAATGTTTGCCTAAGTATTCTCTTTGTTGTTCTCCACATGTTTGGGTCTCCAGGACTGAGCGAATCTATATAGTTGTTATATGTTGCAATTCGATGTTGGTCTAATTCATTTCTTATTATTCTAATTAGTCTATTCAAGGATGCTTTCAGTTCAGGAATTCGGGTGGTTTGCCATAATCGTCGAATTCTGTGTTTTTGTCTTATGAGCTGTTGTACGTGTGCTGGGGGAATTCTGGTATCAGGGTGGTTGTGTAGTCGTGCATTTTTGGAGCATTGTTGTATTGCCTGTGTGATGACAGTTTTGAGTGTTTCAACTGCGTTATCAATATCCTCGGATGTTGCTAAGTTGGTTGGGCACTTTAAGTTGCTTTCCATTATCAGTCGGAATTTATTCCAGTCAACGGGACCATTAATTAGTTTAGGAAGTCGGGGGAAAAAATATTTAAAAAAAATATATTTAAATATACATGAAATGAATACAACTCATAACTACGTCAATTACTAACATCAATAAAAAACTTAAATCGAATACCTTATTGCCAATTTTATTATTACATTGTAAAATTGAATACGAAGACGTGTATACTAATAACAGCTTCAATAAACTACGCGTCAGTTTTCCACTTTCTTGTTGTGATTCTGTTTTGGACTCCAGCAGTCATCTGCCTTGGGGATGGTGACTTTGCCACCTCGCCAATCAGTTTATCATCCCTATAGATAGTTAGAAGGGTTCAGAATAAAAGTTACATCGTCGTCAATTGTTTCATCCTCCAATTCATTGGTCACTAGGTGGAACCACAACCTGGGATGTTCTTCCTCTTGATTTTAACCAGCACACCGTTGACAAAGTTGAGGGTGTCCAGGTCGTGGTTTTCTTGAGGAAAAGGATACCCCACAAAGATCTTGTCCCATACAATCCCATTTATCGAGTTGAATTCTAACATTGGCTTTCTTACATTTCTGAAATATATTTTTCAGGCGGGTAATGTGTGCTTAAAGAGATGATTTATCAACAATTATATGTTCGTGGTAAATTAAACATTATGTTTGTGAAAGACCAGTTAATGCTTTGTTCGTCATTTTTTGAAACGGGGCTGGTAACTTTTTAAGACCCATAGGTAAGCGTTCGGATGCTATTGACAAAAGTGGGCCCCATTCCTTTGTTCATTATCTTCAGATCTGAGGACGCCAAATATTGTAGTAGGGTTGAGCTCCCACACACCAAATGATGCGCATTGGCGTCACAACAGATTATTACCGCAAGACTTTTTTCTCTTGCAAACGATATTAAGTGTTCAAATTTCTCTGTAGGTATACGCGCGTTATCCGAGAGAAAGTACGCGCTTCCTACTACTCGCTTTTGCTTACTACCACCTACCTGATGCTCTAGGACCACTACAGTGAGGTCCTTAGTTCCCAGCTGCTGTAGTGGTACCATGCCGAGATCTCTGGACACCATGATACAGGTCCTGGGTCAATCATCCACTTCCTTCCAACCACTACATCGTAGTGGGTGATCCTCAGTCCCCTGAACTTATTCCTGTAAATAAATGGTTCTAGAATTAAGACTATTTCTCTCCTGCCAGTTAGGGCTCTCATCCGCTCTGCTGTAGCTCTCTTACTGTGCTGGAGAATGATCTGACTTGCCCGCAGTAAATCGATTATGGGAATTTAAAGGTGCGGGATTAATGTTCTTTCAGTCGTCCTTTTTAGCCTACTTTGACACGCCGGCCTCAGAAGAGTCCTAGCGGACTGCTCTACTCCATGTCGGTACCTTACGCACTGCGAGAGCTACCAACTGGTAATAGAGCTGACACTCCTCCAGTTAGGACGGTATCTTCGCTCACCATAAAGATCAACAACCACGCTCCTGATACTCCAATCGTCTGGACATTATATCGGTTCATTATCAAATAAAAACTATTGTAAATTATAAAAGTGTATTTGAAGGTAGGTAGTATGTCAATATCGCAATATAACTGGATATGTTATTTACCATTCGAGTTATTAAAAAAAGAAATATCTTTCTCAACGCTTGATCAACAAAAATAGAGAACATAAAATGATTCTATTAAACTTAGCACTTCTCATCACCTATATGATAGTAATAAACATTTATCATTACCAAACAAATAAAAAATATATTTAAATATATTGCTGCTACATGAAATAAATACAACTCCTAACTATGTCAATTACTAACATCAATAAAAAACTTAACTCGAGTACCTTATTGCTAATTTTTTTATTACATTGGAAAGATGAATACGAAGATGTATATACTAATAACAGCTTCAATAAACTACGCGTCAGTCTTTCAGTTTCTTGTTGTGATTCTGTTTTGAACTCAAGCAGTCATCTGCGTTGGGGATGGTGACTTTGCCACCTTGCCGATCAGTTCATCATCCCTATAGCTAGTTAAATGTATCACCTCAGAAGAGTTCAGAATGAAAGTTACTTCGTCGTCAATGGTTTCATCCTCCAATTGGTCACTTGGTGGAACCACAACCTGGGATGTTCTTCCTCTTGATTTTCATCAGCACACCGTTGACAAAGTTGAGGGTGTCCAGGTCGTGGTTTTCTTGGGGAAAAGTACGCCCCACGAAGATCTTGTCCCATAAATTCCGATTTATCGAGTTGAATTCTAACATTGGCTTCGTTACATTTGACTTTATATAGTCAAGAACAGTTCTCTATTTTCTTTAACCTGAGGCGTTCATTTTTATAGGAACTACCCTAATGCGGAAACTATACGGCGATTTGCTTGGCTCTATGGTTTATCTTGGAACGTTTTATCAATTTGGTTATTTAGTTCCTATTGGTGGATGTGAGGATAGCTATAAGGTTTTGTTCGAAAATCGTTTTTATTAGAAGAGTCCTGGCGGACTGCTCTACTCCCTGTCGGCACCCTTCACACTGCGAGAGTTACCAACTGTTAATAGAGCTGCCACTCCTCCAGTTCGGACGATATCTCCGCTGACCATAAAGATCAAGGACCACCCACCTGGTCCTACTATCGTCTGGACATTATATCAGTTCATTAAAAAATAAAAACTAATATAAGAGTGTATTTGTACGTAGATAGTACGTAAATATCGCAGTATAACTGAAAATGTTATTTACCATTCGAGTTCTTCTTAATATAAGGAAATATTGTTCTCGATGTTTGATCAACAAAAATAGAGAACATAAAATGATTCTATTAAACTTAGCACTTCTCATCACCTATATGATAGCAATAAAAACTTATCATTACCAAACAAATAAAATAATATTTAAATATAATGATGCTACATGAAATGGATACAACTCCTAACTACGTCTATTACTAACATCAATAAAAAACTTAAATCGAACTTAAATACCTTATTGCAATTTTTTTTTATTACATTGGAGAGCTGAATATGAAGACGTATATACTAATAACAGCTTCAGTAAACTACGCGTCAGTCTTCCACTTCCTTGATGTGATTCTGTTTTGGAATCAAGCAGTCATCTGCTTTGGGGATGGCGACTTTGCGACCTTACGAAGCAGTTCATCATCCCTATCGCTAGTTAAATCTATCACCTCAGAAGAGTTCTGAATGAATGTAACACGTCGTCAATGGTTTTATCCTCCAATTGATCACTTGGTGGAATCACAACCTGGGATGTTCTTCCTCTTGATTTCATAGAACAGTTCTGTATTTAACAGCACAGCGTTGACAAAGTTGAGGGTGTCCAAGTCGTGTTTTTTTAGGAGAAAGTATGCCCCACGAAGATCTTGTCCCATAAATTCCGATTTATCGACTTGAATTCTAACATTGGCTTCGCAACATTGCTGAAATACCGTTTTCGGGCGGTACATGTGTTCTTAAAGAGATGATCCATATATATATATATATATATAGATATATTTCGTATGGCAAATACAGCAAATGACAAGTATTAAATATAAATAAATAAACAAATACACAATAGAAAACATAAAATATAAAATATAAATATAACTAAACAACCGTTAAAATTGTTCTATTTTATCATATCACTCTGTATGAGCCCAGTCTTTTGAATAAGAGCAAATTTATAATGGCCCCAGAAAGAGGCAAACTCTTTACAGCATCGTGAAACTGGTAAATTTTCTCTGCATTGAACATCTTCCTGGCCACGCTGTGGGCCTTGTTGCGGCTAAGTTCAAGCAATGATGGAAACTCACATGCTCCTTCGATTTTCGATACTACTATATGATCGAGGTAAATTAATCATTATGTTTGCGAAAGACCAGTTAATGCTTTGTTCGCCATTTGTTAAAACGAGGCTGGTAAATTTTTAAGACCCATAAGTATGCGTCAAAATTGGTAGGTCCTTCAGTTGAAAATGCGGTTTTTGCATGGTCTTTTCGTCAATTTCAATTTGATAAAATTCAGATGTTAAGTCGAGAGCAGTGAAATAATTAGCACGGCCTAAATTTTCAAGTATAGTTTCTAATTCTGAAAGGGGAAACTTGTCTTCTATAGTCTGTTCATTTGACTTTATATAGTCAACAACAGTTCTCCATTTTCTTTAACCTGAGGCGTTCATTTTTATGGGAACTACCCTAATGCGGAAATTATACGGCGGTTTGCTAGGCTCTATGTTTTTTCTTGGAACGTTTTATCAATTTGGTTATTTTGTTCCTGTCGGTGGATGTGAGGATAGCTATAAGGTTTTGTTCGAAAATCGTTTTTATTAGAAGAGTCCTGGCGGACTGCTCTACTCCCTGTCGGCACCCTTCGCACTGCGAGAGTTATCAACTGGTAATAGAGCTGCCACTCCTCCAGTTCGGACGATATCTCCGCTGACCATAAAGATCAAGGACCACCCACCTGGTCCTACTATCGTCTGGACATTATATCAGTTCATTAAAAAATACAAACTAATATAAGAGTGTATTTGTACGTAGATAGTACGTAAATATCGCAGTATAACTGAAAATGTTATTTACCATTCGAGTTCTTCTTAATATAAGGAAATATTGTTCTCGATGTTTGATCAACAAAAATAGAGAACATAAAATGATTCTATTAAACTTAGCACTTCTCATCACCTATATGATAGCAATAAAAACTTATCATTACCAAACAAATAAAATAATATTTAAATATAATGATGCTACATGAAATGGATACAACTCCTAACTACGTCTATTACTAACATCAATAAAAAACTTAAATCGAACTTAAATACCTTATTGCAATTTTTTTTTATTACATTGGAGAGCTGAATATGAAGACGTATATACTAATAACAGCTTCAGTAAACTACGCGTCAGTCTTCCACTTCCTTGTTGTGATTCTGTTTTGGAATCAAGCAGTCATCTGCTTTGGGGATGGCGACTTTGCGACCTTACGAAGCAGTTCATCATCCCTATCGCTAGTTAAATCTATCACCTCAGAAGAGTTCTGAATGAATGTAACACGTCGTCAATGGTTTTATCCTCCAATTGATCACTTGGTGGAATCACAACCTGGGATGTTCTTCCTCTTGATTTCATAGAACAGTTCTGTATTTAACAGCACAGCGTTGACAAAGTTGAGGGTGTCCAAGTCGTGTTTTTTTAGGAGAAAGTATGCCCCACGAAGATCTTGTCCCATAAATTCCGATTTATCGACTTGAATTCTAACATTGGCTTCGCAACATTGCTGAAATACCGTTTTCGGGCGGTACATGTGTTCTTAAAGAGATGATCCATATATATATATATATATAGATATATTTCGTATGGCAAATACAGCAAATGACAAGTATTAAATATAAATAAATAAACAAATACACAATAGAAAACATAAAATATAAAATATAAATATAACTAAACAACCGTTAAAATTGTTCTATTTTATCATATCACTCTGTATGAGCCCAGTCTTTTGAATAAGAGCAAATTTATAATGGCCCCAGAAAGAGGCAAACTCTTTACAGCATCGTGAAACTGGTAAATTTTCTCTGCATTGAACATCTTCCTGGCCACGCTGTGGGCCTTGTTGCGGCTAAGTTCAAGCAATGATGGAAACTCACATGCTCCTTCGATTTTCGATACTACTATATGATCGAGGTAAATTAATCATTATGTTTGCGAAAGACCAGTTAATGCTTTGTTCGCCATTTGTTAAAACGAGGCTGGTAAATTTTTAAGACCCATAAGTATGCGTCAAAATTGGTAGGTCCTTCAGTTGAAAATGCGGTTTTTGCATGGTCTTTTCGTCAATTTCAATTTGATAAAATTCAGATGTTAAGTCGAGAGCAGTGAAATAATTAGCACGGCCTAAATTTTCAAGTATAGTTTCTAATTCTGAAAGGGGAAACTTGTCTTCTATAGTCTGTTCATTTGACTTTATATAGTCAACAACAGTTCTCCATTTTCTTTAACCTGAGGCGTTCATTTTTATGGGAACTACCCTAATGCGGAAATTATACGGCGGTTTGCTAGGCTCTATGTTTTTTCTTGGAACGTTTTATCAATTTGGTTATTTTGTTCCTGTCGGTGGATGTGAGGATAGCTATAAGGTTTTGTTCGAAAATCGTTTTTATTAGAAGAGTCCTGGCGGACTGCTCTACTCCCTGTCGGCACCCTTCGCACTGCGAGAGTTATCAACTGGTAATAGAGCTGCCACTCCTCCAGTTCGGACGGTATCTCCGCTGATCATAAAGATCAAGGACCACCCACCTGGTCTTACTATCGTCTGGACATTATATCAGTTCATTAAAAAATACAAACTAATATAAGAGTGTATTTGTACGTAGATAGTACGTAAATATCGCAGTATAACTGAAAATGTTATTTACCATTCGAGTTCTTCTTAATATAAGGAAATATTGTTCTCGATGTTTGATCAACAAAAATAGAGAACATAAAATGATTCTATTAAACTTAGCACTTCTCATCACCTATATGATAGCAATAAAAACTTATCATTACCAAACAAATAAAATAATATTTGAATATAATGATGCTACATGACATGGATACATCTCCTAACTACGTCTATTACTAACATCAATAAAAAACTTAAATCGAACTTAAATACCTTATTGCTAATTTTTTTTATTACATTGGAGAGCTGAATATGAAGACGTATATACTAATAACAGCTTCAGTAAACTACGCGTCAGTCTTCCACTTCCTTGTTGTGATTCTGTTTTGGAATCAAGCAGTCATCTGCGTTGGGGATGGCGACTTTGCGACCTTACGAAGCAGTTCATCATCCCTATCGCTAGTTAAATCTATCACCTCAGAAGAGTTCTGAATAAATGTAACACGTCGTCAATGCTTTTATCCTCCAATTGATCACTTGGTGGAATCACAACCTGGGATGTTCTTCCTCTTGATTTCATAGAACAGTTCTGTATTCAACAGCACAGCGTTGACAAAGTTGAGGGTGTCCAAGTCGTGGTTTTTTAGGAGAAAGTATGCCCCACGAAGATCTTGTCCCATAAATTCCGATTTATCGACTTGAATTCTAACATTGGCTTCGTTACGTTTCTGAAATACATTTTTCAGGCGGGTAATGTGTTCTTAAAGAGATAATTCATAAACTATTATATGTTCGAGGTAAATTAAGCATTATGTTTGTGTAAGACCAGTTAATACTTTGCTCGTCATTTTTTTAAATGAGGCTGGTAAATTACCCATAGGTAAGCGTTCGGATGCTATTGACAAAAGTGGGCCCAATACCTTTGTTCATTATTTCGAGATCTGAGGACGCCAAATATTGTAGTAGGGTTGAGCTCCCCCACACCGAATGATGTGCATTGTCGTCACATCCGATTATTATCGGAAGACTTTTTTCTCTTGCAAACTATAGCAAGTGTTCTAATTTCTCTGTAGGAATACGCGCGTCATCCGAGAGAAAGTACGCGTTTTCTACTACTCCCTTTTGCTTACTACCACCTACCTGATGATCCAGGACCACTACAGTGAGGTCCTTAGTTCCCAGCTGCGGTAGTGATACCATGCCGAGATCTCTGGACACCATGACACAGGTCCTGGGTCGATCATCCACTTCCTTCCAACCACTACATCGTAGTTGGTGATCCTCAGTCCCTGAACTTATTCCTGTAAATAGATTGAATTAAGACTATTTCTCTCCTGCAAGTTAGGGCTCTCATCAACTCTTCCGTAGCGCTCGTACTGTGCTGGAGAATGATCTGACTTGCCCGCAGTAAATCGATTATGGGGATTTAACGGTGCGGCATTAATAGTTCTTTCTGTCGTCCTTCTTGGCCTACTTTGACACGCCGGCCTCAGAAGAGTCCTAGCGGACTGTTCTACTCCATGTCGGTACCCTACGCACTGCGAGAGCTACCAACTGGTAATAGAGCCGTAAAATACATAGCACAGTCTATGGGAGTAAGACTTAATTGTGTATCCATAACGTACAGGCATTGTAACATAGGTAATTTGTAAATGCAGTTACGTAAAACTGGTGCTGGTATCCAATAAACACAATTAATATTCAGTGCGGTGATTGTTTCCATTCTTGCCTTAGTTAATACAGTGTTTAGATGTGCTTTTGTAAAACTATAATCCTTATAGACTCTAATTTTGCCAATTATATCTTTATCAAATACAATATCCTGAAAATTTGCAGATACATCATACAGTTGCATCACATCATAGGTGTCTAAGTAACTAAATATAGCAATTTTAAGTTTATCGGGAATTTTTGTTAAATAGTCGATTGAAAAGCCTTCTATCATTCTGAAACTGATGTAAATGATTAAATCACAATTCTTCTAGTTTGTTCAAGCAACACGAACAAACCGCACACCCATTTTATTAGTTTAAATCTTGGCCTACTTTGACACGCCTGCCTCAGAAGAGTCCTAGCGGACTGCTCTACTCCATGTCGGTACCCTACGCACTACGAGAGCTACCAACTGGTAATAGAGCTGCCACTTCTCCAGTTCGGACGGTATCTCAGCTCTCCATGAAGATCAACAACCACCCTCCGGGTCCTCCAATCGTCTGGACATTATTATCAGTTCATTATGAAATAAAAACTATTATAAATTATAAAAGTGTATTTGTAGGTAGGTAGTAGGTCAATATCGCAATATAACTGGAAATGTTATTTACCATTCGAGTTCTTAATATAAAGAAATATCGTTCTCAATGTTTGATCAACAAAAATAGAGAACATAAAATGATTCTATTAAACTTAGCACTTCTCATCACCTATATGATAGTAATAAACATTTATCATTACCAAACAAATAAAAAATATATTTAAATATACATGAAATGAATACAACTCCTAACTACGTCAATTACTAACACCAATAAAAAACTTAAATCGAATACCTTATTGCTATTTTTTTTTATTACATTGGAAAGATGAATCTGAAAACGTATATACTAATAATAGCTTCAATATACTACGCGTCAGTCTTCCACTTTCATGTTGTGATTCTGTTTTGGACTCAAGCAGTCATCTGCGTTGGGGATGGTGACTTTGCCACCTCGCCAAGCAGTTCATCATCTTTATAGCTAGTTAAATATATCACCTCAGAGGAGTTCAGAATGAAAGTTACATCGTCGTCAATGGTTTCATCCTCCAATTGGTCACTTGGTGGAATCACAACCTGGGATGTTCTTCCTCTTGATTTCATAGAACAGTTCTGTATTCAACAGCACAGCGTTGAGAAAGGTGAGGGTGTCCAGGTCGTGGTTTTTAGGAGAAAGTATGCCCTACGAAGATCTTGTTCCATAAATTCCGATTTATCGACTTGAATTCTAACATTGGCTTCGCAACATTGCTGAAATACCGTTTTCGGGCGGTACATGTGTTCTTAAAGAGATGATCCATATATATATATATATATATAGATATATTTCGTATGGCAAATACAGCAAATGACAAGTATTAAATATAAATAAATAAACAAATACACAATAGAAAACATAAAATATAAAATATAAATATAACTAAACAACCGTTAAAATTGTTCTATTTTATCATATCACTCTGTATGAGCCCAGTCTTTTGAATAAGAGCAAATTTATAATGGCCCCAGAAATAGGCAAACTCTTTACAGCATCGTGAAACTGGTAAATTTCTCTGCATTGCACATCTTCCTGACCACGCTGTGGGCCTTGTTGCGGCTAAGTTTAAGCAGTGATGGAAACTCACATGCTCCTTCGATTTTCGATACTACTATATGATCGAGGTAAATTAATCATTATGTTTGCGAAAGACCAGTTAATGCTTTGTTCGCCATTTGTTAAAACGAAGCTGGTAAATTTTTAAGACCCATAGGTATGCATCAAAATTGGTAGGTCCTTCAGTTGAAAATGCGGTTTTGCATGGTCTTTTCGTCAATTTCAATTTGATAAAATTCAGATGTTAAGTCGAGAGCAGTGAAATAATTAGCACGGCCTAAATTTTCAAGTATAGTTTTAAATTCTGAAAGGGGAAACTTGTCTTCTATAGTCTGTTCATTTGACTTTATATAGTCAACAACAGTTCTCCATTTTCTTTAACCTGAGGCGTTCATTTTTATGGGAACTACCCTAATGCGGAAATTATACGGCGATTTGCTAGGCTCTATGGTTTTTCTTGGAACGTTTTATCAATTTGGTTATTTTGTTCCTGTCGGTGGATGTGAGGATAGCTATAAGGTTTTGTTCGAAAATCGTTTTTATTAGAAGAGTCCTGGCGGACTGCTCTACTCTTTGTCGGCACCCTTGGCACTGCGAGAGTTACCAACTGGTAATAGAGCTGCCACTCCTCCAGTTCGGACGGTATCTCCGCTGACCATAAAGTTCAAGGACCACCCACCTGGTCCTACTATCGTCTGGACATTATATCAGTTCATTAAAAAATAAAAACTAATATAAGAGTGTATTTGTACGTAGATAGTACGTAAATATCGCAGTATAACTGAAAATGTTATTTACCATTCGAGTTCTTCTTAATATAAGGAAATATTGTTCTCGATGTTTGATCAACAAAAATAGAGAACATAAAATGATTCTATTAAACTTAGCACTTCTCATCACCTATATGATAGCAATAAAAACTTATCATTACCAAACAAATAAAATA
The DNA here is from genome assembly GCA_940337035.1 of Agriotes lineatus. Classification (NCBI taxonomy): domain Eukaryota; kingdom Metazoa; phylum Arthropoda; class Insecta; order Coleoptera; family Elateridae; genus Agriotes; species Agriotes lineatus. The sequence continues at coordinate 99,756,439 of OW679202.1, forward strand.
ATATTTAAATATAATGATGCTACATGAAATGGATACAACTCCTAACTACGTCTATTACTAACATCAATAAAAAACTTAAATCGAACTTAAATACCTTATTGCAATTTTTTTTTATTACATTGGAGAGCTGAATATGAAGACGTATATACTAATAACAGCTTCAGTAAACTACGCGTCAGTCTTCCACTTCCTTGTTGTGATTCTGTTTTGGAATCAAGCAGTCATCTGCTTTGGGGATGGCGACTTTGCGACCTTACGAAGCAGTTCATCATCCCTATCGCTAGTTAAATCTATCACCTCAGAAGAGTTCTGAATGAATGTAACACGTCGTCAATGGTTTTATCCTCCAATTGATCACTTGGTGGAATCACAACCTGGATGTTCTTCCTCTTGATTTCATAGAACAGTTCTGTATTTAACAGCACAGCGTTGACAAAGTTGAGGGTGTCCAAGTCGTGTTTTTTTAGGAGAAAGTATGCCCCACGAAGATCTTGTCCCATAAATTCCGATTTATCGACTTGAATTCTAACATTGGCTTCGCAGCATTGCTGAAATACCGTTTTCGGGCGGTACATGTGTTCTTAAAGAAATGATCCATATATATATATATATATATATATATAGATATATTTCGTATGGCAAATACAGCAAATGACAAGTATTAAATATAAATAAATAAACAAATACACAATAGAAAACATAAAATATAAAATATAAATATAACTAAACAACCGTTAAAATTGTTCTATTTTATCATATCACTCTGTATGAGCCCAGTCTTTTGAATAAGAGCAAATTTATAATGGCCCCAGAAAGAGGCAAACTCTTTACAGCATCGTGAAACTGGTAAATTTTCTCTGCATTGCACATCTTCCTGACCACGCTGTGGGCCTTGTTGCGGCTAAGTTCAAGCAGTGATGGAAACTCACATGCTCCTTCGATTTTCGATACTACTATATGATCGAGGTAAATTAATCATTATGTTTGCGAAAGACCAGTTAATGCTTTGTTCGCCATTTGTTAAAACGAGGCTGGTAAATTTTTAAGACCCATAAGTATGCGTCAAAATTGGTAGGTCCTTCAGTTGAAAATGCGGTTTTTGCATGGCCTTTTCGTCAATTTCAATTTGATAAAATTCAGATGTTAAGTCGAGAGCAGTGAAATAATTAGCACGGCCTAAATTTTCAAGTATAGTTTCTAATTCTGAAAGGGGAAACTTGTCTTCTATAGTCTGTTCATTTGACTTTATATAGTCAACAACAGTTCTCCATTTTCTTTAACCTGAGGCGTTCATTTTTATGGGAACTACCCTAATGCGGAAATTATACGGCGGTTTGCTAGGCTCTATGTTTTTTCTTGGAACGTTTTATCAATTTGGTTATTTTGTTCCTGTCGGTGGATGTGAGGATAGCTATAAGGTTTTGTTCGAAAATCGTTTTTATTAGAAGAGTCCTGGCGGACTGCTTTACTCCCTGTCGGCACCCTTCGCACTGCGAGAGTTACCAACTGGTAATAGAGCTGCCACTCCTCCAGTTCGGACGGTATCTCCGCTGATCATAAAGATCAAGGACCACCCACCTGGTCCTACTATCGTCTGGACATTATATCAGATCATTAAAAAATACAAACTAATATAAGAGTGTATTTGTACGTAGATAGTACGTAAATATCGCAGTATAACTGAAAATGTTATTTACCATTCGAGTTCTTCTTAATATAAGGAAATATTGTTCTCGATGTTTGATCAACAAAAATAGAGAACATAAAATGATTCTATTAAACTTAGCACTTCTCATCACCTATATGATAGCAATAAAAACTTATCATTACCAAACAAATAAAATAATATTTAAATATAATGATGCTACATGACATGGATACAACTCCTAACTACGTCTATTACTAACATCAATAAAAAACTTAATCGAACTTAAATACCTTATTGCTAATTTTTTTTATTACATTGGAGATCTGAATATGAAGACGTATATACTAATAACAGCTTCAGTAAACTACGCGTCAGTCTTCCACTTCCTTGTTGTGATTCTGTTTTGGAATCAAGCAGTCATCTGCGTTGGGGATGGCGACTTTGCGACCTTACGAAGCAGTTCATCATCCCTATCGCTAGTTAAATCTATCACCTCAGAAGAGTTCTGAATAAATGTAACACGTCGTCAATGGTTTTATCCTCCAATTGATCACTTGGTGGAATCACAACCTGGGATGTTCTTCCTCTTGATTTCATAGAACAGTTCTGTATTCAACAGCACAGCGTTGACAAAGTTGAGGGTGTCCAAGTCGTGGTTTTTTAGGAGAAAGTATGCCCCACGAAGATCTTGTCCCATAAGTTCCGATTTATCCACTTGAATTCTAACATTGGCTTCGTTACGTTTCTGAAATACATTTTTCAGGCGGGTAATGTGTTCTTAAAGAGATAATTCATAAACTATTATATGTTCGAGGTAAATTAAGCATTATGTTTGTGTAAGACCAGTTAATACTTTGCTCGTCATTTTTTTAAATGAGGCTGGTAAATTACCCATAGGTAAGCGTTCGGATGCTATTGACAAAAGTGGGCCCAATACCTTTGTTCATTATTTTGAGATCTGAGGACGCCAAATATTGTAGTAGGGTTGAGCTCCCCCACACCGAATGATGTGCATTGTCGTCACATCCGATTATTATCGGAAGACTTTTTTCTCTTGCAAACTATAGCAACTGTTCTAATTTCTCTGTAAGAATACGCGCGTCATCCGAGAAAAAGTACGCGTTTTCTACTACTCCCTTTTGCTTACTACCACCTACCTGATGATCCAGGACCACTACAGTGAGGTCCTTAGTTCCCAGCTGCGGTAGTGATACCATGCCGAGATCTCTGGACACCATGACACAGGTCCTGGGTCGATCATCCACTTCCTTCCAACCACTACATCGTAGTTGGTGATCCTCAGTCCCTGAACTTATTCCTGTAAATAGATTGAATTAAGACTATTTCTCTCCTGCAAGTTAGGGCTCTCATCAACTCTTCCGTAGCGCTCGTACTGTGCTGGAGAATGATCTGACTTGCCCGCAGTAAATCGATTATGGGGATTTAACGGTGCGGCATTAATAGTTCTTTCTGTCGTCCTTCTTGGCCTACTTTGACACGCCGGCCTCAGAAGAGTCCTAGCGGACTGTTCTACTCCATGTCGGTACCCTACGCACTGCGAGAGCTACCAACTGGTAATAGAGCCGTAAAATACATAGCACAGTCTATGGGAGTAAGACTTAATTGTGTATCCATAACGTACAGGCATTGTAACATAGGTAATTTGTAAATGCAGTTACGTAAAACTGGTGCTGGTATCCAATAAACACAATTAATATTCAGTGCGGTGATTGTTTCCATTCTTGCCTTAGTTAATACAGTGTTTAGATGTGCTTTTGTAAAACTATAATCCTTATAGACTCTAATTTTGCCAATTATATCTTTATCAAATACAATATCCTGAAAATTTGCAGATACATCATACAGTTGCATCACATCATAGGTGTCTAAGTAACTAAATAAAGCAATTTTAAGTTTATCGGGAATTTTTGTTAAATAGTCGATTGAAAAGCCTTCTATCATTCTGAAACTGATTTAAATGATTAAATCACAATTCTTCTAGTTTGTTCAAGCAACACGAACAAACCGCACACCCATTTTATTAGTTTAAATCTTGGCCTACTTTGACACGCCTGCCTCAGAAGAGTCCTAGCTGACTGCTCTACTCCATGTCGGTACCCTACGCACTACGAGAGCTACCAACTGGTAATAGAGCTGCCACTTCTCCAGTTCGGACGGTATCTCAGCTCTCCATGAAGATCAACAACCACCCTCCGGGTCCTCCAATCGTCTGGACATTATTATCAGTTCATTATGAAATAAAAACTATTATAAATTATAAAAGTGTATTTGTAGGTAGGTAGTAGGTCAATATCGCAATATAACTGGAAATGTTATTTACCATTCGAGTTCTTAATATAAAGAAATATCGTTCTCAATGTTTGATCAACAAAAATAGAGAACATAAAATGATTCTATTAAACTTAGCACTTCTCATCACCTATATGATAGTAATAAACATTTATCATTACCAAACAAATAAAAAATATATTTAAATATACATGAAATGAATACAACTCCTAACTACGTCAATTACTAACACCAATAAAAAACTTAAATCGAATACCTTATTGCTATTTTTTTTTTATTACATTGGAAAGATGAATCTGAAAACGTATATACTAATAATAGCTTCAATATACTACGCGTCAGTCTTCCACTTTCATGTTGTGATTCTGTTTTGGACTCAAGCAGTCATCTGCGTTGGGGATGGTGACTTTGCCACCTCGCCAAGCAGTTCATCATCTTTATAGCTAGTTAAATATATCACCTCAGAGGAGTTCAGAATGAAAGTTACATCGTCGTCAATGGTTTCATCCTCCAATTGGTCACTTGGTGGAACCACTACCTGCGATGTTCTTCCTCTTGATTTTCACCAGCACCCCGTTGACAAAGTTGAGGGTGTCCAGGTCGTGGTTTTCTTGGGAAAAAGTATACTCCACGAAGAACTTGTCCTATAAATTCCGATTTATCGAGTTGAATTCTAACATTGGCTTCGTTACGTTTCTGAAATACATTTTTCAGGCGGGTCATGTGTTCTTAAAGAAATGATTCATAAGCATTATATGTTCGAGGTAAATTAAACATCATGTTTGTGTAAGACCAGTTAGTGCTTTGTTCGTCATTTTTTGAAACGAGGTTGGTAAATTTTTAAGACCCATAAGGTAAGCGTCCTTCTTCAATTAAAAATGCGGTTTTTTCATGGTATGTTTGTCAATTTCAATTTGATAAAATTCAGATGTTAAATCGCGAGTAGTGAAATAATTAGCATTGCCTAAATTGTCAAGTACAATTTCAAATTTTGAGAGAGGAAACTTGTCTTGTATAGTCTGTTCATTTAACTTTATATAGTCAACAACAGTTCTCCATTTTCTTTAACCTGACTCGTCCATTTTTATAGGAACTACCCTAATGGAAAAATTATACGAGGATTTTCTTCGCTCTATGATTTTTCTTGCAACGTTTTATCAATTTGGTTCTTTACTTCCTGTTGGTGGATGTGAGAATAGCTATAAGGTTTTGTTCGAATATCATTTTTATTAGAGGTGTTGCCTATAAAGACTTAGGACTTAGAACTTAGAATTGATCCTAGGGTGGAGACGTGTTGTTTTCACATTGGTGTGAAGTTCTTTTCACCAAATTTCTGGTAACTTTGATTGACAATGTCATTTTTGGTGTTTATTAATATTAATGCATTTTATTCTACACTCAAATTGGCATACGATATTTTTAATAGATTTTGCAGTTTTCGAACTTCTGAGCCAACTATCCTGCATGGCGTCTAAGCTATCTCAATTGCATATTACACCACCGCTGCTACTATGTTTGAAGCAAATCAACCCTCATGTTATTTCGCTGTCATGTGAGTAATATGAAGTAATCCTTGTTGGTTTCTATCATTATCTTTACGCAGCAAACTGCTGTAAAATACACTAAGACAGATAACAATAAGAAAATCAATTATCGCTTGGTTCTAATACGGCTGTTTAAAACAGCCAAAATATGTATTGAATTATAATTTTTATTGTTTTAGCATAGAGCTAAAATAATTGATTTATTTATATGTCATTATCTTACTGTTTATACACTCTGATGACTCTGATAACAAAGTAGAATTTGGTAGGCTTTTCCGTTTAGTATATTCATTACTGCATTCTAACTCCTTATCTTTTTCCTACATACTAACAGCAGAAATATTTCTTATAACATAACTTACATTGAATATTTTATTTGAACCTGATATAAAATTTCGACTATAGTTATCTAAACGCCTGTGAACAAACACTACATGTAACCTTTACAAAATGTTCAATTTATTTGCCTCGCTATTTTATATGGGTTTCTAAAATATTTTTGATATTATTTAGGATTTATCTTCACGCGCTTCTTGAAAACCATTGGTTTTTCTGTCATAGATCATTAGACGTTTTTCTAAATTTGTTTCATATTTTGTAGTAAAGTTACACTGATTACAGTTTAACACCTTTTCTGGTGAATGGGTTCTTTTTCTGTATGCATTTTCAGTTACAAACTCTGTATCTAGGCTTTTATGCCAACTTTAGAAACCGCTCTATAGTGTCATTGAAACTGTTTGAGAACTAAGCGTTTAGAATGTCCACTTTCGATAAATCCGTCTCATCGAGGGCTGTCAGGTTAGCCCCCTCTCAAAGCTTCAATTGTTGTTGGCCAGTTGCTTCAGCCACTCCATTGCGTCTCTATTAGCACAGGTCATCAGTAGCCAACCGAGTTTGATAATGTTAGCTAACATTTAGGATTCAGAGAGTATAGTCTCTTGGGTGACCTACATTCCCTCCGTTGTGAGGTTATGCCTAGAGTACTTTCTGGCTATGATACCCACTTTGACCAATTCTAAGATTTGTTTGATGTCGCGGAACGTTGAGAAAATTGCTGCCCCCAGCGAAACACTTGCCGGAAATGCGCTTCCTTTTATAGCCTTCTTACTCTTACCGACCATCTCAGAAGTGGAGTCCGAGGATCTTGTCCTCTTTGACCCCCTTCCGGGGTCGTTTAGTGTTGCTTTTGTATTCGATCGGGCCTCTTTTGTATTGTGCACTTGATTAGGCAGCCACTTAAAACGTTTCTTTGCGGCTCCACTCAGCCGCTATTTGCATTTAAGATCGTGCTTTGGGACAGTCTCCTGAAGCATCATGCTCTTTCGTTTGCGATGCATTGCTATCGATGGATGGCGCTAAAAGTCAACTATATATCAATTTGTGATTGGAGCGTTTACGCCCCTAGAGTACGTAGAGGGGTCTTATCCTCATTAATCTTTGGCCTTCATAAAGTTTTCACGAGTAGCTGAAAAAGGTTGGTCCGCCACGGCAGAGCCCCGCAGTACCGTGGTAAGGGTAAGTTAGTTTGGAACTCTCCTGGTATCCAAAATACGATTACCAGAGACCTAGTACCCTTTTGGTCATGCATCCCTCAGCGTAAGCTGTTTCATCTTGGATTGGGAGGAGTTCTTATGAAAGGAATTAGCGTTATCCAGCCGGCCTCCACCGCCGTTGCTCCATTCCAGGACTTTGAATATTTTCTTTTAGGGTAACTCCTCTTGATTTGGACGATTAGTCGAGTGAAGTGTGTTGTACGACGGATGTGCAAACCACTGTCCGACGCCGTTTACTCCCAGTGCAGTCCCTTAACCACGACATGGCAGTTGCCTGGGTGGATATTACTGATTTCTCAGGTTACATTCGCTGGATTGTGTTTCAACAAAGCCACCGCGAGTAAGATGGCGTATTTTCCAAGCCTAGAAGGTGGTGCCCAACGGTCTGTGCATTGCTTTTTCCATTTCCTGTAGCTGAGTTTCTGCACCAGGACAACCTAATGCTCGACCACGCGGTTGATCATACTGAATGTAAATATTATTACTTTAGCTAATTAGACACATTTAAAAATCAATAGATTTTACAATCATTTCATTTAGTTTAATGTTTAAAAAAGGGCAATATCTTCTTTTCTGTCAGTCGAGGAGTGCAAAAATTATGACTGAAACTGGTACAGTTGATCTGTTTGTTCTTGGTCGCAACGCCGCTGGAGTAGACCTTCAGTTTGGACACGACGAGGCCCGGCATCTTCTTGCACAGGAGGTTCAAGAATTTAGGGGTTGCCGCCTCTCGGGGTAGACCCGAAAGAGTGACTTAAATATTGATGTTTGAAATTGAGGCGATGGAGGAGATCGAGAAATTGGAGGATTGAGAATTGGAGCGATGACGTCAGAGCAGGAAGTGGCTTTGGTGGGAGGCTGAGCGTAGGGATTTGCTGAAGTTGTCTGTGGCTGTGGGGTTTATAGGAGCAGAGACGATGGAGATGGAGGATGTGGTGGAGAAGGAGAAGGCGTTGGAGACGGTTGCCACGCTGGTTTCGGTGGAATCGGCGACCTCGAGACCAGGAATTGGTCGAATCCGTCATGCAACCGCTGCTTGAAACCCATCATTCCGTCTGGAAAGTGGTGCACTGGTAGGCCCCTAGGGGGCAAATCGTGAAATATTAACCGCGGTTGTAGTAATATGGAAATAGCTCCTCTGGCGTTTGCGGCATATTCTTCTTCTTATTTTTTTCTACGGCAACGGTCTGGTAGGGTGTTGGGCAGCTCCTCCATGGCCACCTGCTCGGAGCGAGTAATCGTCGCTGACGGCGGACCTACCAGCTGCTGCCGGACATCCCTGGAGTGTAGGGAATCTCGGCGGTGGACGGAGGCGGCTGATACGGTGACGGCTGGTGGCTCATCTTGCGTAAACGTCAGTTGAATATTATCTTTTATTTAACGTCAACACATTCTTTTTTGTTCGCAAGCTGCTAAATTTCCGCCACTGCGGAGCACGTGGAACCGACTACCCAAAAGTCTGGACGCAACAAGTGCTCTTGGACTTTGAATTGCAACTGCTAGAACTGGAAACTGGACTGCTCTGCTAGACACGTCTGCTCGAAGGGGTGACTGGTTGCGAATGACGTGCCTGCTGTATCTGGTGTGTTATATACAGGGTCCAGGGTTCTTAGTGTACGACGCTTGATAAATGAAAAATAGGCATTGCCTGAGTTTTCATTTTCATTTAATAATGAAGGTCGATATTGAGAAAGGGTGTCCTTATCTACAGGATTTTATCAATTTGGTTTTTTAGTTCCTGTCTGTGAATGTGATGATAGCGACAAGATTTTGTTCGAATATCGTGTTTTATTAGAGGAGTTGCCGATAAAGAATTAGAATTAGAAAAAATATTTACATCGGTGACATAAAAATGTCGCAAATTTTCTTTAAAGTTGCTCAATATTAGGTTTTTGTTCACATGGTTGGAAACATTATTTAAAGAAACAGTTTTGGGATTATCTGCTATTAATTGACAATATAAAGAGGTTGAGTAATATTAAAGGAATGTTTTTCATCAGAGGTCTTAACATTGGCAGTTGTAAACCAATTATTTTAAAGGTGACTAAAGCTGCGGGCACATCATGTTTAGTGGTATGTAATTTAGGTGCGATTTTACTGCCATTTTTTCGTGTCACGGAAAATTTTACTACTTGTTCCGTCCTACGTTGGTTGCAAATAAATGTTAAGGCATTATCTAATAGAATTTTACTAAAATTGCAATAATTTCGTTTTATAATTTATAGTCCGTCTTGTTGTTGATTAAACTAAATTGGTACTACTGTTTGTTGGGTTTGTATGTAATTTTAAAGATAATCTGTTACTGGTACTTCAAGGTTTTCCAATAAATCTGATACTAATAATCCGATGTAGGCAGGATGAGAATCGTATAAATAAACTAGATTGTTTTCTTTTGATTAAAGGGAAAAAGAATTGGGATTTCTGCTACTAAATTGTATCGTGTTGTTCCGTGACTTGTAGTAATTTTGAAATCTGATTGAAACATTTTACCGGAGAAGGGTTCATAAACGAAAGCAGAGGAAAGTATTATTCTGGAAGTGCCTATATCAGTGAGTAATGTTTGTTTTGTATCTGAAATTAATACATAAGGTAATGTGAGTGAAGAGTTAATACTGAAGGATTCTATTCCGAAGCTTATACTCCAAAATTTTCTAATAAATTGTCGGCAACAAAATCGTCATTTTGGACAATGCAATTATCGGTATTCGGATATTTTTGCTCAGGGTACTCGTAATCTTAGCTTGGGTCATCTTCAAGTGAATAAGTTTCATATACTTCGGCTACTTCTACATGATGTAATTGCTGGAATGGAAGTTGCGTGATTGACTCGCTTGTCTAATGAAACTGTTGAGGTTGATAATCATTTAAACTGGGGTTGAATCTCTGTTGAAACAGTGGGATATTTTGAAAGGAAGAGTTCAAATTTGGTTTAGAAGCAGTGGGCTGATTAGTTCTGAAATGTGGTTGATTTAGGTGAAATCTGTTAACAAAAGTTTGTCTTTGTGGGATAACATTTGATTTTGCGTGAGTTAGATTCGTTGCAGCTCTTGGTTGTTGGTATTAGGTTTTGGTACTTAAATTTAGAAAATATCAAATGTCAAGTTCTGTTTCAACAAATGTTAACTCATTTTCCAATGTTTGAGGAGAACGGCTGCTAATAAATGAACCTAAGTGCTCGGCCAATCTGCTAAAGTAAGCAGTGAATGCTAAATTTCTAGCTTTGCCGATTTTATAATATTTAATTATCTCGTGTTTGTCACTGAAGGCAATTTTTTAATTTAGTATTGCTAATAGAGATTACATCGATTGTTATATTTAATGTGAGGTTATTTGGCTTGTGGTCTAACTCGAGATAAATCAAGTTTTAAATTTAGTTCCGATCTTTCATCGCCGAAATCTTCTATTAGTTGCTTTAAGGGCATTCATTTAAATCATCGTTTTGGTATTCGTCGTCAGAAAAAGTGTCAGATTGCCAGAATTCTTATTCTGACGAATCTAGCGCTTATTAATTACACTTTGTTTTATGTTAGTAGGGTCTAACCACGGTGCCGACTCGTAGAATCCTGAATAATTTGAAATATAAGTATTGCTAACCAATACACCAAATGACTCGCTTACTATAATCTACATGAACTTTTAAACTAAAATGCAATTGTTAACTACCAGTTCACACATCAGCTTATGTATTTGAGTAATTGAGTTATTTGAACACAGAGTGTAATTAAGTTCTCTTATTTTTTTATTTTTTTGATGTAACGAAAAGTGAAATTCATATCAATTTCGTCATACACTAACACTGTGACTGTATCAATACCCTAGATATACCCCGTTGAGTAATAGCATTAAAATTCACTATTGCTGAATTAGGTATTTATATTTTCATTTGCATTCCTGATAAAAAGTTGACGAAAGAGAAATGTTGTCATTTTGTTGGTTGAGAGTAATGAAACAATACTTTTTGGCAGTTGGATTTCGTTTTTTAATAAGTTCTTCATTAACTTACTTCTTGCTACGGCGTACAGTGGGCAGTTTAATACAATGTGATTTAAATCGGCTACTGTTTGATCGCAGGTATCACAATGAGGGCTGTCTTTAACATTGATTCTGTATAAGTGTGCCGGATAGCAGCCATATCCCAGTTTTAACCTCGAAATTTTAGAGGAAAGATGTCCATGCACTGTGCGAGTAGTAATGTATGGGGTTGCTTTCGGTAAATATGGGTGAATTAAAGCATTATGAGTATTGGATACATTTATAAATTCCTTCCACCGATTTTTAAATTGATTTTTGCAATTGTGTTTAAAGCTCATATTTAAGTTATTGATTGTTATTTTCATATTTAATTTATATTTTTGAATTTTGGTCATTCTATCAACAATTTCGTTTCCCAAAAATTCCTGCGTGGCCTTTGGCCCATACGAAAACTACTGTCGTTTCATGTGTTTTATAGTCGACCACTAAATTAGCAACATCAGCAACATAACAATTCTTGTAATATCCCTATTCAGATACCATTTCAGACCGATACATAAAGATTCTGTATCAGGCGGAGAAAGTGTTCCGGTACAGCTATTTCTCCCAGCATTCGCCATAACTGGTCCCATGCCCCGGTGTCAAAAGCTTTTGAATAATTCAGAAAGCAAAAGAATATCGGAAAGTTAAATTCATAACATTTCTCGACCATTTCTCAGATGTTCATAAATTGTTTTCTACTACCACGGCCTGGCATAAATACTGCGTGCTCCTCGGCTATTGTGGCAGAAGGTAGAGTTTTAATCGTTCTTGAATGATGTAAGGCATGAGCTTACTTGTGTGCGAAATTAGTGCAATAGTTCTATAATTTTCGCACTTACTGCGGGTTTCTTTTTGTGCGCAGGTATATAGATTGACTTTGTCCAGTCAGCAAGCCAGACACAAGATGTCCATATTTTATCGCAGATACGATATATAATTTCTATACCCCGAGCGTCTGTAACTTCTATCATTTCGATTACAATGCCATCGTCCTCTGGTGACTTATGGTGGTGTAGCTTTTTAAGAGCTGCAGTTATTTCAGATTTTAGGATAGATGGTTCTAAGTGTTCTGGCGGCGACAGGTTGTTCAGTTCAGCTCGATTTACGTTTTCGCACGACATAAGATTTTCGTAATACTGCTGCCATATATTAATTATTTCTGGCTTTGTGGTCAACAGTTTCCCTGAGCTGTCTTCTACTGAAAGTGAGCGCGGTTGAAATGCTCCAGATAATTGTTTTATGTTAGTAAATAGATCTCTAGGTTCATTTTCCAATGCATGTTCTTCGACATCTTCGCAAATACCAATTAGAAAGTTGTTCTTGTCAGTCATGACAGTTTTTCTAATTTGCCGTGTCAGATATTGATATTGAGCAAAGCTATTATCATCGTGTAACCCTTTTGACTTTATACTACAGCGTAGTTGTATCAATTCCCAGGTTTTGTTAGTAATCGACGGTTTTCTGGGTTTAGTAGTAGCTTTGCAACTTTTAGCTGATATTTCGATGTTCGTTTTCAGTTGCTGCCAGAGGTCGTTTGCATTTAGTCTATGCAGGTCTTTATGTGAAATTCTTTTCAGTTTTTCACTAACGCTAGTAATGTAGCACCGATCTTTTCCTAAAAACCATCTATTTTACAATCGAAACCGGGATACCTTTTTACATCTCTAACTGATGTTTTCCACCTAGATCTTATAAGTATGTAATCTATTTGATTACGTGTCTTGCCACAGGAGATCGCCAAGTGTAGAGTCGGTGTTTGTGATGTTGAAAATGGGTGTTGCTTACAAACAGGCTCTTTTCTGTACAGAAATCCAATAACCGTTCTCCTCGTTGGTTTCGCATTCCCAGACCATGTTTACCTATAGTTGACCTTAAATTATTATCGTCAACAGTTTTACCAATTTTCGCATTAAAATCCCCAATTGTTCTATATCTTCTTCTAGTGACAGTGAAGTTGGTGCATAGACTTGTGCTATATTAACATTTACTGATTTTTCCATAAGTTTTACGGCGACTATTCTATCACTTACAGTTTCGTATCCTAACAGAGAATCTTGTTGATTAGTGGATTATGATAGCTGCTCCATTTATTGAATCCGAGTTGTTACTAGAGCATAGAATTAGATTTCCTGTTGCAGATATAAAATGGTCTCTTTTCATCCAGTGCGTTTCTGATATACCAGATGCATGCATGTTTTCTAGTTGTTTCTCTACTATATGAAGCTTTCCGAGTTGATTTAAGCCTCTAAAGTTCCAAGTACACAACTTTAATATTGGTGGTGATTTACTACTTTTTCCGGTGGCATATTTTCTATGGAGTGCCCGGTCATTCATTCCTCCATGGCCAGTAGCTAACTTCACACATACGGACCTGAATCCGCAGGTCCGAGTACAAATCAGGTAGCAAGGTAAACATAAAACATCTTCAGACTGCATCATGGGTGATCGTGGGACATAGTAACGACAGTAGGGTCCCACTTCTTTCTGTCGCGCAGTACCTTAACCGGGTTAGAATCATTTTCCTATCGCCTATGATTATTACTTGGCGACCATCCCGCAGATGAATTCTGTCGTGCTCGCGAAGTTACTGACATAGCTGCTGCCCTATATCAGGAATATTTAATAACTTTCCAGTTTATAATTTCGCCCACTATGCTCTAGCAGGGTAATTTTCTTTCGGGGTTTTCTTCCCTTAGTCTTTAGTGAACCAACACTTCACTGCAAAGCAAAAGTATTTTTTATCGAGGTTGGTTCCTCTACGCTCAGGTCCGTGGTGTCGCTGCATACCAAAGTAAGATGTTTCGCTTACCCCCTAGCATCCACCACAATTTGTTTAGTTCGAGATCTAATAACTGAACAGTTAGAAGAAGTCGAACCAGATTGCAGCGAATCTTTGGAAAGAGTAATACGTCGTCGTGCAAGATGACTCAACCTCTTGCCAGTAGACTTTGCCATACGCTTGAATCGGATACTGTACAACTTGATTGTGTTTCTGCACCCACGTAACGTACAGCATATTTAACACATAGGTGCTCGAACTCTTCGCTGATTTTGCTTCTGTTGTAGTGTAAGCCATGGTTGCGATATTGCATAATATCAAGCCAAAGCTGTGAATCAAAATCTCCATTTTTTACAAGTGACTAGTAGAGATTCCCGTTTTTTAACTATTTTAGATGAACAATCCTGGGGCCAGTCCACCACTCTTATTTCTTGTATCACATACTTTATCAGTATTTACACTTTCTTTATGCACACAATTTATATAGTTATCTACACTGTTCTTTACATTTTCAATATTTGTGATAAACAAATGTTTGTTGTCGGTAATTTTCTGCAGCATTTCTATAACTGGCATTTGCATGATAGTGACACTTGTAGGTGGAGGCACTCCACCCAGAGATTTATTTGTACGTTTCAAAAGCTTACGATCATTCTTGGTAATATAAAGTTGATCACATGACTTCTGTAGTTGCCTCATACTGTGGGAGAGTACTTCAGAGGGTTCGGGTTCTTCATCTAAAAACAGCTCTGGACTCATAAGGGTATTTACAGCAATTTTGCTTTGATTACTTAATGGTGTCGACCGTGTATTTGCTATTGCATTAGAATCAACTTGATCTTCTTCTGTCTTTTTATTTTTTAGTTTATGCTCTGTCAATGCAGTTAAAGGGCGAATCGTTTTATTGGCTTCTAAATTTGGGGGACATTTTCGGCGGAGACAAATGCGGTGAAGTCATTAAATAGCGACAGTTGCGGGGCACTGTAGCAAATCGTCATAGGTATGATGACATTTGCGGCGATATTTGCCATTCTGATTTATACTACTATGGTTTTAATATACATCTACTTCGATGTAATGAATTTGTTCACAAACATCGCGTGTTTAAATGTTTGTATCTGCTGTATGCTTCGTCATTTTTTTTTCTATATATTTTGTTTGTGTTATTTTTTTTCTGTTTTTTTGAAATCTTATTCTATTTGCTTAATATATGCTAAATTTTGCAAACATTTCGCCACATCACCTGATGTACTCTTGCATAATTCTTGTTATTTTCTGGTCTAATCGTATGTAGCATAACTATTTCTTCGTTTCCCTTGCAGATTTAGTTCTGCACGATCAATTTCAAAGTTGCTGTTAATGGCATCTTCTTTTAAACATCTAATTAATTTATACATACTTGGCGTAGGACACTTTATAATTGAATTGAGTTTCTCATTCCATCCTTCAACAGAATTGTTTGTTCTTTCCATAAACATTCCATGTCGATAATGGAATTTTATCACTGCAGAGCCACTGTTAATTTTTCATTGACAGGAGTAGTTGCTTGTATGCAGAGCCAACCATTATCAACATCTCCTTCTGGTAGGTGTGCTAATGCTGCACACATTCTAACATGCAGTCTTAACAGGTCATTGTTACGACAATCTGGTGCTAAACCTAGATCTTGGACTTTTCTCCACAGCGCTTGATCGTAGTGGAAATTACAACCGGATAGTGCTACATTTGAAAAACTGCTTTTAACCGCATTCATTGCGGCTACTTCAAAATCTGTGGTAAACGAAGTTGGGTTTTACCCTGGTATTGCCTTTTTTATTAGGTTCAACATACGTTCGTATGTCTTTTGTGTTTTATTTAGCAATAGCACAAACATAACGGGCACGATCTTTGTTTCATCCGGAGTACTTCCGATATCTATACGGATGATGTACAATTTGGCAAATTGTGGACTGCAGCTTTTGAAGGTACCTTCAATAAAAATTATTTTACTATATTCAAGCATTTCTCTACTTTTCATATAGAAAATAGTAATATTCTGTCATCAGTTCTATCGTCAGTAACTAGAAGACTTGAGATATCAGCAAATGTTATGTCATCATCAACTAAAGTTATTACATCCCTTGTGGTAGGCTCTGGTCGAAAATTTCCTTTCTCTCGGTATAATGTACGTTTAAAGCTATTCACTGCTGCTAAGTTCACAACAAACTCATAACCACGATCGTACAATGGCGTTATTTCTTATTTTCCGCAAACAAATTCAAATTTAATAATGAGAAATCATGCACAGTTGAGTTTCGTACTCCCAGAGCATTACCTAATTTATCAAACATAACAACTAACATAGGACAGTTACAAAATACCAACACTACAAAGTTTCTTGGACTGCACATTGACGATACATTATCCTGGAGCCTCCATATCACTAACTTAAATAAATCTTTATGCTCAGCTGTGTATGCTTTAACTCAATTAAAATACAAAGTTAACCCGAATATTTGTAAAATAGCGTACCATTCTTATTTCGAAAGTTTAATGATCTACGGCATCGAGTTTTGGGGCAATTCAACCTCTGCCAATATAATTTTCAAAACACCAAAGAAAGCAGTCAGAATTATGTACAATTTGAGAAAAACAGGATCATGCAGGCAAAAGTTTATTGAAAATTTTTTTTATTTTTAGTTAGTGGTTTACTATTTGCAATCTGTAAAATTATTACAATAAGCAAATGTGATGTGAGTACAGTATTGACATGGATTTACATGAGAGTAAGGTACAATAACCTTAACCCTAAGTTTTCTTAAAAGCTACGTACAACTTAACTATATCCTATATAATACATGTTATAACTACTTTAAAATATAACTTAATTAAATCTTAAATAATGGATGTTATAACTACTTTAAAATCTAACAGGCAAGTCCAGAGGTTTATATCTTTTTAAGCGTTCAGTGTTCATACTGTTATCAAGGAGGTTTATGGCTAAGGTGTTACTGTGATATTCCAACTTGGTTAGGTAATTTTCACTACACTTTTTAATTGTCTGTTGCACTGAATCAACTTTCAAATCACTAAGAATATCAACATTTCTAATAAAATATGGGGCGTCACACATAGCTCGTAGCACTTTTGCCTGGAACCTTTCTATAATTGCAATATTAGAGTTTGCTGCTGTGCCCCACAGCTGAATACCGTAGGACCAAATTGATTTAAATGCAACGTTATACACTAATAGCTTGTTCTGTAGGGATAGCTTAGACTTTCTGCCGAGCAACCAGTAGTGTTTACTAAATTTAGCACCCAGCTGTTTCCTCTTACTCATTATATGCTTTTTCCATGTGAGACCTTTATCCAAATGCATGCCCAGGTATTTGACCTCTGTAACCTGTGGTAGTGGTTTATTATTTATGTATACTTCCGGTATTGTTTCTCTGCATTTGGTAAAGGTGATGTGAAGAGATTTTGCTTCATTGATCTTTATTCTCCATTTTTTACTCCATTTGTCAATACGGTTTAAATGAGTTTGTAGCATACCAGCAGCTATTATTGGGTCTTTATGTCTGCACATGATTGCCTTATCATCGGCGAAGGTGGCTGTAAGTAATTTTTCGCTGGTAGGCATATCAGCTATATAAAGGCTATATAGAAGAGGTCCCAATACACTACCCTGAGGTACTCCTGATTTTATAGGATGGAGTTCTGTGAGATGTTGACCATATTTTACTTGGAAAAATCTTTCTTCTAAATATGCTTTCAATAGAACATAATAAGAGTGTGGGAGAGTACTTTTTAATTTAAAAAGGAGTCCATCATGCCATACCTTGTCAAATGCCTGTGTGTCGTCAAGGAAGGCCGCTGTGCAATAAGATTTTTCTTCGAAGGATTGATTAACATAATCGACTACTCTATGTACTTGCTGTATTGAAGAATGTTCTTTTCTAAAACCAAACTGATGCTCTGGTATTAAGTCTGAATCTTCAACGACTGACATAAGTCTTCTAGCGATAAGTTTTTCAAGAAGTTTACCTAGTATAGATAGCAAACTAATCGGTCTATAAGAAGCTACTTCATTTGGCGGTTTGCCTGGTTTTGGTATCAGGATAATCTGAGCCACCTTCCACTGTACGGGATAACATCCTAGTCGCAGAACTGCATTGTATATCATGGTAAGCATTACCATACCTTTTCGAGGCATTTCTTTTAGTACCAGTCCTGTTATTAAGTCGAAGCCGGGAGACTTTTTTGGGTTGATATCCGTTTTAATCGCCTCTTTGACTTCCTTGACAGTAACTAACTTTGGCAATGGAGACATTTGGTACGGAGCTTTTAAAAATGTTTGTAAGTCAGACTCTTCCTCGGGAGTTGAGACCGACGGTAAAGGTTCAAAGACTTTTTCTAAGTGTTGAGCAAATACTGTTGCTTTTTCTTTATCCGTTCTTGCCCAGGAGTTGTTTACTGCTCGTATGGGAGGAATTGGTTGAGCTTGGCGTTTAATTCTTTTTGTCGCTGTCCATAGTGCATAGTTTGTATCATCATTAGGACTTAAATTTTCTAGATACTCCTGAAAGTTCTTATTTTTTAGGTCTTTAATTGATCTTTTGAGGTCAGTGCATGCCTGATTATAACGTGTTTTGTCAGACGGATATTTTGTGTTTTGCCAGATTCTCCTTAATCGCCTTTTTTCAGCAATTTTCTTTTTAATTGATATTGGACAGCATTCCTTTTTCTTAGTAGGGGGAATTTGGGGAGTAGCTTCCCAAGCTGCTTCTTGAATAATTCTGGTAAAGTCGTCTACTGCTAATTCTACTTCTTCCTTGGTAGTTAAAGGAATTTTCATATTTAACTTAGTGTTCATTAAATGTCTAAAATGATCCCAATCAGTTCTCTTGTTAAATAATTTAACCGGCTCTTCTTTTTCAATGATCGTGGTGCTTATTGTAGCTATAACAGGCGTATGGTCTGAACAGAGATCTAAACAGGATGCAATATCCTGATACCCTGGAGCTATACCCTTAGTCACAAAGAAGTCCAGTAGGTCCGGCAATTTATTCATATCTGTTGGCCAGTAGGTAGGTTCATAAGTAGACACGTAATTTAGATGTAATTCATAAATAACCCGTTGCAATACTCTTCCTCTACCTGGTGCAGTTATACGTGAGCCCCACAATATGTTTTTAGCGTTATAGTCGCCCCCAGCTATGAATCGATTGCCTAAACTTCGGAAATAATTTACGAAGCCGTCTTTATTTGTTGGTTGATTTGGTGGACAGTATGCTGCTGACAGCGTAATGGGACCATGCCAGTCTTCTATTTCCACACTGGTTGCTTGTAGAAAGTTTTCTCGAAATTTAGATAATTCGTGATGTTTGATGTTTTGCTTTATTAATATAGCTGTTCCTCCCATGGCATGTCTTTCCGCTTCCGGGTGTTCTGTGGTGTAGATGATATAGTTTTGTAATTTAAAGTGACTTGAAATTTTGAAATGAGTTTCCGAGATAAGGAGGATATCTAAGTTGTGTTGTGTGAGAAATACTTCTATTTCCTGTTTATGCTGTGCAAGCCCATTGGCGTTCCAAAGCCCTATTTTATACATCGGTGCCATTTTTGTTTTTAAGTAATTCCTCTCTCAGAAGTCTGATCTGTGTTGTTAATTCATTAATTGTTTGCTGTTGGGCTTGTATAGTCTGTTGCATTGAGATTATTATGGATGTCAGGTCTCCTCCTTGTTGTCCTGATATTTGGTTTTTAATTTGATGTGTTTGAGGGGAAGCTGTGACATGTGCAAAAGTAGGATAAGTTATCAATGGTTCTTTATTTTGTGGTGCATGAGAATTGTTTTTCACAGTTAATGACATTTGTGGTAGACTTAAGTCTTGTTGTTGTAGGACTGTCTGGTTTTGTAACATTTTAGGCTGTGTCATGGATTTTACAATCTGCTGTTGATTGCGAAAGGAGTATACTTTTCCTGTTTGACTCGGGTACCTTCTACACAGAATATCCAAGTAAACTTTGCAGCCTTTATAGTTTGCAGGGTGCGCTCCGTTACACAGCACACACTTTGCAGGATTACCGTCATTACGATTTTTTGTGCATGTCCTATAATCATGTAACTCTGCGCATTTAACACATCGGGCGGGTCTAGTACACCTGTTTCTGGTGTGTCCATAACACTGACAGTTTTTGCATTGCGGTATTTGGATTTTTCTTATGGGCTCTTCAATGACAACTATTGCATTTTCGATGTTTTTAATTTTAAAGATGTCTTTATTGTTAGTATTTCGTTTTATATCAATAAAGAAGAGGTTTCTTTTTTGTTTGGTTTCACGGTTTATAACATTCATGATATTTATTACAACGTGTCCCTCTTTCAGAAGTGCTTGCTTGATTAGTTCAATATTAGTGGAATGATGCATATGTTTTAGCACGACTCTGAAGGTTTTTTCCTCTTCTAGGCTATACGTATGTCGTGCTATTTTATTTTTATCTAAGATATCCCTTAGTGTTTTATATACTTTTATATTTTTAGCTTGCAGCTTCATTTTGTTGCCTTGCATTAACTGATAATGATAATCATTTTTTTCAATGTGGCTATTTATTAAATTTAATAGTGGATTTATTTCTTTAACATAATGAATTATGAATGGAGGAGGCTGTATATTTTTTTCTGTAGTATTTTCGATGTTACTAGATTGTCCTTTACTATCACTTGTAGCGAGAACCTTGAATCTATTTTGGGTGGATATTTCAGAGTTTACTAGCTTGCTTGCTTGTGATGAAAGATCATTACTTTTTCTTTTTTTACTGCGTCTTGGAATTCGTTTAGAGTAATAACTTCTGATTTACTACTGGTGGTTGACATATTGTCGTCATTATTGTTTGTGCTTGTTAATAACTGTTGTGTCCCATTATTTGTATTGGCTTTTGCCGGTAACATTGGAAAAGATTGTAAATATTCGGTGGATGTCTCATAACTGTTTGCTAAATTGTGTTGAGGGAGGTTGGATACCCACGTAGGTAAAAACTGAGTTGGAGCTTGTTGGATAAAATTACTAATCTGATGCTGGTTGCTCTGTGTAGCATTCCAGTGTGGCATAAATGATTGCTGAGTTTGATGCCACTGCGGTACTTGGGGAGGTTGTGCCTGAATTTGCCATTGCATTTGCGGTTGCGAGTTATACATCACAGGAGCATTGTTATTTATTGAATGTTGTGAATAATGCATGTTTGGATTTACCGGATAACCAATATTGTTGTTAGACATAACGGTTTAATTTTACTATGTATTTAAAAATTATAAGAGTTTTAAATTTATAAGTTTACCGATCTTACAGCTGGGTACAGCTGATAGCGCGGCACTGATCCGATACCGCGCGTGAACTTGAATTTTAATATCGCACTCGCATTCACTAGGTCTATTCTCATTGCTGTCCAAAAGTAAACTCTTATTGAAAATGGAATTTTAACAAGAAACAGCTTATACATTTTGAAATTAACTCAACACACACATAAAAACGTAACGAGAATAAGTAAACATGAAGAAAACTGAAACAAAACAGAAATCGTGCTACCAAAACATAAAAATACTTTTAGTCAAAAAGGTCCCTTATACAGTGGCATGAAAATATTTCAAAGATTACCGATTGCTATCAAGCAGTCACACTCATTTTTTGAAATTTAAAATTACTTAAGCCAGCTGCACATTATAAACAAGAATCAATAATAACTTAATAAAAATAACGGTCGATCTTCCCAACGCTCGGAAGTGGGTTTAAATATGCACATAGTATTTACCGATTACAATTGAAGACCGTGATGCAAGAAGGGGATAAGTAACAATATGTAAATTTTTCAGGAGAGGCAAAATAATTTTCAATTTTTTAAAGTTTATTTAGAGTTAGCATAGTGTGTAGATATTAAAGTACAACCATTATGTCTGCATTAGACTGAAATATTCTTATAAATATGATAGCAATGGCCTAAAAATCATTCATGGTGCAAGAATGGGATATGTCACAACTTTTCTTTTTACTATCTTTATAAAGGTTATGTCAAATGCAAGAAGGGGATAAGTAACACAAGACCTTTTTGTAGAACACTGAGTTTATTAGCATTTACTTTTAATGTCTAAACAAATATAAATATTTTGAACGATAAAAGAAAAAATAAATGCAAGTAAATATTTTAAGAAAAAAAAACACTAGTAAATATTCGTTTCCCACGCCCACATCATTCACCCGGTCGTTATCATAACCAATGTTTTTGTTATGAAAAAATGCACAATTCAGTTATACAGTTGGCTAAATATGTCATTTTAACCTAAAATTTGCTGTCAATATGTAATTTTAACCTAAAAATTACTGAATATATGTCATTTTGACCTAAAAATTACGGACAATCTGCTGACATTGTCAGTTGTCACAATAAAGCTGTCATTCATTAATTTGCAAAAATGTGTATCTTTTGTGGTCGTGGGAAAAATAGGGTACATAAATCGTGTATCGTACGCTCGTATTTTAAGTCACTCGGCTCCGCTACGCTAGCCTCGTTTCTCAAATATACTCGCACGATATACGCCACTTTTGCAGCTTGTTATGTAATATACTATAACAAGACAAAAAACATAAACACAAGTAAATATTCTTAACAAGACAACAAAAAATATATTCTTAACAAAGCAAGGAAAAATTAATGCAAATAAATATTTTTAACAGGAAAATAAAAAATCCTAAACGGTTTATTAATCGGAATCACTAGAGTTATCATCAGTTACCTCTGAAGCAACATATTTTGTTTTTTGTAGATTTGTATTCCACCCCGCTATATTTCTTCATTTTTTTTCCTCCACCGATTGTCGACAACTTTTGTAACATTATTTGCCACGTTTTCTTCGTCTTCAAAATCAGATGATTCCTCGCCCGATGGCTGAAAATTGCTGCTAGAGCTTTCATATGGTTCACTAATATCACTGTTACTGCTATTACGATTCATATTATTAAATTATAATATAAGACTATGTTATTTTATATCCCTTCAGACTCCATTAAAAGCAATAAAGGCAGACAAGCGACAAGTTCACACTCGGCTTAACACTGGACCAACTCTAATAAAGTCACAAAACAATAACTAATAAAGTGGACTGATTTCTTGATGCAACTCACGACTGCAGGAAGGGGATACATCGGGCGGGGTTGGACCAAGTGTAAAAAACAACGAACATGCTGTGCAAGAATGGGATAAGTAACGAGTAACATATCCCATTATTGCGCCAGTCTGTAGCAAGGGATAAGTGATTTTCTGTTATAGTTCGGTACCTATTATCTGCACATATCTCGTATTTGCACCAGACAAAAAGACCATATTTTAAAACCTATTTCTGCAATTATCTCATTTTTTCAAATTATGTTACATATCCCGTTCTTGCACCACAGTCTTCAATTATATTACATATTGAATCTCTGTATTTTCTATTCTTTGTGTATATTTTGGGAATAAACTATTATTATTATTATATAATATATTTGTCTTACAGAAGTTGTTGGTTCTTCCAGTGCACGTTACTTAGCCTTTGCCAAGCAACTCTTAACTTCCGCTTGGGCAACGTCGGGCAAACAAATAACTATACTCCGTTCTACCTGTTATTACTTCTTGCAATCGGAAGAGCTTTCCAGGACACTTCTTTTTTTGTCATTGATGCAATACCATGTTTCTTTGCCACTTTTGGTAGTAGATTGCCAGCAATACTGGTATCCATCTTCAATCAAAGAAGGCTTCTTTTTTGTTGTTTCTGTTAGCTCCATGACTAATATCTCAGATCACGGTTTCGGGGGAGGTGCAGGAGGTGATATTATCACTGAATACGTTTGAACTCTATCAAAATTATTGTAAATTGTATTACCTCTTAGAAGAACTGCTTCTAATATAAAACTTTTTGAGGAAAAATTGCTACTTGCAACACATTAGGTTGTAGATCACAAACTAAATAAAATAATATTTATCAGTGGGGGCATATATATCTAACACATAATCCTCCTCAGCTAATAACAACTCTTCTTGACATGGTTTCTCCCTACGTAATTAAGGATAATAGAGAGAAAAATGTCATTAAGGGATTATCATAACTGAATAAGAAAGTAGCCATTTGCTAATGCCCATTAGAAGAAGTTCTCCGTATTTTGTAACTTAGAAATAGATGGTGTACGAAACCAAATCTGCAGGGTAAAGGTCGAAATTTAAGTTACGTAGGACTACATTAAAATACAACAAAGATTATGGCATAAAACACTACTTTAGTAAAAAAATAGAATAGAATTTCTAAAAATGACGAAACTGTACGTTTTCTTGTGAGTCCTAAACCTGAAGACACGGCGAAGAGAAGTTTGTGAAAGAATTCATTAGTACATAAAAGTGGGTATGGCAAATATCCCCGCAAATGTCATCATATCTAATATCTATTATATTTTTAAAATAATGAGTTCGCCGCATTTGTTTTGGCCAAAAATATTCCCAAGACCTAAATTTGATGCAAGAGTAACATTATTTGTTGTTATACCAATAATAATTAGAGAGTCTAATACAATAACGTCAACGTCTCGTTGTCTGTCTTAGTTGCTGCATTAGTCGAAGTAACAGTATTTGTGGCATAATTTTCATTAAGTTTACTTTTAGTTTCTAACGCCACATATAAATTTTTATAGGGGCTCTTAGATGGTCTATTTTCTAGTACTTGTGAGTTATCAATTTGTAAATTTTTAGGATTGATAGAAACATTTGCTAAATCTTCTGCGGCAGCATCTTTTGTAATGTACAAATCATAAAGAAACGAATAAGAGCTTTCAAACAGCGACAACTATTTGCATCCATCGTGCGTGTCTGTATACAATTCATGTTATTTTCACTTTCTGAAGAATTTAGGCTGAAATTCAACCTTTTACTGCACATATTTTCTTTTGTAGAACTAATCGCTTTTAAATTGTCTTCAACATTAACAAAATTTCTTTCATTTCCTTTTAACTCACCCATACTCTCCACATTAGAAAGCGGCTCTACATTTTGTTCTGAAGAGTTGTTTATTTTTTCATCGCTTTCCGATTCACCATTCAGTTGCTCAGGGTGAACTTTTATAGGTGTTACAGTAGGAATTGTAGCTGAGACATCGGAGACTCCTGATTCGTCACCCTCGAAACCGCTGTAGTTTTTTGGCTGGTCACCGATGAGTTTAAAATGGGTGTGCCTGCTACGCCTGTCATAAAAAATAAATGATCAAACTCCTCGTACTCCTCATCAGCCTCCCCGTGCTGTGCCTGACTTGCAAAACTCTGTGGCTTTTCGAACAATGAATCATACTGAATATATATTTTTTTAATCTATAACTTTATTAGCAATCAGAATGTTCACAATTATTCTATGAGCTAATTTTATGTATTTAAACAAAGACATGTAGGAAGACACCCATTAGTGTCACCCCTAATTTAATTAGTTAAGTCTATCGGCCACCTCCGTTTTAATCTTCTGATTTCGGGTTCTTCCGTCAAAAGATTGACTGCCATATTTGGATGTCTTTCTAGGGTGTCCTGCTTTTTTATGGTTTTTTCTTTGATAACGTCTGTCACATATGGCATGTTGAGGTCGTTGCGTAATGTTCGATTTGGCACGAACCACGGGACGTTAGATACCTGTCTAAGTGCTTTAGACTAGAAGCGTTGGATTATGTCAATAGTCGATTTAGCAGCTCATCCCCATAGTTCGCAGCCGTAGGTCCAAACAGGGCGGATTATACTCTTATATAGTAGTAGTTTGTTCTCTAGCGTAAGAACTGACTTCATCCCAAAGAGCCAGTACATATTTCTAATTTTTATGTCCATTTACTTTCGTTTTTTGTTGACATGGGTTTTCCAATTTAAGCGCCGATCTAGGTGTAATCCCAGATATCGGACTTCGTTTGCCTGAGGTATAGGTATGTTGTTGAGTGTTACTGGTGGACATGTCGAGTGTTTCGTCGTGAAGGTAATATGCACTGACTTATCTTCATTTACAGTTATCTTCCATTTTCTTAACCACAGCTCCAGAAGATTTAAGTGTTCTTGGAGTACCATTGATGCTGTAGCCGGGTTTTCACTGCACGAAAGTATTGCCGTGTCGTCTGCAAATGTCCCCAAGTTTGTTTGTGCTGTCATGGGTAGATCGTAAGTAAATAATAAGAACACTCCCTTGAGGGACGCCAGCCTTTATCTCTCTTCGTTGCGAGGCGTCATTGCCAAATTTGGTTTGAAAGCAGCGGTCTGCCAAACAGGAACGTAGTAGGAGATAATACTGATGTGTTAAGAGCATCTTTATTTTATAAAGTAGACCTCTATGCCATACCTTGTCAAAGGCATTTCTCACGTCCAAAAACACTCCATTGCAATAGATTTTAGCTTCCAGTGCTGCATGTATTATATTTGTTAAGCGATGACATTGGTGTATCGTCGAGTGTTCATTTCGGAAGCCGAACTGGTGATTCGGTAACCATCCTTCTTGAAGCGAAGTTTCGTTTATGCGTTTCAGGATTAGGTTTTCCAGCAACTTAGAAATTATCGGAAGTAGGCTTATGGGACGATAGGATTTGATCTGGTTAGGAGGTTTGCCGGGTTTAAGTATTAGAATAATTTGTGCAAATCTAAGTGATAATGGCCAGTATGTGAGTCGTAATATTCCGTTGAAGAAAATTTGCAAAAATTTTATACCTTTCTCTGGCAGATGTTTTAGAATAGTTCCGGTTATCAGATCATGCCCCGGTGTTTTTTTATTATTCAAGAATTTTACTTGTATTTCAATTTCAGAAATGGTAAAGTTGCGAATTGGAGGCGATAGCTGTAAAGAGCTTTCTAGATAATCTTCAACTTCCTGATCGATGTCGTTCGAGTTTGGCTGAAAGGTATTTTCCAAATGCTTTGCGAAGGCCTCTGCTTTTTCCTTATCAGATCATGCCTATGTTCCCGTTTCATCTTTCAAAGGTGGTATGTGTGTCTGCTGTCGTTTAATTCCTCTGGTAGCCTTCCAGATTGAATTATCATGTACGGAGAGCGAACTTGTGTATGACTGGAAAGTTTCGTTGCGAATTTCTTGCAGTCGCCGTCTTAGTTTGTTATTTAGTTGGTTAAATTTCGTTTTGTCAACAGAATTGCGAGTTCGCTGCCACCTTGCTCTTGCTCTTCTTTTTTCTTTAACCAGTTGCAATATTTCAGAAGGAATGTTTGGAGTATTGACTTTTAGATTGTCGGGTTGTGGTGTAGCGTACCAGCCGGCTTCGTGTATTATTGTAATCAAATGATTTGTGGCGTATTCCAGCTCATCGTTTGTCTTTAGGCTCAAGTTCGTATTAATATGTTGATTAATATGAGCTTCAAATGCTTCCCAGTCAATTCTTGCGTGGATTAGAACAGGCTTGAGTTTCTTATAAATTATTGTTGCACTTAGTGTGACTATAACAGGACTATGGTCAGATGATATATCATAATTAGACACAATATCTGTGTAGTTCGACGAGATGCCCTTACTAATAAAAAAGTCTAATAGATCCGGGATTTTGTTAGGATCTGATGGCCAGTATGTTGGACTGCCGGTTGAAAGAAAACTGTCGTTCTTTCCTGTTATAAGTTTATATAGCTTTCTACCCTTTGTCGTAGTTAAGCGTGAACCCCAGTGTGTGTTTTTCGCGTTAAAGTCTCCACCTATTAGAAATCTAGATCCTAATGTTTCAAAAAACGGTTGCAACATTTGTTTGTTTATATTATGTCTTGGTGGACAGTATATAGCTGATATGATGAATGGTGCTGAAAGTTTCTCGACTTGTATTATAGTACCTTGTAAGAAGTCTGTTTTATAAGATGGTAATTCGTGATGCTTAATGGAGTTTCGAACTATTATGGCAGAACCACCATGAGCTCTGTAATCAGTATGTTCTGTATGGTATATCGAGTACTATGGTATTTTTAAGTGGGTTCTTGAGGTGTGATGCGTTTCAGATACTAGTAAAATATCTATATTATTCAAGGATTTTTTTGTTGTAGTCTATTGGCGTTCCACAATGCAATTTTTTAATACTTGGCTATTATTGGATCAATTTATTGATGACTATGGTTAACACATTTAGTATCATACTGTTTTGTTGCAATAGTTGATTAAAAATATTTTTAAACTCATCTAGAAATTGTTTAGGGGTAAGATCTTCAGTTGAAGAAGGTTGATTTTTTGCTACCTGAGAGTAGAGAGGATATGTGGGTGTTGGCTGATTGAATGGAGACTGATTATTTTGAGGTCGCAGAATAGGAAAATTCTGTCTTGTTAGAATTGGAGGTCTTCTAATTGGGAGTTGTTTATTGGGCTGATACTTTCGTTGCCGTTCTTGATAAATTGTACATCCCTTATAGTTAGCTGGATGTGAACCTCCGCATAGAATACATGTAGCCTGGGTTTCTCTAGTTTTTTACAAAGTTTGGTGTCATGACGTCCTGCACATTTGACACAAGCAAATAGCCTATTGCAGCACTTTTTTGTATGCCCATAGCTTTGACATCTAGTACATTGTGCAATTCCTTTATTAGTATTTGGGGGTTCAAATAGAACGTGTTTGTTTTGTATTGAGTGTGTATTGTAAATGTCTTTATTATTTTTATCTGGTTCTAGGTCTACAAAAAATATTGGTAACTGGTTTTTGGTTAATCTTTTCCTTAAATTCATTATGTTGCGTACATTATGTCCTAATTCTTTGAGGGCTTTTTTAATGTCATCTGTTGGAGTGGTATGATGTAGATGCTTTAAGACTACTCTGTATGGTCGATCTTCCTTCATTTGATAGGTATGGTGCATGATGTTCTTTTCTAGCATGTACTTGATTAGCTTACGATACGTATCAGGGTTTCTAGTACTTATCTTAACTACATTATTCTGTAGACTTTTGGTAGTGTATTGTTCCTCTTCAGCGACTGCTAGTAAATCTTTTGTCATCTATTTGTAATCTGCTACACCATAGACAAAAATAGGCGGTGGCTTAGATATGTTCATTATTGGTTTCTGTAGGTGCATCATTTTTATCTTCTAGTATTGAATATCTGTTAACGTCAACAATTTCTCGCTGATTTTCAGTACTCGTTGACGTATTGGGTTTTAATAGTCGTTTTCGTTTGTTGTTTGTAACAATTTTCCAACTATTTGCAGGATTTATTTCCATTTCTTGGTCGTCATCTTCGTAATATTCATTTGAAGTACTCGCATTTTGAGATGTCTAGATGACTGGCTCATTATCTTGGTGAGGTAAGCATAATTGCGGCTGAGGTCAATTTTGCGGAATTGGTTGATGTTGGGCTGGAATAGCGGGTTGTTGGAATGTGTACTGATTTGGTTTTTGATATTGGAGTGTGGGCTGTGGCATTGATAGAAATGAATGTTGTTGTGATAAAGAAGGACTTCCGTTTATTTGCTGCTGTTTGTGATTAAACAATGCGCCATTATAGCCGTTACCGGCAGGCAGCATTTTATTTGTACGCGCGCTTTTGCAGCGCCGCGGCGATCAAAAGATACCAGTATTTTATATTAGTTTAGTAATAATAATTACTTACGATGTCAAATGTTTATTATTGGTATCGGTTAAAACACTTCACTGCAAGATAAACGCGTAGTTCAAGGTTCACTGTTTAATATCGCTTAATGCTTATCACATATAAAATATTGAAAACTGGCTAATCTCAATATCTAAGCTGGCAGTTCCGGTAAATGCTTCCGATAAAGGCGCAGTGTTTTTCTTATTCCAAAATTTACTTGTAAGCCTGCGGTTGGACAATACTGAAATGTTAGGTGTCTAATACGAGGCGTTCAAATATAATTTATAATTTAATATTTATTCAAAAACAAACACAAGGACACTAGTATATATCATGTCATTTTTCTACTCAGTCTCCCTCCCTTTTAATAAACTGGTGCCATCTTTCCGGAAGTTTCTGTATCCCACAAGATAAAAATTCTTTTGGCTGCTGTCACACCCATTCCCGAACAATTTCGATTACTTCTTCATTACAACGAGGTATTTTTTTTTAGAAACACTTTTAAGGGTCAAAAAATATAAAAAACATATGCAGCAAGGTCCGAAATGTATGGTAAATGGGGCAGCATGGTCCATTTCAATTTTTGAATTGTAGTCAGCGTGTGAATAGCAAAATGGGGTCGAGCATTATCCTGTAAGACACAGACAGAGAACTCGCCTTTATTTTCAAGTTACCCTCACTGATATTTATTGCAAAAGGAATATCCTTCACTGTAATTCGACGATCATTTCAAATAAGTGCATTGTACTCTGTCAGCATTCTCCTCTGTTGTCAATGGTTTTTGACGGCGAGAATGAGGCTGATTTTCCGTTGATAAGAAATTTACGAATAAATCGTTGTTCTACGCTTGAATGCACTTCCACTTCACTCGTGATTGCCAATTGAAGGAAAATGAATTGTGACAACTAAACGACAGAATGAAATTAAGACTTGTTCCAAAGCATTAATTAATGTATACAACCTCTGTGCATGTGTTTGTCTTTTGGCGCGCACAATTATAATTCTATTTGAACGCTCCTCGTAGCTTTGTATTTAACTTAGTCCTAATTCTCATTACAAATTTATTTGCCAAATATCGCCTTCTTATGTCTAGCGGGGGTTCTTGTGCTTCTGGTAACATGGGTAGAATTGAGGAGAATTTCATACCTCCAAGAGATATGCGTATGGCTTTATATTGACATCTGTCTACTAATTTTAAAATAGAATTACAAGCTGAACCATAAAAGCTAGCTTCATATTACAAAATATCTCTTACATATGCTTTATAAAAAATTAAAGTCATACCAGGATCAGCATCCCAATATGTTTTCGTGATTACTCGCAGCAAATTAAGCCCCCCTTCGCATTTATTTATGATATACTTGGTATGATCTCTATAAAGCAATTTTTTATCTAATTTCATTCCTAGATGTCTTGTGCGATTGTTAATGCTTGCCCTATAACCCGATAAAGATATTTGCGACAATGTTGGTATATAATGATCCCCTTTTAGCCCATGAATTGTAAACATTTGCAGGAAAATGCTTAGAACAGCAGTCAAATGTTCCATCCACATTATAGTTTCCAAATTGCACAAAAACTCCAAATTTGTTTGACACGAAAACATCACCACGTTATTTTCCGCGTCGTTAATTAGTAAAAATGTTTCCTCCCGATTTGTTTTAACTAAATATGAGTTTAGGGCTTGGTGAACTTCGTCAACGTTTGGTGGGAGTCTTGGTAAAAGGCTTCTTCTTGCGTAGTATATATTTCTTCTTATGCACTGGATGTCGCTATTTGTCAAAGTGTCGACGTCACCTTTTCTTAGTTCTTTATGAACTAATTTCATGGGCCTTTCACTTACACCCTCGACAGCTTTTTTTTAAGGAATTGCTTAATACGTTTCTGTTCAATAATTTTTCTTGTAGTGGTTCATGGTTACGCTTATCAATGATTTCCACCAAAACATTAGATTTGCTCTCGGTCTTCAAATATGCTGAACACTTCTTATTTGCACCGATCGAACATACCCATCGTTTAACCCCAGTTGATAATTCTTTGTGGAAACGATATTTAAACTCATCCAACACTATAAGTGCTTTTCCTCGTTCACTTGTCACAAATTTTAGAGCACTCATGTTCAGGTCGTTTACAGATTTTAACTAAATGGCATAAATCATATCTCATCATTGTGTAAAATTTTTCATTCTTTGGATACAGGAGGGGGGTTGTTTTTCCGCCAATCAGGTAATAGCTGATGAACCTACTTTAGTTCGGTCATTAGCAAATCATTACCGCTTAATCATCTCTTATCGGCTTAATCCCTTAACGACTTCGCCCCGGACTCTACTCAACTATCTACATTTTTGCAATGTAATTAAAACAGCTTATCGGGACTCTATTCGTATCTGCCCAATCCATGTTCTTGCAGCCATGACTGTAATTTATGCATAAGATTCTCTAAATTGTCTATTGTAACCTGATATTTAGTTTTGTGAATAGAAACAAATGTCACCTGCATACTGAATACACCTAATTCAACTATCTCGCAATCTATGTAAACTTGCAGTATACAAATTTAATAAGAAAGGACTCAAGACAGACCCCTGAGGTAAACCATTACTTATTATACGTCTTTCTATAATATTACCATTTTGCCGCAGATATAAAGTTTAATTTTTATACAAATTTATAATATTATAGGCAGTACATTGCGGTATGCCAAACTGAACCATAATATTTCTCAGTATATGAAGGTGGACTGATTCGTAAGCAGTTCTAATATTGACAAATAAACAAGTGATTATTTGAATATAAAATTTGTATGTCCGCAATTAGTCGAGTTAGCGCTTCAAGTATGCCTCTGCCTTTACGACACCCATATTACTTAAAGGGTACTATATAATTGTTTTCGGTTCAATATTCTAGTCTTAATTTCACTATTCAAAAGTTTTAGTTAAACCGAACATTAGTGAAATCGTTCTATTAGAAGTAGCACATCTAGGATTTTTTCCAGGTTAAAGATGGGCTTAATTATAATTTCTTTACATATTGGAGGATATTCTCCACTTAACCATAAAGGGTTAAATATGTCTAGTAGAAGGAATTTAGCTGTGCAAGATA
Source organism: Agriotes lineatus (assembly GCA_940337035.1). Taxonomy (NCBI): domain Eukaryota; kingdom Metazoa; phylum Arthropoda; class Insecta; order Coleoptera; family Elateridae; genus Agriotes; species Agriotes lineatus. Next base: position 99,788,964 of record OW679202.1, read on the forward strand.
TATTTTATATAATGGGATAGGTTATATCATCTATGCCAGGAGTCGTACTTCTGGTGCTTTTAATTGTGCTTTCAAGTTCTTCCAAGTTGAAGAACTTAGTAAAAAAGATGTCTCTGTTAACGTTATCAGTTAATATGTTCTTCGTTTCTCTTTCTGCATATGGAGGGGTTAGCTGGTTTAAAACCGAATTGGCAATTTCGATCAATATTACGTTTTGCAATTGCTCTCCTTTGACGCCAAATTTCTGAAATAGGGGTACTTTTATTAATTTTATTACAGTGTTGAATCCAGTTATTTTTGACTTTGTTTTTAAACCCTCCCTGTCCCACCAGATGGGTTGCTTTTGCGCCTTATGTTTAAATGCCTTCTTTATTGGCTCATACTAATAAACAAGATTGGACATTGAGCTATTTTGGAAAAGGTATTTTTTCTGTAAGGGAAAGGAGTTGGGAGCTTCTGTAGTCAGAGCCAGGGCCCAGTCGAATTAATTTTGCTTTTTGGTATTTAGCATATGCTGGTATGGCGCATTAATCACCGAGGTCGTTCTCGAATGATCTGGAAACTGACTCATCTGTCTGCAAGCTATCCGCCTCGAAGGTCGTTACAATATGCACCGAACGCGGAGATTTCTTACTTCCACTCGCAGGCGTTGTAAACACTAGCAGGCACTGTGAAATAAGTCTATACACGGGCACTCACGAACTGCAACTCCCCGTGTAGGTTTGATATGTATTTTGCTTAACGATAGTTACTTGCATTGATCTTTTGGTGCAGTTGATGGATCTTGGTTGACATATCATACAATTTAAAAAAAATAATTAGCAACTAGCAACTAAACAACACATAGTTATTAAAAACTTCGCACAGATCTTTTCTGTTCGATCAGCTACTTTGAGCTTTCTTTATAATGACTCGGTCCCCTATTTTAAATATCATACGCTTCTTAATTTTTCGATTTTGCTTTTCCTCGTATCTATTTTGTGTTTTCCTGACTCTTTCTCTGACTTTCTCTAACAGTTCGTTTATCCCTGTCACATCCCCTTCTGGCCTCCATTCCTCCATGGTCTCGCAGGTATAATGCTTTTACATAACGTAACTGGACTTATCTCCGTTGCAATATTAGGCACGTTATTTATGAAGTCTTCTACCTTTGGCAGGTATTGAACCCATCTATTATGGTGGTCCTGGGTCATTATTTTAAGATATTTCATAACCTCTATAATGTACCTCTCTGCGACATTAGATTGTGGTTGTCGTATACTGCAGAAATAAGTTTAAATCGCCTTTTGTTCTAACTTGTTGATTAATCTAGCGTTCTTGAAGTAACTTGCATAAATATTTCCCTGGTAATCGAATGTTCTCGCCGTAGACCATCTCGGCTGAGGTAACGTTGAGGTCTTCCTTGATGGCTGTGCGGATGCCCAAGAGAACTGCTGGCAAGTGTTCTGCCCATTTGGTGTCTGTATGGCACTCAATTGCCGCTTTTAGCTGACGCTGAAATCGTTTTATCATGCCTCGCGCTGTCGGATGGTATGCTGTAGTGTGCATGTGCTGTGACCCCATAAGGTTGGGTAATCCCTTGAATAGGTTGGAGGTGAACTGCCGGCCGCGGTCCGTTGTCATCCGCAGAGCCACCCCAAATCTAGCTATCCAGCCGTTGACGAAGGCTCTGGCCACCGTTTCAGCCGTGATGTCAGGGATTGGTATGGCCTCAGGCCATCGGGAGTAGCGGTCGATGTATGCCAGGCAGTACGCATTGCCCAGTGATGTAGGAAGCGGCCCAACAAGGTCCAGATGCACGTTCCCGAACATGGAGGAGGGCTTGGCGAAGTTTCCCACTGGTGCTGCTACGTGCCTGGTAATCTTCGAACACTGGCACGGGACACACGTCCTGCTCCAATGACTGCAGGGCCTTTTCCAGCTCTTTGTAGCTGATTGGACTGGCTGGAAAAGCTGCTGTGCTTCCTGCAACAGACACACGTGATAAAGTGTCTACGGGAATGTTGTCGCTTCCAGCGGCATGGCGAATGTCCTTCGTAAATTTCCCAATGAGGTCCAGGTGACGGAACTGTCTGGGCGAGGCGCGTTCTGGTTTTTGTTGGAACGCGTATATTATAAGCTTGTGGTCCGTGTAGAGCGTGAAATTTCGGAGTTGTACAAAGTAGCGGAAGCGCTTCACAGCCGAATAAGCTGCCAGTAGCTTCCGGTCGTAGGCGCTGTATTTCTTCTGGACAGCGTTTAGCTTTTTGGAGAAAAACGCTAAGGGCCGCCATGCTCTGTCCATCTCCTGCTGTAGAACAGCTCCCATGGCGACATCAGATGCATCAACCATTACTGATGTTAGAACTGCAGGTGCTGGATGTGCCAGGAGCGTAGCGTTTGCTAGGATTATTTTGGAACGGGAAAAAGCTTCTTCTTCAACACACCAGTGATGACGGAAGGAGCTTTTCTGAGCCGACGCACGACTTGAAGCAAAACTCGAGGCTCTGCTTTGAGGCCGTGAAATTGCCACATTAGCTTGACGGGGAACATGGACGCCTGGTATTAATTCTATGTCCAGGTCATCGCAGCAATTGTCGCATATAATGTAGGCTGAGCGGATGATGTGGGATTTGTTGCAGTAAACAAGAGCATCCGAGAGCTCATGTTGCGAGCATGCTATGTCACGACAGTAGTCATAAATATCTTTCTCCAGTTCTAGAATACTCATAGATATTACAGGCCACACTTGTTGGTTTGGGCTAACGTTGTTGTGATGACATAGAAGAGATACTCCAATGAGTGTACCTTGAATTGATTTTCTGGGTAACCAAGCTCCAAGAGCAAATGCAGTAAAACATTTTCAGCAATTGGCCTGTTCTTTGCATCGGCATAAAATGGTGGATAATTCTGACCACTGGGATTTACAGCATTCATAAATTTTATAAGTGACAGCATAACTTGAGTAAGGTTATTTTCCTCTTCGCCGCTCAAGGGAGGCTCGATCTGATGGCTCTCCTTAGCATGGTCCCGTGCGTCAGCCAGGTAGCCAAGAGGCAACATACCAGGTTTCACGATCATGTGGTAAACATTATCGGGCATTACGCCTTGATCAAGTGAGAACCTAGCAATAGCAATTTCAGCAGGATAGTTGCGTTTATCCTGATTGCAGTAACAGAAATGATTGACATGTATAATATAAAACACTTCGTCAGCAATGCGTCCGGTAGTAACCGCGACTTTCACTGTGGTCTCGATATCTTCCCTCCTCTTCTGCTCATTGGTAATTCGCTTGTTTGCATGCTTTTGGACAACTTCGACGTTTTTGATTTATTGCTCCGCTACACTGCCGTTCTAAAACGTTGTATAGAAAACTCGAAATTTCCTGTTTGGTTTACTAGTGAAATAAAGATGTCATTGAAAACCCAGAATACTCTAAGAAAAATTAAAAATCTTACTCCTGATCAACAATCACAGTACGTAAATGAAAGGCGTAAAATAAAGTATCTCACTAGAGAAGCGCACGCTCACTATATTAAAGATGTGGAATCTAAACTTACCACCAACCCGAATTTGTTTTGACCCTACATTAAAAATAAGCAAAAATCCCACACTTCCCTGACAATGAAATGTAATAATGTGGAGGTCCGCTGAAATTGCTGAGAATTTTGCACTATACTTTGAATCAGTTTACAATCCAACGCCATCTACATATAAAATTAATTGCAATGGCGAAGTTTGAACTAATAATCTTCTCAATCTTGGCTCGGTGATTTACAACGAGTATGTCGCTGCAATTAAAAAACTAAAACCAAAACAGGCTGCTGGAGTTGACGGTATTCCTCCTACTTCATATATTCAATATCTCCCTTAAAACCCATGTGTTTTCCGATTACTGGAAAGAGGTATTGATTACCCCAGTATTCAAAGGAGGTGACAAATCCTGCATTGAAAATTATAGACCTATTGCAGTACTATCGGCTGTTGCTAAATTATTTGAACAGATTATCTACAATAAGCTTTGGAATCATATTGAACATTATGTTAGTAGTTTTCAGCATGGCTTCGTTCCTAAAAGATCGACAAGTACCAATCTAGCAACATTTGTACATGATGTAATGACTTCTTTTAAAAATAAAAAACCGGTGAATGTTGTGTATCCGGATTTCAAAAAAGCGTTCGACACAGTTGATCACGATATCCTATTACAAAAGTTACATACATATGGGGTGTCATCTAGCAATATGCGGTTTTTCAGTTCGCACCTGCAAAACAGATATTTTTATGTAAAGCATGACGAGAATACTTCAGGTAAATCCACAGCTAATTCGGGAGTACCCCAAGGGTCTAATTTTGGCCCAATATTATTCCTAATCTTCATTAATGACTTGCCTGACGTATGAATGTACTCAAGTTGCGTAGTGTTTGCTGATGACATGAAATTTTACTCTGAAATAAAAAATCCTAATGATAACCTTGCCCTGCAGGCTGATATTAATCTTGTTTACGACTGGAGCCTTAAATAGAATCGACTTTAATATATCCAAATGTTGTGTAATGCCTTTAACGTTGAAAACAAATAAATTATGTTAAATAAAAATGAATAATGAAGAGCTTCACAAAACTGCAAATGTTAAAGATTTGGGAGTTCACTACGATTTTAAACTTAAGTTTGACCTCCACATTGAAATAATTAAGAACCAAGCTTTACGCAACCTAGGATTTTTAATTAGACAGTCTTACCATCTCAAAAATACTCAATCATTAAAAATGTTGTATCATGCGTTTGTTAAATCGAAGCTTGAATATGCATCAGCTGTGTGGTATCCAATTAACGTTGGACCAAAACAAAAATTGGAGAAGGTGCAAAACAGATTTTTAAGGTATTTATATTATAAAAAATACAATACATATCTAAATTACACGACAGTGAGAACGGTTACGCTCCGTGCGGAGTTTGAGGTACCTAGCTTGGAGGCATCCAGAAACTATAGTCTGTTAGTATTTGGATTTAAAATTATGAATTATTACATAAACGATGCGAAACTTTTAAGTTTTCTTAACTTCACACCACTATTCTACATTCCCTTTTCATCATTATCCAGAAATTCACCTATTAATATTTTTATGAAATTGGCAAATGAAGTTTCTGTTCTAATAGATATTGATTTTGCGAGAACACACCACCTCTTTAAGAAGCAGCTAAAAGAATACTTGTTGACAACTGCTCCCACATAATCACAGTGAGATTTAAATCCGTTGTCTCAGGCAATACCAGGTACTTTGTATGATGCAAAAGTATATAAATCCGCTATACAAACCTTAATATAAATATATTTACTTATAATGTATATGTATACAGGGTGTCTCAAAAAGAATGGGACACCGATTAGCCATAGATTCCTTACGTCATAATAAATCGATTAAACCTAATATACCTTAGTACAAAGTCCCTTCAGTAAGAAGTTATAGGGCCTTGAAGTTCAATTTTTTATTTTTTATTTTATTGTTAATTTCCACAAATGTAGAGATATCGATTTGAATTTTGGTATACATACTTACTATTATATACTACACTAATAGGAAACTAAACTTGACTGTAAAGGGCACTTTACGTAACTTTCAAAACTTTCTTTAGCTCTAACTTCGTTATCTGTAGCATTTTTTTAAATTTTAAGTTATTGTCTGAAAGAGAATTAGAAAGCACTAAAATAATCTACTCTTAGTTCTTAAGCCTAAAAGCAACCGTTTACCGTAAAATGCCCATCAAAGGTTTTTGGTTGTCATTAAGATGTGCAATTATCAAGTAGCCATGATCACAAAAACAATGGGTAATGATTGTAATCTAGTAAACAACTACAAGAAATCAATTAATGACGTTGGTGACATCAGGTTTTTGTCTTCTGTGCATACGAAAATGCTGCGACATAACGAACCTTTCAGCATTGGAGAATTCGTTATGTAGCGGCATATTCTTAAACATAAGAGAACAAATTCTTATGTCACTAATATTATTAATTGATTTATCATTGCTTTTTTACTAGATGACCATTGTTTTTGTGATCATGCCTACTTGATAATTACATGTTAGTGACAACCAAAAATCTTTGAAAGGTATTTTAAGGTAAACAGTTGCTCCTACGCCTATGAAGTAAGACTACATTATTTTTGTGTATTTTAATTTTCTTTCAGATAATAACCTAAAATTTTAAAAAAGGTTACAGATAACGAAGTTACAGCTAAAAAAATTTTGAAAGTTAGGTGAAGTGCCCTTTACACTCAAGTCTAGTTTATGAAATTTTTTCTATTAGTGCAGTATATAATAGTAAGTATGTATACCAAAATTCAAATTGATATCTCTACATTTATGGAAATTAACAAAAAAATAAAAAATAAAAAATTAAACTTCAAGGCTTGATAACTTCTTACTGAAGAGACTTTGTACTAAGGTATATTAGGTTTTCTTTCTCGGGTTGGTAACGGATCTCAAAATTGAATTCTTCCAATTTTAGGGACCAACGGGTTAATTTTGAATTTGGTTCCTCTAAATTTCTCAGCCAAATTAAAGGCTTGTGATCGTTGTATAATATGAATTTTGTGCCAAATACAAGATGCATAACAGATAGGTTCTTGATTTTGGGACAGTACAGCTCCTAACCCGTGTTTACATGCGTCTGTCGGCAACTCAAATTGTTTGAAAAAGTCAGGATATTGAAGTAATCGTTCCTGGGTTAAAAGGTTTTTGGCAAGTTCGAAGATTCGGTAAAGTTCTTGTCATTAATATTTTTGTTGAATTTCTTTAAGCAAAAATTACTATACCAATGACACAATCATTGGTATTGTAATTTTTGCAAAATCCTTTATGGATTTACGATAGTAACCTGGTAGTCCTAAATAAGATTTTATTTCGGTTTATGATTTTGGAATAGGGTATTTTTTATTGCTGTTATTTCGAAGGGCTCGGTTTAATTCCATTAAGGGTGTTAATGTGACCTAAATATTGTACAGATGTTTGAAGAAATTCGGGTTTATCGAGTTGAATTATAACATTGGCTTCCGACACTTTTGAAATACATTTTTCAGGCGGGTCTTATGTTCTTAAAGAGATGATTCATAAACTATTATATAATCTCTATAAATGAAACATTATGTTTGTGTAAGACCAGTTAATGCTTCGTTCGTCATTTGGTGACACGAGATAAATTTTTAAGACCCATAGGTATGCTCCGAAATTGATATAGTTCTTTTTCAGGTGAAAATGCGGTCCTTTCATGGTCTTTTGGTCAATTGCAATTTGATAAAATTCTGATGTTAAGTAGAGAGTAGTGAAATTATTAGCACGGCGTAAATTGTCAAGTATAGTTTCAAATTTTGAAAGGGAAAGCTTGCCTTTTATAGGCTGTTCATTTAATTTTGTATAGGCTACAACTGTTGTCCATTTTCTTTAACTTGAGGGGTCCATTTTTTTTAGGAACGACCCAAATGGGAAAATTGTATGGCGATTCGCTTGGTTCTAAGATTTTCTTCCAAACATTTTATCAATGGCTTCCTGTCTTTGAATGTGAGGATAGCGGTAAGATCTTGTTCGAATATCGTGTTTTATTAGCCGTTATGTGGCGGCAAAAATAATACAACGTACATGGCGGGAAATGGTACCTGGGTGCCACTGTGTATTTTGAATGGTGTTCGGCGGATTGTTGTATGTTTGTGTGCCTGTGCGATCCTAACGGTAACGTTGACTGTTTTTTGTGCATCTCTCATGTATGGTCCAGTCGATGTTGTGATCCGGTTGAATTATGATCAGTTTAGTTCAAATGGGAAAAAAGAATGCCTTCTACTCGTGCTAATAGTGTTGCTGCACCATATAATTCCAAATTATATCTGGACTTAGATAAATATATTTGTTTGTTTGTTTGTAATGGACAAGGTCTAAGCATGCGGAGTACCAGGTACTTTAGACACCGACTGCTTTGATCACATGATCAAGGTCCTACTTAGAATTTTGACGAGACTAAGGAGTTCCAACCCTAGCAAGAAATCTTTTACATGCTACACTTTGTAGCAACATGGGATCCACGTCTTTACATCACTTCCGAATGATGACATTCTGTAGAGCTTCCAGGATCGGGGATCGAACTCTCCACCCTTAGATCAGTAGCCAGAATGCTTAACCACTGAGCTATGGAGTCCGGCCATATAAACATGTTGCTTTATTTTTGTGTTTGTTATAGTTATTGGTTTTCGATATAGAGTGATGGCTGAAGAAGTCGCAAGGTTGTATGAAATGTATGATAAAGAATTTAGTGATTTATTTAAAGATAGTAACGACGAGGATTATGAGCCACGAGTAAATGATACAGAATCAGACTTAGAAGATGTTTACACTGGACAGTGGAGGTGAACAGCTACGACAATGAGAAATTTATTACAGAGACGGGGACTGCAACTCCACCGTTTATCGTAGAAGTAATTCGAACATCTGGAATAAGACCCCATTACCCTAGTCTCAAATCCGGTTGTATATTATTCGAGAATCAAGCAATGGGCTTTAAGATTGACGAAACAACTGTAATACAATTATGTTGGTATTACAAAGTTTCATATGGACTCATTCTGGTTGGTACGCTTATGAAAAACACATCCTATACTCTCAAAGACCTTTTAGCTGAAATGGAACAACCGCCTTTTCAACAAACTTTGCTTTCAACACAGATGCCATGTGCTGCTCGTATGTCCTAAAGGACATCCTTAGATGATTTCGAAGGATTTCACGGCCATTGTCATCAAGTAAAAAACAACTTCCGCGAATGGACTGTGTCACTATTGAGCTCAAAGAACTCAACGTTTCACCCACTTTCGTAAGGGGCTTCATCAGGAGGAAAGAGCAAAAAGTGCACTGTAACTCAACGTGTTAACCACGCCAGAGACGAAACTCAGATCGAAGTTCGCCTCTGGGGTGGTTAACACGTTGAGTTACTGTGCCATTTTTGCTCTTTCCTTTTGATGAAGCCCCCTACGAAAGTGGGCGAAACGTTGAGCTTTTCGACCCAATAATGACGCGGCCCAATCCCGGAAGTCGTTCTTTATTTAAGGTAGCCTTAGATTTGTTATCAACAATACGCTCTATGTAACTGATGATACCGTGAAGCCAAAGTCTGAAGTAATCTCGTTTTATAACGAAACTAAGTCAGATGCTGACGTTATCGATAAAATAATAATAATAATAATAATAATAATAATGACTTTATTCATTTTGTTTGTTCAAAAATGAATCACAAGGCGAGGTTCAGCAAACGCTGCTCTACCACCTAAGCTTGAAAAAATAAATGTTATTATATGGCTTACAGCCTAAGGAGTTTCGTGTGTTACCGCAATATTAAAAACATAAAAATTACAACTACTACAAAAAATTGCGAGTATGTTATCTCGGCAGACTAGCAAAAATAGAATAAGGAGTCAGCTTATGTTTTGTAGAGAGAGGAGATGCATTCTATATTTTCTCTTGAATTCCACAAAACTTAATAAAAAGTATTCAGGTTTGAGCGAGTTAATTACTTTAGACATTTGATAAGTGCAACAAGATTTATATTTTTCAGTTCTATGGGAAGGTATGGTGACAAGAGATGTAGGGCGAAGATTCATATTGATATTAACATTAAGTGAAACAGACCTAAAATCAATTTTTGAATACAGATAAGTAGGACATCTATCACGATATATCTTCATGAACATACATGCTGCATGTAGCAGTCTCCTATTGTGAGTAGACAACCAGCCCGCATCCTTGAGCTTGTGTGACACACTATCATACTTTCTCACTCCAAAGCTGTAACGCAGACACGATCGCTGCACTTGTTGTAATTTATTTTTATCTACAACGCTCAAGCAAGGCCCAAATACCACATCACAGTAACTCAAATGGGAAAGCACGAGTGAATCACACAGCACAGCTTTAGTCTTAGTTGATAAAAAATGTCTATAGGGATACAAAGCTTTAAGTGAGCCATAAGATTTTTTAAGAATTTGTACAACGTGTTCCGAAAAATTAAGATCCTTATCAATAGTCAAGCCTAAATTCTTAATGACATCAACCACAGCAACAGACTGGTTGTCCACAACAACAGAAACGTGTGGAGAGACAGCTCGCCTAAGATGAGGTGGTCCAAATAAAATTACTTGAGTTTTCGAGGCATTAATTTCTAAGGAGTGATTTCTAGATGTTTCTAACAGAGTCTTTAGATCATTATTAATTTGAGAACAAGCTAAAAGAACGTCTTCATCTTTGAAGGATAAATATATTTGAGTGTCGTCTGCGTATTGATGAGATGAACAGAATTGTAACTGTTTAGCAAAGGTAGCTGTGTAGATAGTATATAGTAAAGGACCCAATATGGAACCCTGGGGCACTCCTGACTTCAATCGCAAAGGAGAGGAATAATGTTGATCAAGTTGAACAATTTGCTTCCTATTATTCAAATAATCTTTAAGTAAAGCCAGTGGAGCAGCACTGAAACCGATATAATTCAGAACTGCGATTAAAGTTTCATGATTAAGTGTGTCAAACGCCTTACTGTAATCCAGTAGAACAAGAAGGGTCAATTTATTTCGATCATAGGCAGACAGGATATCGTCAATAATATTCAAAAGTGCAGAACTACAACTATACCCCGAACGGAATCCCGACTGAGTAAGAGATAATATATTGTATTTTTCTAAGTAGGTTGTGATTTGTAATACCATTACTTTCTCTAAAACCTTAGAAAATACTGGCAGAATACTGATAGGACGGTAATGCTTAAATTCTTCAGGATTATTAATTTTCGGAACAGGAGTCACTAAAGCTAGTTTCCAAGAATTAGGAAATACACCATTAATTAAACAAAAATTAATAATATGACAAATATATGGTAGAATATATAAAACTTTGAAAATATACACGTGGCGAGCAGGCCGTCGGCCAGTGTCCTTTTTTTCAATATATTAGATGTAGTAACTCTGGCTGCCTACATTACCTACACTAAAAACAATCCCACGATAAGTATCAGAACATAAATAAGAGGATACATTTCTTAAAAGGTTTAGTTCGTGATCTGTGCTTGCTAAATGTGAACCAACGAAGCGAAAATCCCAAGGTATTGCAAAATCGGTTTATGAAAACACCATCGAAAGTGTTGTAGGAATTCCTGTGGAAGCTCCTAATAATTCAAATCTTGTCCAGGAACAGTGGTACCCAGGTACCACCGTCCACCAGAATGTGTTGATTTTTTTTTGAAGGCCAAATAAACCCGACAATCCAGAGCTCCCAATACATAAAATTTTCAAAATATACTTACAATTATTTATCTAGAGATGTCCTAGAAGCTCAAGTTGATTCGTCTTCCCAAAACCAAAATATTCTATATTTTATACCCTAAAAGTACCCGGGTACCACCTTCAGCCACATAAGGGTTAGAGGAGTTGCTGATAAATAATTAAAATTGGAGAAAATATTTACATTCGTTACATAAAAATGTCAATTAAGCACGATCTTCTTCGTTGAGTTAATCAAGTCGCAAATTTTGTTTAAGGTTGGTCAATACCATGTTTTTGTTGACATGGGTGGAAACATTATTTATATAAACACTTTTGGGATTATGTGGTTCAGATTAATTGTCCATATAAAGGGGTTGAGCAATATTAAAAAACTATTGTTCATCAGAGGTCTTAAAATAAGTTGTTGTAAACCAATTACTTTAAAGGTACCTAAGGCTAAGGGCATATCATGTTTAGTGAAATGTAATTTAGGTGCCATTTTTCGTGTTGCTGGCAATTTTACTGCTTGTTCCGTCCTAGATTGGTTGGAAATAAATGTTCAGGCTCTATCTAATTGAATTATACTAAAATTGCAATAATTTCGTTTTCTAATTTATATTCCTTCTTGTTCCTGATTAAAACAATATGGTACTACTGTTTGTTGGGTTTCTATGATATTCTAAAAATAATCTCTTCGTGCTTGAAGGTTTTCCAATAAATCTGTACCTATTAATTCGATGTAGGGGGGATGAAAATCGTAGAAATAAACTAAATGGCTTCCTTTGATTGTAGAGAGAGGGAATTGGGATTTCTGCTACTAAATTGTGTAGCGTTGTTCCGTGAGTTGTAGTAATTTTGCAACATTTTACCGGGGAAGTGTTCATAAACGAAATCAGGGGAAAGTATTGTTCTGGAACTGCCTACATCAGTGAGCACTGTTTGTTTTGTATTGGGAATTAATACATAAGGTAATGTGAATGAACGGTTAATACTGAACCATTCTATTCCAAAGCTTCTATTCCAAAATTTTCTGTTTCTAATAAATTTTCGGCATCAAAACCTTTATTTTGGACAATCTAATTATCGGTATCCGGATATTCTGGTTCCGGGTACTCGTACTCTTAGCCTTGGGTTTTGTAATCTTCAGGTGAATAAGTTACATATACTTGGGCTACTTCGCCATGATGTAATTGCTGGTATGAAAGTAAGGCGATTGACTTGCTTGTCTAATGAAACTGTTTGGTCTGAAATTAGTTGAAAAATTGGTTTCGGAGGTACAAGCGCATATATACCTAATTGATAAGACGCAGGTCTTTTCTTTATTGCGGATATTCATATCGGTTCAGGTCTAAAGGAGCGCCGAAGGAGTGCTGACAGCCTTGACATAATGTATCTGTTTGAGGGCGTCTATTGTATCTATAATGGTAGCCTGATCTTTTCTGGTCCCAGGTTGTGTCGAATTTATTTTGCTTTTTGGTATTTAGCATATGCTGGTATGGCAGCATGTGCATGATATGCACCGAACGCGGAGATTTCTCACTTCCACTCGCAGGCGTTGTAAACACTCGCAGCCAATGTAAACTACGTCCATACACGGGCACTCACAAACTGCAACTCCCCGTATATGTTCGATATGTATTTTATTTAGCGATAGTTACTTGCAAAATACAGAAAATATATTTTACCTCACACAACTCATTCATCTTTTGGCACAGTTGGTGAATCTTGGTTGATATAACATAAAATAAAATAAAACTGAATAATTAAAACTAGCAACTAAAAAACACATAGTTCTTAACGGTTAAACAACCAAATAACACAAACCAAAAATCTAAAATACTGACAGCATTCAAAAAGAACACAACGCATTTTTACATGACATCAAAGGGTGTGGATCGTAAATCATGGAAATAATGCCTGACAGCTCGACCTTCAGATTAGTTCTTCTACTATCTTATTCGTTACATAATGTGTTCTAAAAAAATGGTCGACTATAAATAGCTCCACACCGACCTTCGGTTCTTAGTGCGACTTTCACTCTGATGATGCAAGCTGCAAGGTCTTGCGAAACGTTAGTGAATATGGATGCACAAACAGCAAAACGGCCAAATCTGCCTAAGTATCCTCGTTCTCAAGATACTCAAACAACACGAGCCACCAAAGAGCATGGCCATCGCGCGGGTTTTTGCTCGACTTCACAAGGTGCAAGGCACATTAAGCCAGAGAATGCTGGGTGTTCATATACAAATACTACTCGGTCTAAGCCGAAATTCTATTCTAAGGAGAATAAGAATAATTAAAACCAGCAACTAAAAAACACATAGTTATTACCGATTACATAACTAAATAACACAAAGCTAACGTCTAAAATACTGATAACATAAAAAAAGAACTCAACACATTTTTACATCACATCAAAGAGTGTGGATTGTAAATCATAGAAATAATGCCTTACAGCTCGATCTTCAGGAATTGGTTCTTCTACTATTTTATTCGTTACATAATGTGTTCTAAAAAATGGGATAAATGTTTTCCTAAATTTGCATTACAAATCATCTTGCAATGTTTCGGGGCAAGCATTAATTCTTCTGTATCAAAGAGCAGCCTTTAGGTAGAACTGTAGAAATATCTTTTATCTCACACAACTCATTCATCTTTTGGTACAGTGGGTGAATCTTGGTTGATATAACGTAAAATTAAGAAACTGAATAATTAAAACTAGCAACTAAAAAACACATAGTTATTACCGATTACATAACTAAATAACACAAAGCAAACGTCTAAAATACTGATAACATAAAAAAAGAACTCAACACATTTTTACATCACATCAAAGAGTGTGGATTGTAAATCATAGAAATAATGCCTTACAGCTCGATCTTCAGGAATTTGTTCTTCTACTATTTTATTCGTTACATAATGTGTTTTAAAAACTGGGAAAAATGTTTTCCTAAATTTGCATTACAAATCATCTTGCAATGTTTCAGGGCAGGCATTAATTCTTCTGTATCAAAGAGCAGCCTTTAGGTAGAACTGTAGAAATATCTTTTATCTCACACAACTCTCATCTTTTGGCACAGTGGGGAATCTTGGTTGATATAACATAAAATAAAAAAAACTGAATAATTAAAACTAGCACCTAAAAAACACATAGTTATTTACGGTTAAACAACCAAATAACACAAACCAAACATCTAAAATACTGATAGCATTCAAAAAGAACACAACGCATTTTTACATGACATCAAAGAGTGTGGATTGTAAATCATGGAAATAATGCCTTACACCTCGATCTTCAGGAATTAGTTCTTCTACTATTTTATTCGTTACATAATGTGTTCTAAAAAACTGGGAAAAAGGTTTTCCTAAATCTGAATTACAAATCATCTTGCAATGTTTCGCAGCAGGCATTAATTCTTCAGTATCAAAGGGCAGCCTTTAGGTAGAAATGCACCTTACAAACAGTCTTCTGGTTTCGGCCATAACTCGTTGACATTCAACAGAGTTATCAATAATTGAAGCAGCTATTTTATACTTATTAATTGTGTTTTTAGCTGCTCAGCACTCACTGTTCCACCAGATGGGTTGCTTTTGGGTCGAAGGTTTCAATGGCTCCTTTATTGGTATGGATAAGGTTGCCGCATGGTTGATTGCCTCATCACAACAATCTATTTTATCATGTATGTTTATAGAATCGTAATCTATTTGGTTTAAAGTTGCACCTAAGGCATTTCTAAAACGATTCCAACCTGCGTTTGCAGCTTGCCATTTTCACGAGGAAAATATAACATTAGAATCAACAAAGGAGCTACTAATGTTTATCGGAAGTGGAAAATGATCGCTACTAAGGCTATCTTCACATAAATTCCAAATGCTAGGTCGGCCGATAGTAACGTGACGTCAACTGACGTTAATTGATCGCTGTGTTTGTTTAATCTGATTGGCTTTTGTTCATTAAGTATTCTGAAGTTAGTGGTATATGCTGCATCAACTAAATGTGTACCGGTCACATTTGTTTGGGGAGGGCCCCATAATACATGCTAACAATTGAATTCCCCACAAATTATTGTTTTGCTGCTTGAAAATTGACTCAGTGCAGTGCGGCTGTCAAAATTATAAAAATGGTTTGATTAGATTGCAGTAAGCGTTTTTGACTGGAAACAATTCAAATTTATGAACAAACTAACAGGTATTTATTTGAATTCTAGTGTTTTAGCGCTTCTAATTGTCTTTTGTTCCAGCAATTAATTTGTTCTACTACGTCACACAGACGCGGCTTGGATTTGCAATTGTTATAACCTCCCTTAAGCTCACAATTGGACTTTTATAAATGATTGGAAAATTACTTTGGCTGGAGGCTTAAATACACCTGAATCTTGTTCCAAACGGTATTGTATTGCTTATACTTAAGTTTGCGGTTCCTCACAATGTAAATAAACGTTTTACAGTACCTCTACCTTTTGAAGTGAACTGCAGTTATTCTTCGGAAAGGGGGCCCTCGCTCGAATCTTCTCTTGGAGTCGCTGTCCCCGGGGTTTCTGTGCTGGCCGTTGTCTTACAGCTATACGTGATGTGTTCCAGTAGTCAGCTCTGGTTCTGGATCCTTTATTCCGCTGCTATCGGCCTTCGTAAATTTGAAATGGTCGCTACCGCAGCTTGGGAAGCTTCTTGCAGCAAATAATTTTTTAATTGGGAAAATGTTACCCACACTTTCACTCGTGCTCTGAGATGTGCTCAACACGATGGTATATTTTTTATTTGTATAAATTATTATTTAATAAGTAAAAACTTGGTTGAAATGAAAGCCCAAAAACTGCATGTCAGAATTAATTTTTATTCAATTGTTAATTGATAGCGTCCTTTTTAAACAAAAACGAATCTTATAACTATAAACAGGACATTGACTGAGTTCAAATGACTTACATATTATATTAAACATTCTTATAAGTAATTAGATCTAAACAATTTACATTTCTAAAATTATTGTCTACCTTTTATTAATTGTCACAGTGTTTTTCTGCCACTCCACGTTTTATTAAGTGCGTTCCATGTTTACTCACGTATTTACTTTAACTAGTTGTTCGTTCACTTTCTTCATAATTGTTCCATGGCTTCTCACTGTCTTCGTTTCCTCATTTCCTGGCCTAATTTTTTGTCTACCTTTCCTCCAGTTTTATCACGTCATGTATGCTTCTTACAATTGCTAGTTTACGTCTGCACTATTTGCTCTTTGCAATGTTCTCATCTTCCTGGCTAATACCCTTTTAGAATTGTTCACGAATTGTACTAACTAGTTAAATTGAACTGTACGCTTTATAACCTGCACTTGCAAACCTTTTCTGATTATTTATTTTGGTTTGGCTATTCACTCAGTCAGTAGTATATACGTCTTCATATTCAGATCTCCAATTTAATAAAAAAATTAGCAATAAGGTATTTTAGCTCGATTTAAGTTTGTTATTGATGTTAGTAATTGATGTAGTTAGAAGTTGTATTTATTTCATGTAGCAGCATTATATTTAAATATTATTTATATTTGTTTGGTAATGATAAGTTTTTATTACTATCATATAGGCGATGAGAAGTTTAATAGAATCGTTTATGTTCTCTATTTTTGTTGATCAAACATCGAGAACGATATTTCCTTATATTAAGAAGAACTCGAATGGTAAATAACATAGTTATACTGCGATATTTACGTACTACCTACGTACAAATACACTTTTGTTATTAGTTTTTATTATATAATGAACTGATATAATGTCCAGACGATGGAGGAGTGGCAGCTCTATTACCAGTTGGTAACTCTCGCAGTGCGAAGGGGCCGGCGTGTCAAAGTAGGCCAAGAAGGACGACTGGAAGGACAACAAACTAATCCCGCACCGTTAACTCCCCATAATGGATTTACTGCGGGTAAGTCAGATCATTCTCCAGCACAGTTAGTAGGGGCGCTACGGCAGATCTGATGAGAGCCCTAACTGGCAGGAGAGAGATAGTCCTAATTCAAGAACCAATTCGCTGCTTATGATTTTCATCAGTCTTGCAGAATCTGATACTGAGCTTAATTCCCCAGCTGACTACCTATCCCAGGCTTTCACAACAAATAAAAACGCCGAAATAGAACACACATGCAATATAAAGAGACACATTGATAGTCACTTTCCAAATGCGGCGGGTCAGTTTAAGCCTACTTCACCTCACGAAATTAAAAATATAATTCAAAGAATACCTTTAAAGAAAACACCAGGCCACGATGACATAGCAAATGTTGTATTAAAACATCTGAGAACAAAATCTCTTGCATTTCTAGCCACTACTCTGAACGCATGCCTAAGACTCGGCTATTTTTCACAAGCATGGAAACATGCACATATTCTGCTTTTCAATAAACCAGGGAAAAACCCACAAAAACCCCCCAACTACAGACCGATTAGCTTGCTGTGTAGTATATCGAAAATATTTGAGAAAGTGATCTGCAAAATTCTGAATAATATCCTTACCGAGCATAATGTAATTTCCAAGTTTCAGTTTGGTTTCAAATCAAAGCATTCTACGTCTCATCAACTCCTACGGCTCACCGAAAACATCGAAAAGGGATTCGAAGAGAAAAAGCATACCCTAGTCGCCTTTCTTGATTTTTCACAAGCTTTCGACAAGGTATGGACGGAAGGACTTATCTACAAGCTACTTAAAATTAACATTTATAGCTATTTACTAAGAATACTTGATTCCTTTCTCACCAACAGAACTTTTGCTGTACAAATTAATACCGAACTTTCGAGCACAAGAACAATCAACGCGGGAGTACCACAAGGTTCCATTCTGGGACTCCTGTTATATAATATCTACGCGAGCGGTATGACGGAACCACTAAATACACACCTCCCAATGTATGCCGATGACACGGCAATAATTTCCCAGAATAGCGACATACTCGAAGCAGCCATTCACCTTCAACAAGCCGTCAACAATATTACAAACTGGTGTAATAAGTGATACATTCAACTCAACCCTCAAAAATACAAAAACAAAGACTTTTACTCTTCGCCGTCCCAACAACCCACCGAGAATAAAGATCAACAACATAGAAATTGAATGGAACCCACCCGACAAAGGCGTCAAATATTTAGGGGTACATCTTAATGGAAAACTTACATGGGGGTTGCATATAAATAAAAAGCTAAATGAATGTCATACCAGACTCGTTCAATTGTATCCTCTAATAAATCGCAAATCGCCATTACGAATCAAGTGTGCACTTCTAATGTACAAAGCATTATCGAGGCCTATTATCAAATATGGTTGCACCGTTTGGGGAGCGGCATCTAAAACACATATCAATAAAATCCAGGTGTTTCAAAGCAAAATATTGAGAATAGCCACAAACGCGCAGTGGTTTATTAGAAACAAACACCTGCATGATAAACTAGGCGTACCGACCGTCGGAGAATTTATACAGAAGACCAACAAAAGGTTTTTAAAAATATCCAGTCTTGCCCTGGTGCTGCCCATTACTCCATTGGGGAACTTAATCTACACGTGCGCCTAAAAAGACAACTTCCACAATACACTTTAACATTAACCGACAACAGTGACTCTGACTAAAATTAAGTGTAGTGCCGGAGAAGCTAGCGTACTAGTGCCCTCTTAAAGTCAAGTGAAGTGTCAAAGTTAAAATAACCAGCACAACCGTGTGTAACATAGCATTTGAACCGGTTAAAGATAAACATTAAAAAAAAATGAAACTTATTCACCTCAAGAATACAATACCCAAGGCTAAGTGTACGAGTACCCTGAGCAAGACTATCCGGATAGCGATAATTAGATTGACCAAAATGATGGTTTTGTTGCCGATAATTTATTAGAAACAGAAAATTTTGGAATAGAACATTCGGAATAGAATGGTTCAGTATTAACCGTTCATTCACATTACCTTATGTATTAATTCCCAATACAAAACAAACAGTGCTCACTGATGTAGGCAGTTCCAGAACAATACTTTCCCCTGATTTTATTTATGAACACTTCCCCGGTAAAATGTTTCAAGATTACTACAAGTCACGGAACAACGCGACACAATTTAGTAGCAGAAATCCCAATTCCCTCTCTCTTTAATCAAAGGAAGCCAACCCGAGAAAGAAAACAAAGTAGCAGATGCACTATCTAGAATTCCCTCTAATGTTTTTTTAATTTAATTTAATTTAATTTATTCTCAAACAGGCAATTGCCTAATTAAAAGGGAATATATACATATACATTATAAGTAAATATACTGTCTTCCATAAAAATCGCAACACCTAGAATTAATTGAGCGATTTTATTGAAATTTTTATAAAATCTCTAATTGGATGAAACAAAGTAATGATTAAAGTTTGAATAAACAGTATCGATCGGTTGTTCATTTTTCTACGTTTGTTTGTTTACACTTAGTAACAACAAATTTTTAGAACAAAAACAATCGGTGCGTAATATCGGTCAATTTTGCGAATTGTTTGATCACTATTGCCTTCTGACTATAACAACAATGCCAAGAGTTCATCAACGTGAAAATTATGGACAATTAAATTATTTTGAACGTAGCCGTATTATTGGCATAAGAGGAGCCGGACTTTCTCTTAGAGATATTGCTGGCCGTGTAAACCGTAATGTTGCAACGGTGTTGAGATGTTGGTCCAGATTCTCCGAAGAAGGGGTTCAACAACGTCGCCCTGGATCTGTACGTCGACGGAGGACTACTCAATTAATTCTAGGTGTTGCGGTTTTTATGGAAGTCAGTATATATCTATATCAAGGTTTGTATAGCGGCTTTATATACATTTGCATCACACAAAGTAAGTGATATTGCCTGAGACAACGGATCTAAATCTCACTGTGATTATGTGGAAGCAGTTATCAACAAGTATTCTTTTAGCTGCTTCTTAAAGAGGTGGTGTGTTTGCGCAAAATCAATATCTATTAGAACAGAAACTTTATTTGCCAATTTCATAAAAATATTAAGAGGTGAATTTCTAGATAATGATAAAAAAGGAATGTAGAATAGTGGTCTGAACCTTGTTGGTCTACTAGGGACTTTCAAGTTAAGAAAACTTAAAAATTTCGCATCTTTTATGTAATAATTCATAATTTTAAATCCAAATACTAACAGACTATAGTTTCGGGATGCCTCCAAGCTAGGTACCTCAAACTCCACACGGAGCGTAACCGTTCTCACTGTCGTGTAATTTAGATATGTATTGTATTTTTTATAGTATAATATCTTAAAAATTTGTTTTGCACCTTCTCCAATTTTTGTTTTGGTCCAACGTTAATTGGATACCACACAACTGATGCATATTCAAGCTTCGATTTAACAAACGCATTATGCAACATTTTTAATGATCGAGTATTTTTGAGATGGTAAGACTGTCTAATTAAAAATCCTAGGCTGCGTAAAGCTTGGTTCTTAATTATTTCAATGTGTTCAAACTTAACTTTAAAATCGTAGGGAACTCCTAAATCTTTAACATTTGCAGTTTTGTGAAGCTCTTCATTATTCATTTTATATTTAACATAATTTATTTGTTTTCAAAGTTAATGACATTACACAACATTTGGATATATTAAAGTCAATTTTATTTCTAAGGCTCCAGTCGTAAACACGATTAATATTAGCCTGCAGGGCAAGGTTATCATTAGGATTTTCTATTTCAGAGTAAAATTTCATGTCATCAGCAAACAGTAAGCAACTTGAGTGCATTAATTCGTCAGGCAAGTCATTACTGAAGATTAAGAATAGTATTGGGCCAAAATTAGACCCTTGGGGTACTCCCGAATTAGCTGTGAATTTACCTGAAGTATTCCCGTCATGCTTTACATAAAAATATCTGTTTTGCAGGTGCGAACTGAAAAACCGCATATTGCTAGATGACGCCCCATATGTATGTAACTTTTGTAATAGGATATCGTGATCAACTGTGTCGAACGCTTTTTGAAATCTGTATACACAACATTAACCGTTTTTTTATTTTCAAAAGAAGCCATTACATTATGGTCAAATGTTGCTAGATTGGTACTTGTCGATCTTTTAGGAACGAAGCCATGCTGAGAACTACTAACATAATGTTCAATATGATTTCAAAGCTTATTGTAAATAATCTGTTCAAATAATTTAGCAACAGCCGATAGTACCGCAATAGGTCTATAATTTGCAATGCAGGATTTGTCACCTCCTTTGAATACTGGGGTAATCAATACCTCTTTCCAGTAATCGGAAAACACATGGGTTTTAAGGGAGAAATTGAATATATGAAGTAGTGGGAGTTCAAGGTAATCTGAACACACCTTAATTATATACGGAGGAATACCTTCAACTCCAGCAGCCTGTTTTGGTTTTAGTTTTTTAATTGCAGCGACATACTCGTTGTGAGTCACCGAGCCTAGATTGAGAAGATGATTAGTTAGAACTTCGCCATTGCAATTAATTTTATATGTAGATGGCGTTGGATTATAAACTGATTCAAAGTATAGTGCAAAATTCTCAGCAATTTCAGCGGACCTCCACATTATTACATTTCATTGTGAGGGAAGTGTGGGATTTTTGCTTATTTTTAATGTAGGGCCAAAACAAATTCGGGTTGGTAATAATTTTAGATTCCACATCTTTAATATATTCAGCGTGCGCTTCTCTAGTGAGATATTTATTTTACGCCTTTCATTTACGTACTGTAATTGTTGATCAGGAGTAAGATTTTTAATTTTCCTTAGAGTATTCTGGGTTTTCAATGACTTCTTTATTTCACTAGTAAACCAAACAGGAAAAATTTCGTGTTTTTTATACAACGTTTTGGAACGGCAGTGTAGCGGAGCAATAAATCAGAAACATCGAAGTTGTCCAAAAGCAAGCAAACGAGCGAATTACCAAAGAGCAGAAGATGAGGGAAGATATCGAGAGCACAGTGAAAGTCGCGGTTACTACCGTACGCATTGCTGACGAAGTGTTTTATATTATACATGTCAATCATTCCTGTTACTGCAATCAGAATAAACGCTACTATCCTGCTGAGATTGCTATTGCTAGGTTCTCACTTGCTCAAGGCGTAATGCCCGATAATGTTTACCACATGATCGTGAAACCTGGTATGTTGCCTCTTGGCTACCTGGCTGACGTACAGGACCATGCTAAGGACAGCCATCAGATCGAGCGTCCCTTGAGCGGCGAAGAGGAAAATAACCTTACTCAAGTTATGCAGTCACTTATGAAATTTATGAATGCTGCAAACCCCAGTGGTTAGAATTATCCACCATTTTATGCCGATGCAAAGAACAGGCCAATTGCTGAAAATGTTTTACTGCATTTGCTCTTGGAGTTTGGCAATATATTCTTCATAAAATTGATGCCTCTCTTTGGAGCCCTTCTGACTTTATTAGTGGGGTGGTTCGTCACTACTCTCCACTGTCCTACTTTACAGTTCGTTGTGTTTCTTTGCTTCTTCTGCTACTGTTCTCCATATTTTCCTATCTTTTATTTTTTTTCTTCATTTATCGATTTTCATGGTTTATATGTCGCTTATTACTTGGTCTTCCCATCTTATCTTTGGTCTTCCTTGTGCTCTCGTTTCTTGTGGCTTCCATTTCATTATCTTCTTCGTAATTGCATTTTCTTCTTGTCTGTGTATATGGCCGTATCAACGTAATCTTCTAGCTTTAATTTCTTTTACTATGTTTTCTCCTTTTAGTCTTTCTTCTATCTCCTGATTTGTAAGTCTTATATATATTTCTTCATTTATCTTCTTTGGTCCATATATTTTTCGAATTATCTTCTTTTCGAATATCTTTAATTTCTTTGCGTCTTTATTTGTAATACACATGGTTTCGCTTGCGTATAGTACTGCTGTCCTTATTGCTACTTTGTACACTCTCATTTTTGTTTCTTTACTTATCTGTTTGCTTCTCATGATTTCCTTGAATTTGTAGTATGTGCCTTGTCCTGCTTTTATTCTTTGTAATATTTCAATGCTTCTCTCGTTTTTATAACTTATCACTGGTCCAAGGTATTTAAAAGTTTGAACTTGCTCGAATCTATATTATCCTATTACTATTTCTGTTTTGTTATCTGATTTCTGGTCTTTATTAATTTTTATGTATTTGGTTTTATTTTGATTTATTTCTAATCCTCTTTTTTGTGCCTCCTCGTCCATTTTCTATATTATCTTCTCCAAGCTTTTCTTGTCTCTTGTTACTACTGCGATGTCGTCAGCGTATGCTATTATTTGTAGTGGCTTCTGTATTATGGATCCAGATATGTTACAGTTTCTTATTACACCTTCTAATGAAATATTAAAAAAGGCTGCAGAAAGCCCATCTCCTTGCCTTACTCCTTTTGTTTGTTTCACTGGGTTGGTTAGTCCTTCTTGTGTTATTACGGCCGCTTGCGGTTTATCTAGTGTCATTTTGATTAGTCTTTTAATCTTTGTTGGTATTCTTAATGTTGATAAGTCTTCCATTATGGTTTTCCTTTCTAGACTGTCAAATGCTTGGTTATAATCTATATACCGGGTGCTGACTTGCACGACGCACCATAGGAATTTGCATAGTAAATTCTTTATGTTTAATTATTTGCTCCCCTAATTATTTTAGAGCTAAAGTGTAAATACATTTTTTGTAGAGAAAAAAATACTGCATCCATTCATACTGTTGCTAACAATTTTTCATTTTCCAGAACAGAAGGAATGCAAAAAATTAAACTAGCATTTTTACAAAAATCAGTGATGCCATGGAATTATTGAAACAAGCCAATGCCAACGCAAGTGCGTGCGGGGCGATCATCCAGTCACTGTCGTCAAAAGATTACACGTATTGTCGTTTTTGTCGTTTTGGTGTAAGTTCTGAACCTCATTATTGCACCTACAATTATTTAATAACCTGCCTGTAGTCTTAAACTTAAAATGAATCAGTCTATTAATGGTTGTACTATTTGGAATTTGCGGATATTTTACAATAAACAAGGAGCTTACTTAACGAACGTCCACCATACTCGTAAAACCATTTTTGTTATGGACAAGGTCTAGGTACCTTAGAGACATTAAGCAGAACATAATTAATAATGAATTATTATAAACGTCAAACATCAATGACAAGCAAACAAGCAGCACATATTGTCGCGCCGCACGCATTTGCGGCATTGGCTTGTTTCAATAATTTCATGGCATCACTGATTTTTGTGAAAATGCTAGTTTGTTTTTTGCATTCCTTCGGTTCCGGAAAATGAAAAATTGTCAGCAACAGTATGAATGGATGCAGTATTTTTTTCTCTACAAAAAATGTATGTACACTTTAACTCTAAAATAATTAGGGGAGCAAATAATTATTTGCTAATTATTTACTATGCAAATTCCTATGGTGCGTCGCGCAAGTCAGCACCCGGTATACTATGTGTAGCTCAATCTTTCTTTCGTAACATTTTTCTATCACTTGGTTTAGTTTGTGTATTGCTTCAACCGTCGATTTTCCTTGTGTGAATCCATTCTGGTATTCTCCTATTTCTTTTTTTGTGTACTTATTCAGTCTTTTTAATATTATTGTCGATAATACTTTGTACATTATATTTAGTAAAGTTATTCTTCTGTGGTTGTCGCACTTTGTTAAATCCCTTTCTTTTTTTGGTATAGGCACTATCATTCCTAATCGTCATTCTTCAGGCATTATTTCTTTTTCCCATATTGTTGATATTAGCTCATATATTCTTGTTTTTAGTTCGTTTCCCCCATTTCTTAACATTTTATTGTGGATGGTATTTGAGCCCGGTGACTTTCTGTTTTTTAGGTTTTTTATGATATTGTTTACTTCTTCTTGTGTTGGTTTTTCCACTACTTCCTCTTGTGTGTTATTTAGTTCTTTATCTTCGCAATTGTCTTCTTCTGTCGTTTCCATTTGCTCTAGGTACTCTTGCCATTCCTTTGTGTTTATTTTTTACTATCGGGTTCTTTCTTGTTTGTTGTCTTATTTGTCTATATAATTTTGTATTATTTCTATTGTCTTTTTCTAGTTCATTCATTCTTGCTTCTATCCATTTCAGATTTTTATTTCTTATCAATTTGAGTCCCTCTTTTCGTATTTGTCTGAACCTTTCATAATCTTCTTCTTTGCTTGATCCTATCCATTTTAATCTTGCTTCTCGCTTTTTCTTTATCATTTCATCGCATTCATCGTCAAACCAATTGTTTTTCTTCTCTATTTGCTTTCTCTTTATGGTTTTTTCTGATGCCTCGATTATTGCGTCTTTTATGTTTTTCCGTTCTTCTTCTATTTTTTCTTCTTTGTTTCTCTTTCCTAGGTGTGTACTGACTTCTTCTTGGAACTTTCTTTTATTTTCTTTGTTACTTAGGCTTTCTAACTTCCATTTTTTATTTCTTCTTCTAGTTTTATTCTCCCCTACCAGTCTTAGATTTGCTTCTGCTATTACTAGGTGGTGGTCCTTGTTTACACCGGTTCCTCTGTATGATCTAACGTCTTTTATTATTTTTTCTCTTTTCTTTTTAATAAGAATGTGGTCTATTTGGTTTCCTTTGGTTTGTCCAGGTTTCATCCATGTAATTTTGTGTTCTTCCTTATGTCTGTATTTTGTGCTTACTATGCACATATTTGTTCCTTCTGCTAGGTTGCATAACCTTGTCTCATTGTCATTAGTTATTTCATGCATTGTTTCTTTGCCAGCTACGTTTTTTATGTATTCTTCTTTACCTAGAGAGCACAGTGAAAGTCGCGGTTACTACCGGACGCATTGCTGACGAAGTGTTTTATATTATACATGTCAATAATTTCTGCTACTGCAATCAGGATAAACACTACTATCCTGCTGAAATTGCTATTGCTAGGTTCTCACCTGCTCAAGGCGTAATGCCCGATAATGTTTACCACATGATCGTGAAACCTGGTATGTTGCCTCTTGGCTACCTGGCTGAAGCACGGGACCATGCTAAGGAGAGCCATCAGATCGAGCCTCCCTTGAGCGGCGAAGAGGAAGATAACCTTACTCAAGTTATGCAGTCACTTATGAAATTTATGAATGCTGTAAACCCCAGTGGTCAGAATTATCCACCATTTTATGCCGATGCAAAGAACAGGCCAATTGCTGAAAATGTTTTGCTGCATTTGCTCTTGGACTTTGGTTACCCAGAAAATCAATTCAAGGTACACTCATTGGAGTATCTCTTCTATGTCATTCGCAACAACGTTAGCCCAAACCAACAAGTGTGGATTGTAATATCTATGAGTGTTCTAGAACTGGAGAAAGATATTTATGACTACTATCGTGACATAGCATGCTCGCAACATGAGCTCTCGGATGCTCTTGTTCACTGCAGCAAATCTCACGTCATCCGCTCAGCCTACATTATATGCGACAATTGCTGCGGTAACCTGGACATAGAATTAATACCAGGCGTCCATGTTCCCCGTCAAGCTAATGTAGAAATTTCACGGCCTCAAAGCAGAGTCTCGAGTTTTGCTTCAAGTCGTGCATCGGCTCAGAAAAACTCCTTCCGTCATCACTGGTGTGTTGAAGAAGAAGCTTTTTCCCGTTCAAAAACAATCCTAGCAAACGCTACCCTCCTGGCACATCCAGCACCTGCAGTTCCAACATCAGTAATGGTTGATGCATCTGATGTTGCCATAGGAGCTGTTCTACAGCAGGAGATGGACGGAGCATGGGAGCCCTTACCATTTTTCTCCAAAAAGCTAAACGCTGACCAGAAGAAATACAGCGCCTACAACCGCGAGCTACTGGCAGCTTATTCGGCTGTGAAGCGCTTCCTCTACTTTGTAGAACGCCGGAATTTCAGACTCTACACAGACCACAAGCCCTTAATATACGAGTTCCAACAAAAATCAAAACGCGCCTCGCCCAGACAGTTTCGTCACCTGGACTTGATTGGGAAATTTACGACGGACATTCGCCATGTCGCTAGAAGCGACAACATTCCGCGGACACTTTATCACCTGTGTCTGTTGCAGGGTGTACAGCAGCTTTTCCAGCCAGTCCAATCAGCTACAAAGAGCTCGAAAAGGCCCAAGAATCGGATGCCGAGCTGAAGACGTTTCTACACCCTGAGGCCCTGCTAGCCTTGAAGAAGGTCTACTTCCCGGATCAGGATGCGAACGTCTACTGCGATGCAACTACAGGGACACTTCGCCCCTTCATCACCAATCAGTTCCGACGCCGGGTGTTCGACGCCCTCCACAACCTCTCTCATCCCGGAATTCGAGCGACGACGCAACTCGTCTGCTCCAGGTTTGTATGGCCTTCCATACGCAAGGACTGCAGCCATTGGAGCGGGACGTGTGTCCCGTGCCAGCGCTCGAAGATTACCAGGCACGTAGCAGCACCAGTGGGAAACTTCACCATGCCCTCCTTCATATTCGAGCACGTGCATCTGGACCTTGTTGGGCCGCTTCCTACATCACTGGGCAATACGTACTGCCTGACATACATCGACCGCTACTCCCGATGGCCTGAGGCCATACCAATCCCTGACATCACGGACGAAACGGTGGCCAGAGTCTTCTTCAACGGCTGGATAGCTAAATTTGGGGTAGCTCTGCGGATGACAACGGACCGCGGCCGGCAGTTCACCTCCAACCTATTCAAGGGATTAGCCAACCTTTTGGGGTCGCAGCACATGCACACTACAGCATACCATCAGGCAGTTCGCGGCATGATAGAACGATTTCACCGTCAGCTAAAAGCCGCAATTGAGTGCCACACAGACACCAAATGGCAAGAACACTTGCCAGCAGTTCTCTTGGGCATCCTCACAACCATCAAGGAAGACCTCAACGCTACCTCAGCGGAGATGGTCTACGGCGAGAACACTCGATTACCAGGGGAATTTTTTACTGCTACGGAGGAAGTACATGCAGCCGATTTCGTAAACCAACTAAGAGAGCATTTCAACTCATGGCCTCATCGCTCACGCAATACATTTATATTTAAAGATCTCGCAACCGCCACACATGTGTTCGTGAGGAACGATGCGACGCGCAAGCCCCTGCAAGCTGTTTACAATGGACCATTCCGGGTGACCTCCAGAGCAGCAAAAAGCGTCAACGCCGAAATCCGCGGCAAACCAGTGACGATCACAATATACAGGCTTAAACCCGCATATCTTGCAGCTGAGCCCCATCAGGAACAAGCTGCAACCAGCACCGCGGCGCACAAAGACGCCGGTACAAACAATCTGACGACAACCACCAGAAATGGACGGCGAGTACATTTTTTGGATTATTTCCGAGCAGTATAATCTCGTGGCTTAACCACTGGTGACGGAGTCATGTAGCGGAGAAGTAACTCAGAAAGATCTTTGCCAATAGTTAGCATACAAATTCGAAAAAGAGTAAACTCGCCCATAAAGAAAACAGTGCGTGTTATAAATTTTCTCGAAGTGCAAGCAGTTAGCTTAAGTGCCATTTGAAAACTTTCTAGCTACAGGGTACACCCAGTTAAAAACGCCTAATGTCAAAAAGTGATTTGTGCCGCGAAATTCAAAAGAAGTGAAACTCTCCAACGTCTTCGAGTGTCCCTCAAACAAAAGTTACCTAAATCAGAAGCGAAAGTGGATGCACAATACCGCTATAAAACTGCAGCTGTAAAAACCGAGAGTGAATTTTGAGTGGGTGCGTATATCGTAAAACTCGAACCCTTTTGCAGGTGAAAGTGAGCCGACTCTTCGTCTTGTGAATACAATACCATTGTTACCACTAGAATAGTCAATACCTTTGTAAATTGTACAAGCAGGGTGTAGATACGGAAGCAATGGAGCTTAAATTCATTGCGTACTAGGTCTCAGCTGAACGACCACCTTTGAGTTGTTCGGCAACACGAATCCTTATTATAAATTTCTGACTGTTGCTCTTTTAGTAAATTTGAACTCCCAGCTAACCTGACCCCTTTCAATTAATGCTGGCGATTTTTAATTCTGTTCACTGCTTTAACACTTTCATTTATTGGTAAAGGCTTACTTGTACCCTTTAAAAGTTTCATTTCAATTTAAGCTTTATTTATATAGCTTATATGTTGCAATAAAACAACCGATGGCATATAGCCTCACTTCTACTAATGCGAATTTGTTTTCCAAGTTGACTGACAAGAGATTCGCATTTAAGATCATAAGGTTTTAAAACTTTCATCGCTAACAAATATTTTAATTTCTTAAGTTTTTCTTAGCGTTACAAACATTTGCTGCATGAATGACCCTCAGCGCATATGTAATTTACATCTCCTTTCTTGTTCTTGATTAAAATAAAATGGTACTACTGTTTGTTAGGTATGCCAATAAATCTGTACCTATTAATCCGATGTAGACCGGATGAAAATCGTACAGTAAACTAGATGGTCTCTTTATTGCTTAAAGAGAGAGGGAATTGGGATTCCTGCTACTAAACTGTGTGGTGTTGTTCCGTAGTTATTTCCAGAATCCATGATCCAATGTCCTTCTTTTGGTGATAGCACCAACCCGCATAGTTGATGGAAGCGATGCCATACAGGAAAATCGTTGCTCGTCTGCTTCTACGTTGCTCTCCACGTCCGAAATTCAGGAAACAGGCACACAAACGGAAGGTATTATTTATAATTAGCCAAATCTAACGTCGATAAATACTTTGTTTGCCTTTGTTGAAGGTTAACTACCAGTGGCCTCATCCAGAAGACACGTCGGAAACACAATGCCAGTTGTAATTGAAAGCATTTATTATAATTACCACAATATTAATTAGTTTTACAGGTGGGCATGTATACTTCAATATTATTATTCTAACCT
Organism: Agriotes lineatus; assembly: GCA_940337035.1. Classification (NCBI taxonomy): domain Eukaryota; kingdom Metazoa; phylum Arthropoda; class Insecta; order Coleoptera; family Elateridae; genus Agriotes; species Agriotes lineatus. The sequence goes on from OW679202.1 coordinate 99,819,026, forward strand.
CAGTGCAGGTTTAATTCCAAAACAATTCAGAAATAAACAAATAACCTAACCTCAAATTTGGGTTACAAATAAACGTACTTTACAAAGTGACAGAATTTCTCACCAATATGACGTCTTCATCGTCCTGATTATCTCTAAAACTCAAATTTAAAACTGCGTCGGTAATATTAGTTAGGTCGAACAGCAATGAGTTATCGCTGCTTTTTGAAATGTCATTAACTCCTATACACAGTGTGTCCAAGATAAGGAGGGCCAGTATGAATATATTGTTAATAGTAAGAGATACAAATTTATTTAAATAGGGAAAAAAGTTGTGTAAGGAAGGGACTAACAAAATGACGCTTAGAAATCCTTTAGACGATTTTTCGTTTTGAGTTATTTTAAAAGGCCGCCTTTTTAAATTTGTATTTAGTTTTTTTCTGGCGTTAAAGCTAAAATGCAAAGGCTTCTTAAGATCAACTTTTCATGGACTTAAAGATTACGTTATTTATTTTTTTAAATACCATACTTATTCTCTGATTCATTATGAATTCAACAATATACTCATATTATGGTTTAATTACATTTAGAGGCTTTTTTCATCATCAACAAATTTTTGGATACGGATATGTGTCCTAAACCGCTTCATACGTTGTTTCAGCTTTTGTAATATAGAGAAAGAAGTAATGAGCCACACTGGATTTTTTTAATACTTAATAATTGCGTATGGTCTTGACGGGTTTCTTATCGTCTCTTTTGTCTCTCTCGGGCTTCTTCTGGATTGTGCCTTTGCTTAAACAGTCACTTAAAACGGCTTTGCGCCTCCACTCAGCCGCTGTTTGTAGATCGAGCTTATAACTTCCCATCATCTATATGAACTTAATAAAGACTTATCGTAACCAAACAAACGAAAATAATATTTGAATATCATGCTGTTACATGAAATGAATACAACTCCTGCTAATTATTTTATTACATTGGAAAGATAAACATGAAGACGTATACAGATTGCGGCTGGCAACTAGAACCATGGGGACCTTACATGTGGCCGTAATTATTTTTAACAAACGAACAATCAATGTACGATAGCGGTAGGTCGTTAAGATCATTATAAATATAAGGTATATATTCGATTTTTAAATTTTTTAAATACAATTACGGCCACATGTAAGGTCCACTTGCTTTTGCTATGGTCCTAGTTGCCTGACGTAATCTGTATACTAAGAACAGCTTCAGTAAACTGCGTGTCAGTCTTCCACTTTTGCAATTTCTTCCTTGTTGTGATTCTATTTTGGACTCAAGGAGTCATCTGCGTTGGGGATGGCGACTTTGCCACCTTGCCAAGTAGTTTATCATCTCTATCGCTAGTTAAATATATCACCTCAGAGGTGTTATAAATGACCGTAACATCGTCGTCAATTCATTCTTCAATTGGTCACTTGGTGGAACCACGACCTGGAATGTTCTTTTTCTTGGCTCGATAGAACGGTTCTGTATTTACCAGCACACCAATGACAAAGTTAATGGTGTCCACGTCGTGGTTTCCTTGGGGGAAAGTATGGTCCCATGAAGATCTTGTCTCAGAAATTTCGATTTATCGAGTTGAATTCTAACATTGGCCCGGTTAAGCCGAGTTAAGTGCATGACATGGTGAAAGTGCTAAGCATTGTCCGACGCTATTTATTTCCAATGCAGGGCCTTAACCACGACATTGCAGTTGGGTTGGGTGGATATTTATTGACTTCCTGGTATAGATCTGCTGGGTTGCATTGCAACACTGCCACCTCGAGTAAGGTGGCGTGTCACCAAGCCTTGAAGGTGATGCTCACCGGTCTGCTCATTGTTTTTGCTCTTCCCTGTAGCTCATCTTATGTGTCGGGACTACCTAATATCAGCCCTCGGCTTTCAATCGTCATCTAGAACCCCCGGGTGTTCATACTGAATGTAACTATTTTTGCATTAGCTAATTATATATATTTACAGAATCAACAGATTTTACATCATTTCATTTAGTTTAATGTTAAAAGCTACACATAGCAATAATTAAATAACAAGATGCTATACCCTTTTTTGTCAGTGAAGTGCGGCAAGTGAAGCATTTCTTCTTATACATCATAATGTTTGTAATGCAAGGAGTGCAAACTAAATTACTAAACACGGAACAGCTCATCTGTTTGTTGTTGACAAAATCTAAGCTTATGGGACAATTCCTCAAATGAATTGTAGAAGGTATTACCTGCTCTTCATTACAAACTAACAGGAGTAGTACTTTTTCTGGATCTTTAGTTTTTTGTAGCTGGGGCCTTTTTTGCATCTTTTTTGTGTGTTCCTTTTCTTTATATACTTGCTGGCATGGAAAGCTCTAAATAAATTTTATTTTCTATTATTGCAATCACTTATTACGATTATATCTTCTTCTGTTACTGCAACAAACCCCTTCTTTCCTTGGTATTCACAAAGCGACTGCTTTCTAATTTGTACTGAGGGATTCTCCACATTGAATGTCATATCATAAGCCGGGAACGCTTTGGTCATCGGTATAGCATAATACTAACTTTTGTACTTACATCTTTGAGCACTTTTACAAAATTTTAAAATGGATTAGGCAGAAAGAAGTTAAACGTTTAAGTGGCCTGTAAGGTCACCTGACTTAAATTTATTTGTAGTTTCAGGAATGAGGGCCAACGACATTGCTTCATCTTGTACTTGGGGTGTAGTAGTAGTAGCATGAGTTTCACAGCTGCAGTTGGACAGGTGCTGATATCACCCGTTATACTCAGGCAAACAAGTAGTGGTTTCTTTGGTTGCTTGTCACCGAACAATTCATGCGTAGGCGATCATAGGTCTTACTATAGTTACATATGACCAATCGATCATTTTTGGATTCAGACCCCAGTTTCTTCCTACAAGCCTAGTACATTTTTGCGTTGCTAATACCGCCTTATTCTGCAATTTTGCATATGTGAGTTGCCACGTCAACTTCTGTTCTAGTGTAATTCTTAGGTATGTAATTTTTTTGCTGAAGTTAATGGTCGACCCTTACAGGTTTAGGTTTCTTCGTCTAGTAAAGGAGGCAATGTCAGCTTTGTTTGGATTTATGAATAAGATTTGATCTAGATACCAGTTCTAGATAGTGTTAAGAACTATTTGCATACGTTGCGATACTATTGTGTCAAATTTTCCACCTACTACTACTAGTGGGTCGTCTACATACTTTTATATTTCAAAAATGTGTTGTGTGAGGATGTTGAGTAGATCGTCAACCACCACTGACCACAAAGGGATGACAAAGCCTCTCCTCGGGGCAGCCTCTAGCGGCAGTTATAGTAGTTTCTTCTCTCAACCCTCCTTTAGTCTTTCGCCTTTTAAAGATGGCTTGAATCCATTAAATAATCACAAAATAAAATAATTTTCACAGGAAAGGTGTAAGAAGGACATACTAAAGGCGCCCTTAATATCCGCCACGGCACCATCAACGTCTTCGAAGGCACAGAGACCTATTTTTGCCATGTACGCCTTTTTTAGTCAATATGTACAGTGACGCCTATAATTGGCCTAACAGCTGTTGGCGGAGTACAGAATAAAAATAAAAGAAAATATAAATAAAATAAAATAAATATACAAGACTGCGTACGGCTTAAGTTGATTTTGCCTTTTGATAAGCATGCTAGTTGTGATGAAGTGGTCGGTTAGGAAGAATTTCACTTTTTAGGTACTTGTTAAGTACCGTCTCCAATTCTTTTAACAGGAATGATGTCATGCGTATCAGTCTGTGCACCTTACGATTGGTCGTGAAACGCCCTCCTCTAAATGTTCGGTATGTAGCCAAGGTAAAAGCTAGTCTTGCATAGTCTATATATAGTGAGTTGCAGGTTCTCTATATATTTCTGTAATTGCAGGTTCTCTATTCATTTCTGTAGTAAGGCCGAAAAGATATCATCTCAGTGGGATGCCCTAAATGGCTAAAAGGCAGGAATTTCCCAAGTAACCCTCTTCGGCGTATATGTTTTGTTGGCCAGACCTTTGATCCTTGAGTGTGCACCTGCTGCTTTTACTACCTTTGGAAGAAATTTGTCGGACGTGTGGCCCTGAAAGCCAGGAAAATGGGTGCTTACCATAAAGCTCTAGCGTTTCCTTGATGCTGTGGTTAAAGAGCACATATGACCTCTGCAGATGCCCTGACTAGTGTTCCGCAGTGGTTGATTATTTGTAAAGAACAGAAAACGAAGATTTGTCTCATTCGTGTAGGTTTAAAATGTTTACTAACTTCTGTAGATTATGTCAAATTTTATTTGGTCTTCAGTTCGCTGAACGAAAGAATATCGTATACTTCAAGACCATAATCCTAACCTAAAATATGCAGCAGTGAATGACGACATTCTAAAATGTTACAGAATCATACCATACTTCACTTTGACTTTGCAGGGTTAACAGTCGAAAGACTATAAATCTAAAGGCCGCATGAGCAGCGAAACGTCATTTTCAAATCGACGACCATGGCATAATCCGGAAGAACCTACCATTATGGATAGCGGTCCTGGAAGCCTTCATTCGAAAGTAACAGTTATTTATAAAAGCAAAATACATAAACGTAACTAAAAAATTCGCATGAATTTGCATTTTTAAAATATATTTTGCAAGAGCAATATATTTCTCAAACTCACTTATTTCTACACATAAATCTAACAAAATAATATATTATATACATTCAGTAAGTTTCTTTAATGATTTTTTTGAGCATGGGATTTACTATACAGTACACATTAATACTGTAACAGCTGAAAAACAATTATTAAATGAGTCACATTATCGAAAATTCTACGTCACTTCACATTTAATGTAAATTTTACGCAGGTTCATGTAAGTAAATTTATTAAACTCAATTTGAAAAGCAAACAAAAAGAATTCCCACCATACTGCAAAATTTATCGTAGGTCACATACAAATTGTAATTACCTTGTGGTATGCCTAGATATTTGTTTGCAAAACAATGTGATTGATTATATTCTTAAAAAATTATAATTGTGAAAATATCCTACGTTTTAGAAAGTTGAAAGTTGATAGCTGGTTGCTTAACTGGGTAATTAGAGGTAGTTGATAATTATTTTGTACACATAATATCCATATAGATATTGACGGTTTTATGTCTTTAAGTCTACGACTTTTCTGCAAGTACTACATCAGCTTCTGGATGTTCAGCGTCTAAGACTTCAACTTTAACAGAAGCAACGCTTCTCAGTATTCATCCTTGTAGATACGCTGGAAGCCCCTGCACTTCATCGTCTGCATAATCCTCTTGTTTGTTCTTAAAATATTTTATTAATCAAAAGGGGACACTTCTGGTACATTTGGAAGGAAGTAAACGCTTTGTAATAGCAAAAAAATTAACGTAATTTCCAGAAATAGTAGGCAACGATAATTTAGGGAACCTTGAGTTTAAGCTTCGATTCATGCCAAGCTAGCAAACTCTTTTATATGTGTCTATTCGTTTGTGAATTAAAGAAATATTTTTTTAAACTCAGAAGCAGTCAATACACTTTCTGAGTTTGAGGAAATCACAGTTAATTCTTCATAAACGACATTATATTTATCAAGCAATTCGCGCGAATAATTTAATCGAAATTCAACCGCAACACAATCCTCATTACTTACGTTAAAGTGATCTTTAACTAATAAAAAGTGTTAAAATTCTTATAGTTCCTCAATAGAAGCTTGAGTATTTGGTAGAGAAATGACGGCCTCTCTGTTTTAGGCATTTTAAATTATTAATTGGATGCCTGTTTTGAAAGTAACGCAACAAAGGAATGTGATAGGTTAATATTTTATTCTTTTTTTGTAATGCGCATTCCAGTTTTATCGAATACATGCCGGTAAAATTTTATATGTTAAATATTGTGATATTAAATATTAAAGATAATTGTGTCGCTTAAAATGGATGCAATTTACTCTAACGAGGAAAGGGTGTTCATTATTAAAACTTTTTATGCTGGCAATAGTTTATGCAGAGTTTTATGCAGAGTTAGGGACTTATTCTCGATACAATTTCATACATTTTTAATACTAAACAACGTGGAAAATTATTCTCTTTAATTTAGTACCACTACCATTTTTTTTCCATAAAAATGATGAGCAGGAATATACATAACCGTAATAAGCCATGTAAATTGTTCAGAGGTATGACCAACCATCCGGTATATATGTACATGTATTGATAATTATCGATATAGTAGCCTTATTTATCGATATTTGTCCAGAAATACCGATAACTGTCGATATTAATCGATATTTAACGATATTAATCGATAATTGTCGATCGTAACCGAGAACTATCGATATTTATCGATAAATAGGTAACTATCGATATTTATCGATAAAATCGGTACTTATCGATAAATATCGATACTTATCGGTATTTCGATATGTATTGATATTTCGATATATCGATAAGTATCGATATTCCTCAGTTATCGATAATCGATATCAGAATTTCAATATCGCCCAGCCCTACTCCTGAGTAGCTAACTCGCGGTTTCTCAATTTAACAGTAAATATCCAATTGCGGAAGATAACTGTTTACAATGTTATTGATGCTGCTCTATATTTTTATAGCATAATTATTTAAAAACTCGCATGCAATGTTTCGGTTATTAGTAAATGTATTTTGAGAAAGATACCTGATGACATACCTACCTTCAAAAACATCCCATTAGTGGGTTATAAAATACTTTATTGTGAAAAATATATTTGTCTAACAATGCAAAATTAATTATATTTATATGAACGAGTAAAAACTTCATTACCATTTAACATACAATTTATACATCTTCGTATAGGAAACGAACTTTAAAAACAGTAGCCACCAATCTTCTAAATAAAATAAAGAGGGACATAATTAAGTAGCATTAATATCACAATAATCATTCGTCTTAATTACCTTTTGAGCTTCGTCAAAAGTAGGCTTATGTATTTTACCTTTAAAGGGTACCGCGTTAAGGCTTGCATTAATTTCGCTATTCAAATACTACTGCTGCACCTGCGGTGCATTGTCTCGAGAAATTTGCATGGCTCTTACTGCCATCAGAACTAGTTTTTCAATAGTTGCGGTTGTTTGTCCTGCTGTTCATGTAATGGATCAGCTCTGGTTGGATTATCCATTCCATCTCTCAGGTGATCGACCATCAACCAAATTTAACATTCAGGTTTCCCTCAGTGGTGTATTTTGTCAGACACACTATTAATTAAGCTCGATTGAAATAATAAAAACCAATCGTCAGGGGCAAAGCTCCTACCAAAAAAACTACAAATCATAGAAATTCTAGTAAACTGTAAAATTACACGGTAAGTTATTAACCGTAGCAATGCCTTCTTTTTGGTGTGAATTGCATACGCCTGGGCAGTATATGCCTTTGTCAGCTGCACCTCTGGGTTGCCAACGGATTTCTTTCGAAAGTTTTAAGAAACTTTATTATGGATATCATTTTAAAATTCTGCTCACGTATTTTCGCTTATGACGAATATGTAGTCGGCTTGTGTAGGCATAGGTTCTGTTAACCTGAGCCCTTTCGATTAATGCTGGCGATTTTTAATTCTGAGCACTGCTTTAACACTTTCATTTATTGGTAAAGGCTTACTTGTACCTTTTAAAAGTTTCATTTCAATTAAAGCTTTACTTATATAGCTTGATATGTTGCAATAAAACAACCGATGGCATATAGCCTCACTTCTATTAATGCAAATTTGTTTTCCAAGTTGACGAACGGATTATGAAATAAATAAAATGATTGGCTGACAAGAGATTCGCATTGAAGATCATAAGGTTTTAAAACTTTCATCGCTAACAAATATTTTAATTTCTTAAGTTTTTCTTAGCGTTACAAACATTTGCTGCATGCATGAAGCTCAGCGCATATGTAACCACTACGTTACTTATGCTCTACAAGATTTAACTATAAAAATGCACTTCCGTAATAATTAAATTTTATTTCTAGTCATACATAATCATTATGTAATCATCAAAAATGTCTTATTACTACTACCCAGGAATAGAATAATGTTAATAAAAATAACAGAACACATTAAGATGCTTTCTTAAAAGTAGGTTTTCGTTGATGGAGCAGTATATTATGTTTCTGGGTAAATCTTCGTCCGCAAATATACCACTGAAACTTAAGTACTACATTCGTTGTTCATGTGGCGTTTTAGGTTACCTTTATTTGAATAAGATAAACCGCAAGTTATACAGTCGAATCGAGTCTGTCCCATGGGCACCATATGATAGATATGTATTTAGAAATGCTCTTCCAATTATTTCGCTTTAGATGCTCTTCGGTTATACCTATATGTTTATTTTTTGCGTCCTCGATAGTTTTAAATTTGATTTGTTCGATCTTACCTATCGGTTACGCACGCGACTTACTTAGAAATAATTCTGTAAACTTTGTTATACAAGATTAGGGTTAATCTGTACTTTCACTAGTTTGTTGACATCGAATTTTACAGTGTAGGATAAGTTCGTACTGTCTAATGATTGTTTGTGAGTGTTTGGAGGTTATCTTATCTTGTTTCGTCAGGGTCTATAGTCAAAACAGCGACTTCTTCGTTTTTGCTGCGAATGTGCATTTAGATTTAATCTATGTAACGGAAACCTGGTTAAATGACGACATTAACACAGCTGAAATTATTGACTCGAATTTATACAACTTCGTACGTTGCGACAGAAGTCCGATTATCACAGGTAAGAATGGTGTATTAATAGCTTTAAAAAAATCCTAAAAATTTTAAAAATTAAAATTACAACTTTTCTATACGATGCAGTGATTGTCAAGGTGAAAGTAGGAAAGAAAATATGCTCGTTTATAGTTGTTTACATCCCACCTGATATGAAATCAGAGGTATATGCGGATTTCTTTAAATTCGTTGAAAATAGTGTCGATCCCGGCGAAAATAATGTTTGTATAATAGGGGACTTCAATGTAGGTAATATCTGGAAAATTAAACTAAACTATTTTGATACAAATACGTTTGAGGAAACATAAGCAATTCTTGAAATTTTTAAATTTTAGCTCTTTTGAAATATGTAGTTCTATTCAAAATGTAAACAAAAAAACCTTGGATCAGATTTTAATTAGCGGACCAATTAAACATAATGTTACGGTTACCAGGGGCGAGTTCCCTATACTCCCGGAAGATGTTTTGCACCCCACTTTAAATATCACTATTCGGTTATCATCAAAAATTAAGCCAACTAATGTACATAAAAAAAGTATTACCATAACTTCAGGCTTGGAAATTTCGACCTTCTCACGGATCTAATCCGCTTCACCGATTGGACTTTCCTATATCATCAGACAGGTGTGAATGACGCGTTACTAGAATTCTATAATATGCTTCTTATGCATATCGATACTGCTTTAGAGTGCCATGTTATAATCTACTCTGAAATTACACACATGAATAACTGTAACACTCCTAAGATTCTTTATTAAACGTAATAGATTACAGACATAAATTAAATGTGCGGATTAGCTACTATATTATTACACATGCAGAGGGAATAAGTCGGGTTAATCAGAATACATATGAGCGTTTGGAATCCGACACTTGGCTCCTGAAACCCTCAAAGTGAATGCTTCAGTAAGTATCGAGATTTGATAATGCTAAGCACGTTGAGAATCCGACTCTTTTTGTTGCTGAACAACCCAAAGGTGGTCGTTCAACTGAGACCTAGTACGCAATGAATTTAAGCTCCATCGCTTCCGTATATACCCTGGTTGTACAATTTACAAAAGGATTGACTATTCTAGTAACAATGGTATTGCATTCACAAGGAGAAGAGTCGGCTTACTTTCACTTGCAAAAGGGTTCGAGTTTTACGATATACGCACCCACTCGAAATTCACTCTCGATTTTTACAGCTGGAGTTTTATAGCCGTATTGTGCATCCACTTTCGCTTCTGATTTAGGAAATTTTTGTTTGAGGGACACTCGAAGACGTTGGAGAGTTTCTCTTCTTTTGAATTCCGCGGCACAAATCAGTTTTTGACATTAGGCGTTTTTAACTGCCTAATGTACTCGCCGTCAATTTCTGGTGGTCGTCGTCTGTTTGTACCGGCGTCTTTGTGCGCCGCGGTGCTGGTTGCAGCTTGTTCCTGATCGGGCTCAGCTGCAAGATATGCGGGTTTAAGTCTGTCTATTGTGATCGTCACTGGTTTGCCGCGGATTTCGACGTTGACGGTTTTTGCTGCTCTGGAGATCACCCGGAATGGTCCATTGTAAACAGCTTGCATGGGCTTGCGCGTCGCATCGTTCCTCACAAACACATGTGTGGGGGTTGCGAGATCTTTAAATATGAATGTATTGCGTGGGCCATGGTGCTGAGCTGCATTGGGGCGCACCGAGTTGAAATGCTCTCTTAGCTGGTTTACGAAATCGGCTGCATGTACGTCCTCCGTAGCAGTAAAAAATTCCCCTGGTAATCGAATGTACTCGCCGTAGACCATCTCGGCTGAGGCATCGTTGAGGTCTTCCTTGATGGCTGCGCGGATGCCCAAGAGAACTGCTGGCAAGTGTTCTGCCCATTTGGTGTCTGTGTGGCACTCAATTGCGGCTTTTAGCTGACGGTGAAATCGTCCTATCATGCCGCGCGCTGCCGGATGGTATGCTGTCGTGTGCATGTGCTGCGACCCCAAAAGGTTGGCAAATCCCTTGAATAGGTTGGAGGTGAACTGCCGGCCGCGGTCTGTTGTCATCCGCAGAGCCACCCCAAATCTAGCTATCCAGCCGTTGAAGAAGGCTCTGGCCACCGTTTCAGCCTTGATGTCAAGGATTGGTATGGCCTCAGGCCATCGGGAGTAGCGGTCGATGTATGTCAGGCAGTACGTATTGACCAGTGATATAGGAAGCGGCCCAACAAGGTCCAGATGCACGTGCTCGAACATGGAGGAGAGCGTGGTGAAGTTTCCTACTGGTGCTGCTACATGCCTGGTAATCTTCGAGCGCTGGCACGGGACACACGTCCTGTTCCAATGGCTGCAGTCCTTGTGTATGGAAGGCCATACAAACCTGGAGGAGACGAGTGGCGTCGTCGCTCAAATTCCGGGTTGAGAGAGGTTGTGGAGGGCGTCGAACACCCGGCGTCGGAACTGATTGGTGATGAAGGGGCGAAGTGTCCCTGTAGTTGCATCGCAGTAGACGTTCGCATCCTGATCCGGGAAGTAGACCTTCTTCAAGGCTAGCACGGCCTCAGGGTGTAGAAACGGCTTCAGCTCGGCATCCGATTCTTGGGCCTTTTCCAGCTCTTTGTAGCTGATTGGACTGGCTGCAAAATCTGCTGTACGCCCTGCAACAGACACATGTGATAAAATGTCCGCGGGAATGTTGTCGCTTCTAGCGACATGGCGAATGTCCGTGGTAAATTTCCCAATGAAGTCCAGGTAACGGAACTGTCTGGGCGAGGCGCGTTCTGGTTTTTGTTGGAACGCGTATATTATGGGCTTGTAGTCCGTGTAGAGCGTGAAATTCCGGCGTTGTACAAAGTAGCGGAAGCACTTCACAGCCGAATAGGCTGCCAGTAGCTTCCGGTGGTAGGCGCTGTATTTCTTCTGGGCAGCGTTTAGCTTTTTGGAAAAAAACGCTAAGGGCTGCCATGCTCCGTCCACCTCCGGCTGTAGAACAGCTCCTATGGCGACATCAGATGCATCAACCATTACTGATGTTGGAACTGCAGGTGCTGGATGTGCCCGGAGGGTAGCGTTTGCTAGGATTGTTTTGGAACGGGAAAAAGCTTCTTCTTCAACACACCAGTGATGACGGAAGGAGTTTTTCTGAGCCGATGCACGACTTGAAGCAAAACTCGAGCCTCTGCTTTGAGGCCGTGAAATTGCCACATTAGCTTGACGGGGAACATGGACGCCTGGTATTAATTCTATGTCCAGGTCACCGCAGCAATTGTCGCATATAATGTAGGCTGAGCGGATGACGTGGGATTTGCTGCAGTGAACAAGAGCATCCGAGAGCTCATGTTGCGAGCATGCTATGTTACGACAGTAGTCATAAATATCTTTCTCCAGTTCTAGAATACTCATAGATATTACAGGCCGCACTTGTTGGTTTGGGCTAACGCTGTTGCGAATGACATAGAAGAGATACTCCAATGAGTGTACCTTGAATTTATTTTCTGGGTAACCAAACTCGAAGAGCAAATGCAGTAAAACATTTTCAGCAATTGGCCTGTTCTTTGCATCGGCATAAAATGGTGGATAATTCTGACCACTGGGGTTTGCAGCATTCATAAATTTTATAAGTGACTGCATAACTTGAGTAAGGTTATTTTCCTCTTCGCCGCTGAAGGGAGGCTCGATCTGATGGCTCTCTTTAGCATGGTCCCGTGCCTCAGCCAGGTAGCCAAGACGCAACATACCAGGTTTCACGATCATGTGGTAAACATTATCGGGCATTACGCCTTGAGCAAGTGAGAACCTAGCAATAACAATTTCAGCAGGATAGTAGCGTTTATCCTGATTGCAGTAACAGAAATGATTGACATGTATAATATAAAATACTTCGTCAGCAATGCGTCCGGTAGTAACCGCGACTTTTACTGTGCTCTCGATATCTTCCCTCATCTTCTGCTCTTTGGTAATTCGCTCGTTTGCTTGCTTTTGGACAACTTCGATGTTTCTGATTTATTGCTCCGCTACACTTGCGTTCCAAAACGTTGTATAAAGAACTCGAAATTTCCTGTTTGGTTTACTAGTGAAATAAAGATGTCATTGAAAACCCAGAATACTCTAAGGAAAATTAAAAATCTTACTCCTGATCAACAATCACAGTACGTAAATGAAAGGCGTAAAATAAAGTATCTCACTAGAGCAGCGCACGCTGACTATATTAAAGATGTGGAATCTAAAATTAATATGTTTGGACAAACAATTACAATAATTGGAATATATGGAATAAATGACGATGCAAAAGTAGATGAAAAAAATAGCGAGAAATAATCCAGTAATAGGACAATATGGCGAAGGGGTCAAGAATAATAATGGAGACAGGCTGATCGAGTTATGTAGGGAACACAAATACATGGTGTCAAACACATTCTTCGGACATAGGGATATACATAAATATACTTGGGAGCAACCTAGCAGAAATTTAAAATCAATCATAGATTTGGTACTGGTCATACAAGAGAGAATATTAATACTAAAAGATGTTAGAGTTTACCGTAAACCAGTATGTGGATCGGACCATCACATGGTGGTGGGAAAATTTATTTGTAATGGTAGACCAAAAAACAAAAACGAAATAAATATAAACAATAATAAACAACTACAGGAAATAAAACAGTATTACTATAAAACTGATTTACTATATCAGAATAGCATAAAAATATTATACCAAACCCGTCTCGAAGAAAAATTAGACCTAAACATGCAAGGATCGCCCACAGAAATGTACGATCATATGGTAAACTCCATTCACGCAGCAGCCTACGAAACATTAGGGGTAATAGAGAAGAAAAACTCTCAACCTATGAAGTTAAGTGAAAAATTTGAAGACATGATAAAAAGTAAAAACGGGGTAAATAACAAGACTAACGAGGCAGGAGGAAACTATGAAAGATGGAAACAGTTAGTTAAAAGAGAAGTAAAAGAAGAACAAAATGAGACGTGGAATAATCTATGCCAACACATCGATAGTACTTTAGGCTATGGCAGATCTACTGAAGCATGGAGAGCTATAAAACAAATGCGGACTAATACAAGCAACAAAACTAAGAAGACAGTAATATCGCCAGATCAATGGATAGATCATTATAAGAGACTGCTACAAGAGGAACGAGAACGATACCAACAGGACGAAACCATAAATTACACATCGGATCATCACGAAGAAATACAAACAGAAGATGTAAGGAAAGCCCTGAAGGAGTCAAAAAACAATAAAGCACCAGGGCCAGGCGGGATTAAGATAGAACTGTTGAAGTATGGAGGGAGAAAAATAATACATTTACTGACGAAGATCTTTAGAAAAATAGAACATGGGGAAAAAGTTCCAATAGAATGGAACACATCGTATATATCTTCTATATTTAAAAAAGGCGATAAAAAAAATTGCGGTAACTACAAAGGCTTAAGTGTCATCTCCTCAACGGTGGGAGTCTTCGGAAGAATAATTAAAAACAAGATCCAACAAAATATGAAAGAAGTAGCAGAAGAGCAAGCCGGCTTTCGATCTAATAGATCATGTTTAGATAATATATTTTCGATAAGACAACTAATAGAAAAAAATAAAGCCAAAAACATCGAGATGCATGTAGCATATATAGACTTGAAGAAAGCATATGATAGTGTACCCAGATCCGAAATATGGTCAGCTATGGAAAGACTAGAAATAAAAGAAAAATGGATTGGAATAGTAAAACAACTTTATACACATACAACAAGGAAAATAAAAATAGCAAATAGGTTTACTCAAAATCTCGAAATAACAAAAGGTTTAAAACAGGGATGTACACTGTCTCCGCTCTTATTTAATATATACATTGATAACATGATTAAAAGTTGGGAACACAAATGTGACGGAAGGGGAATTATTATAGAAGATAGAGAACTAAAACGTTTACTTTTTGCTGATGACCAAATAATCTTTACAAAAAACAAAGAAAATATGACATTCATGATTGAAACGCTAAAAAACGAACTAATGAATTATGGACTGAAAATTAAAATTAACAAGACAGAATACATGTGTATAGGCGGAGAACAACAAGACATACATATCGGGGACGACACCATTCGACACTGTCAAAACTATAAATATTTAGGCTCAATTATCTCAGCGGATGGATCAATAAAAGGAGATGTAAACAACAGGGTCAGACAAGGAAAAACGGTAACTAGAGCATTACATGGAGTCCTATGGAACAATAACAAAGAAAAGAAACGAAGAAAAATATATTTCATAGTATAATCGAAAGTATCGCCCTGTATGGGAGAGGTCTGGCCAGTAAGAGAGACCGTAAGAAACAAAATAAGAACAGTCGAATTGGACTTTTTCAGAAGATGCCTTCAAATTACAAAACGAGAGAGATGGATAACAGAAGAGATATGGACAGAAATGGAAATTACTTCATCCATTACTAGAAACTTAGAAAATAGAACCCTTCGTTGGTACGGCATATGGAAAGGATGCAAGAACACAGGTGGCCAAAAAACATATTCAAATGGTCGCCAAGGGGAAAAAGACGAAGAGGACGCCCAGGCTACAAATGAAAAACCCATGTAACAAACATAATGGTGGACAGAGATCTCCAACAAGGAGACTGGGAGAACCGTGAAAGATGGAGGCTAAAGACGACGAACCCATACAGGGAAAGAACGTCATAAAGACAAGAAGAATAGGAATCTAAAATTACCACCAACCCGAATTTGTTTTGGCCCTACATTAAAAATAAGCAAAAATCCCACACTTCCCTCACAATGAAATGTAATAATGTGGAGGTCCGCTGAAATTGCTGAGAATTTTGCACTATACTTTGAATCAGTTTACAATCCAACGCCATCTACATATAAAATTAATTGCAATAGTCAAGTTCGAACTAATAATCTTCTCAATCTAGGCTCGGTGACTCACAACGAGTATGTCGCTGCAATTAAAAAACTAAAACCAAAACAGGCTGCTGGAGTTGACGGTATTCCTTCGTATATAATTAAGCCGCGTTCAGATTACCTTGAATTCCCACTACTTCATATATTCAATCTCTCCCTTCAAACGCATGTGTTTTCCGATTACTGGAAAGAGGTATTGATTACCCCAGTATTCAAAGGAGGTGATAAATCCTCCATTGAAAATTATAGACCTATTGCGGTACTATCGGCTGTTGCTAAATTATTTGAACAGATTATTTACAATAAGCTTTGGAATCATATTGAACATTATGTTAGCACTTCTCAACATGGCTTCGTTCCTAAAAGATCGACAAGTACCAATCTAGCAACATTTGTACATGATGGAATGGCTTCTTTTGAAAATAAAAAACCGGTGGATGTTGTGTATGCGGATTTCAAAAAAGCGTTCGACACAGTTGATCACGATATTCTATTACAAAGGTTACATACATATGGGGTGTCATCTAGCAATATGCGGTTTTTCAGTTCGCACCTGCAAAACAGATATTTTTATGTAAAGCATGACGAGAATACTTCAGGTAAATTCACAGCTAATTCGGGAGTACCCCAAGGGTCTCATTTTGGCCCAATACTATTCTTAATCTTCATTAATGACTTGTCTGACGTATTAATGCACTCAAGTTGTATACTGTTTGCTGATAACATGAAATTCTACTCTGAAATAGAAAATTCTAATGATAACCTTGCCCTGCAGGCTGATATTAATCGTGTTTACGACTGGAGCCTTAGAAATAAATCCAAATGTTGTGTAATGTCATTAACTTTGAAAACAAATAAATTATATTAAATATAAAATGAATAATGAAGAGCTTCACAAAACTGCAAATGTTAAAGATTTGGGAGTTCACTACGATTTTAAACTTAAGTTTGACCACATTGAAATAATTAAAAACCAAGCTTTACACAACCTAGGATTTTTAAATAGACAGTTTCACCATCTCAAAAATACTCGATTATTAAAAATGTTGTATAATGCGTTTGTTAAATCGAAGCTTGAATATGCATCAGCTGTGTGGTATCCAATTAACGTTGGACCAAAACAAAAATTGGAGAAGGTGCAAAACAGATTTTTATGATACTTATATTATAAAAAATACAATACATATCTAAATTACACGACAGTGAGAACGGTTACGCTCCCTGCGGAGTTTGAGGTACCTAGCTTGGAGGCATCCAGAAACTATAGTCTGTTGGTATTTGGATTTAAAATTATGAATTATTACATAAACGATGCGAAACTTTTAAGTTTTCTTAACTTAAAAGTCCCTAATAGACCAACAAAGTTCACACCACTATTCTACATATCTTTTTCATCATTATCTAGAAATTCACCTATTAATATTTTTATGAAATTGGCAAATGAAGTTTCTGTTCTAATAGATATTGATTTTGCGAGAACACACCACCTCTTTAAGAAGCAACTAAAAGAATACTTGTTGACAACTGCTCCCACATAAGCACAGTGAGATTTAGATCCGTTGTCTCAGGCAATACCACGTACTTTGTATGATGCAAATGTATATAAATCCGCTATACAAACCTTGATATAGATATATTTACTTATAATGCATATGTATATATTCTTTTGTAAGTAGGCAATTGCCTGTTTGAGAATAAATTAAATTAAAAAAACATTAAAGGGAATTCTAGATAGTGCATCTGCTACTTTGTTTTCTTTCTCGGGTTGGTAACGGATCTCAAAATTGTATTCTTCCAATTTTGAGGACCAACGGGTTAATTTTGAATTTGATTCCTCTAAATTTCTCAGCCAAATTAAAGGCTTGTGATCGTTGTATAATATGAATTTTGTGCCAAATACAAGATGCATAACAGATAGGTTCTTGATTTTGGGACAGTACAGCTCCCAACCCGTGTTTAGATGCGTCTGCCGGCAACTCAAATTGTTTGAAAAAGTCAAAATATTGAAGTAATGATTCCTGGGTTAAAAGGTTTTTGGCAAGTTCGAAGATTCGGTAAAGTTCTTGTCATTAATATTTTTGTTGAATTTCTTTAAGCATTGTGTCATTTGTATTGTAATTTTTGCAGAATCCTTCATGGATTTACGATAGTAACCTGGTCCTAAATAAGATTTCATTTAGGGTTATGATTTTGGAATAGCGAAATTTGTATTGCTGATATTTCGAAGGGCTGGGTTTAATTCCATTAAGGGTGTTAATGTGACCTAAATATTGTACAGATGTTTGAAGAAATTCGGGTTTATCGAGTTGAATTATAACATTGGCTTCCGACACTTTTGAAATAAATTTTTCAGGCGGGTCTTATGTTCTTAAGGAGATGATCCATAAACTATTATATAATCTAGATAAATGAAATATTATGTTTGTGTAAGACCAGTTAATGCTTCGTTCGTCATTTGTTGACACGAGATGAAATTGCTAGAGTCCTTCTTCAGGTGAAAATGCCGTTGTTTCATGGTCTTTTTTTCAATTGCAATTTGATAAAATCCAGATGTTAAGTAGAGAGTAGTGAAATTATTAGCACGGCGTAAATTGTCAAGTATAGTTCCAAATTTTGAAAGGGGAAACTTGCCTTCTGTAGGCTGTTCATTTAATTTTGTATAGGCTACAACAGTTGTCCATTTTCTTTAACTTGAGGGGTCCATTTTTTTAGGAACGACCCAAATGGGAAAATTGTGTGGCGATTCGCTTGGCTCTAAGATTTTCTTCCAAATATTTTATCAATTTGGCTTCCTGTCTGGGAATGTGAGGATAGCGGTAAAATCTTGTTCGAATATCGTGTTTTATTAGAGGAGTTGCTGTCGATGTTTCTGATTTATTGCTCCGCTACACTGCCGTTCCAAAACGTTGTATAAAAAACTCGAAATTTCCTGTTTGGTTTACTAGTGAAATAAAGATGTCATTGAAAACCCATAATACTCTAAGGAAAATTAAAAATCTTACTCCTGATCAACAATCACAGTACGTAAATGAAAGGCGTAAAATAAAGTATCTCACTAGAGAAGCGCACGCTGACTATATTAAATATGTGGAATCTAAAATTACCACCAACCCGAATGGCTTTTGGCCCTACATTAAAAATAAGCAAAAATCCCACATTCCCTCACAATGAAACGTAATAATGTGGAGGTCCGCTGAAATTGCTGAGAATTTTGCACTATACTTGAAATCAGTTTCCAATGCAACGGCATGTACATATAAAATTAATTGCAATGGCGAAGTTCGAACTAATAATCTTCTCAATCTAGGCTCGGTGAATCACAACGAGTATGTCGCTGCAATTAAAAAACTAAAACCAAAACAGGCTGCTGGAGTTGACGGTATTCCTCCGTATATAATTAAGGCGTGTTCAGAAGACCTTGAACTCCCACTACTTCATATATTTAATCTCTCCCGTAAGACCCATGTGTTTTCCGATTACTGGAAAGAGGTATTGATTACCCCAGTATTCAAAGGAGGTGATAAATCCTGCATTGAAAATTATAGACCTATTGTGGTACTATCGGCTGTTGCTAAATTATTTGAACAGATTATTTACAATAAGCTTTGAAATCATATTGAACATTATGTTAGTAGTTCTCAGCATGGCTTCGTTCCTAAAAGATCGACAAGTACCAATCTAGCAACATTTGTGGATGATGTAATAGCTTCTTTTGAAAATAAAAAACCGGTGGATGTTGTATTTACGGATTTTAAAAAAGCGTTCGACACAGTTGATCACGATATCCTATTACAAAAGTTACATACATATGGGGTGTCATCTAGCAATATGCGGTTTTTCAGTTCGCACCTGCAAAACAGATTTTTTATGTAAAGCACGACGGGAATACTTCAGGTAAATTCACAGCTAATTCGGTACCCCAAGGGTCTAATTTTGGCCCAATACTATTCTTAATCTTCATTAATGACTTACCTAACGTATTAATGCACTCAAGTTGCTTACCGTTTGCTGATGACATGAAATTTTACTCTGAAATAGAAAATCCTAATGATAACCTTGCCCTGCAGGCTGATATTAATCTTGTTTACGACTGGAGCTTTAGAAATAAAATCAACTTTAATATATCCAAATGTTGTGTAATGTCATTAACTTTGAAAACAAATAAATTATGTTAAATATGAAATGAATAATGAAGAGCTTTACAAAACTGCAAATGTTAAAGATTTGGGAGTTTACTACGATTTTAAACTTAAGTTTGACTACATTGAAACAATTAAGAACCAAGCTTTACGCAACCTATGATTTTTAATTAGACAGTCTTACCATCTCAAAAATACTCGATCATCAAAAATGTTGTATAATGCGTTTGTTAAATCGAAGCTTGAATATGCATCAGCTGTGTGGTTGATAACTACTCCCACATAATCACAGTGACATTTAGATCCGTTGTCTCAGGCAATACTTGATATAGGTATATTTACTTATAATGTATATGTATATATTCTTTTGTAATTAGGCAATTACCTGGTAGAGAATAAATTAAATTAAATTAAATTAAAAAAGACATTAAAGGGAATTCTAGATAGTGCATCTGCTACTTCGTTTTCTTTCTCGGGTTGGTAACGGATCGCAAAATTGTATTCTTCCAATTTTAGGGACCAACGGGTTAATTTTGAATTTGGTTCCTCTAAATTTCTCAGCCAAATTAACGGCTTGTGGGTTAAACGGTTTTTGGCAAGTTCAAAAATTCGGTAAAGTACTTGTAATTAATATTTTTCTTGAGTTTCTTTAAGCAATGTGTCATTGGTAGTCCTAAATAAGATTTCATTTCGGTTTATGATTTTGGAATGGCGAAATTTTTATTGCTGATATTTCGAAGGGCTCGGTTTAATTCCATTAAGGGTGTTAATGTGACCTAAATATTGTAGAGATGTTTGAAGAAATTAGGGTTTATCGAGTTGAATTATAACATTGGCTTCCAACACTTTTGAAATACATTTTTCAGGCGGGTCTTATGTTCTTAAAGAGATGATCCATAAACTATTATATAATCTAGATAAATGAAACATTATGTTTGTGTAACACCAGTTAATGCTTCGTTCGTAATTTTTTGACACGAGATAAATTTTTAAGGCCGATAGGTATGCGCCGAAATTGCTAGGGTCCTTCTTCAAGTGAAAATGCGGTTGTTTCATGGTTTTTTTGTCAATTGCAATTTGATAAAATCCAGATGTTAAGTAGAGAGTAGTGAAATAATTCGCACGGCATAAATCGTCAAGTATAGTTTCAAATTTTGAAAGTGGAAACTTGCCTTCTATAGGCTCTTAATTTAATTTTGTATAGTCTACAACCGTTCTCCATTTTCTTTAACTTGAGGGGTCCATTTTTTTAGGAACGACACAAATGGGGACATTGTATGGCGATTCGCTTGGCTCTAAGATTTTCTTCTAAATATTTTATCAATTTGGCTTCCTGTCTGAGAATGTGAGGATAGCGATAAGATCTTGTTCGAATATCGTGTTTTATTAGAGGAGTTGCCGATAAATAATTAAGTTGGAGAAAATATTTACATTCGTGACATAAAAATGTCAATTGAGCACGCTCTTCTTCGTTGAGTTAATCAAGTCCCAAATTTTATTTAAGGTTGGTCAATACTATGTTTTTGTTGACATGGGTGGAAACATTATTTATATAAACACTTTCTGGATTATCTGCTTCAGATTAATTGTCCATATAAAGGGGTTGAGCAATATTAAAGGACTGTTGTTCATCAGAGGTCTTAAAATTGGTTGTTGTAAACCAATTACTTTAAAAGTACTTAAGGCTGAGGGCATATCATGTTTAGTGAAATGTAATTTAGGTGCCATTTTTCGTGTTGCTGGCAATTTTACTATTTGTTCCGTCCTTGATTGGTTGGAAATAAATGTTCAGGCTTTATTAAATTGAATTTTACTAAAATTGCAATAATTTCGTTTTCTAATTTATATTCCTTCTTGTTCCTCATTAAAACAAAATGGTACTACTGTTTGTTAGGTTTCTATGTTATTCTAAAAATTATCTGTTCGTGCTTGAAGGTTTTCCAATAAATCTGTACCTATTAATCCGATGTAGGAGGGATGAAAATCGTACAAATAAACTAAATGGCTTCCTTTGATTAAAGAGAGAGGGAACTAGGAATTTCTGTTACTAAATTGTGTAGCGTTGTTCCGTGACTTGTAGTAATTTTGAAACATTTTACCGGGGAAGTGTTCATAAACGAAATTAGAGGAAAGTATTGTTCTGCAACTGCCTACATCAGTGAGCACTGTTTGTTTTGTATTGGGAATTAATACATAAGGTAATGTGAATGAACGGTTAATACTGAACCATTCTATTCCGAAGCTTCTATTCCAAAATTTTCTGTTTCTAATAAATTGTCGACATGAAAACCTTCATTTTGGAGAATCTAATTATCGGTATCCGGATATTCTTGCTCAGGGTACTCGTACTCTTAGCCTTGAGTTTTGTAATCTTCAGGTGAATAAGTTTCATATACTTGGGCTACTTCGGCTACTGTTTTGGTTTTAGTTTTTTAATTGCAGCGACATACACGTTGTGAGTCACCGAGCCTAGATTGGGAAGATTATTAGTTGAACTTCCCCATTGCAATTAATTTTATATTTATATGCCGTTGGATTGGAAACTGATTCAAAGTATAGTGCAAAATTCTCAGCAATTTTAGCGGACCTCCACACTATTACATTTCATTGTGAGGGAAGTGTGGGATTTTTGCTTATTTTTAATGTAGGGCCAAAACAAATTCGGGTTCGTGGTAATTTTAGATTCCACATCTTTAATATAGTCAGCGTGCGCTTCTCTAGGGAGATACTTTATTTTACGCCTTTCATTTACGTACTGTGATTGTTGATCAGGAGTAAGATTTTTAATTTTCCTTAGAGTATTCTGGGTTTTCAATGACATCTTTATTTCACTAGTAAACCAAACAGGAAATTTCGACTTTTTTATACAACGTTTTGGAACGGCAGTGTAGCAGAGCAGTAAATCAGTAACATCGAAGTTGTCCAAAAGCAAGAAAACGAGCGAATTGCCAAAGAGCAGAAGATGAGGGAAGATATCGAGAGCACAGTGAAAGTCGTGGTTACTACCGTACGCATTGCTGACGAAGTGTTTTATATTATACATGTCAATCATTTCTGTTAGTGCAATCAGGATAAACGCTACTATCCTGCTGAAATTGCTATTGCTAATTTCTCACTTGCTCAAGGCGTAATGCCCGATAATTTTTACCACATGATCGTGAAACCTTGTATGTTGCCTCTTGGCTACCTGGCTGACGCACGGGACCATGCTAAGGAGAGCCATCAGATCGAGCCTCCCTTGAGCGGCGAAGAGGAAAATAATGTTACTCAAGTTCTGCAGTCACTTATAAAATTTATGAATGCTGCAAACCCCAGTGGTCAGAATTATCCACCATTTTATGCCCATGCAAAGAACAGGCCAATTGCTGAAAATGTTTTACTGCATTTGCACTTGGAGTTTTGTTACCCAGAAAATCAATTCAATATACACTCATTGGAGTATCTCTTCTATGTCATTCGCAACAACGTTAGCCCAAACCAACAAGTGTGGCCTGTAATATCTATGAGTATTCTAGAACTGGAGAAAGATATTTATGACTACTGTCGTGACATAGCATGCTCGCAACATGAGCTCTCGGATGCTCTTGTTCACTGCAGCAAATCCCACGTCATCCGCTCAGCCTACATTATATGCGACAATTACTGCGGTGACCTGGACATAGAATTAATACCAGGCGTCCATGTTCCCCGTCAAGCTAATGTGGCAATTTCACAGCCTCAAAGCAGAGCCTCGAGTTTTGCTTCAAGTCGTACATAGGCTCAGAAAAACTCCTTCCGTCATCACTGGTGTGTTGAAGAAGAAGCTTTTTCCCGTTCCAAAACAATCCTAGCAAACGCTACCCTCCTGGCACATCCAGCACCTGCAGTTCCAACATCAGTAATGGTGGATGCATTTGATGTCACCATGGGAGCTGTTCTACAGCAGCAGGTGGACGGAGCATGGCAGCCCTTAGCGTTTTTCTTCAAAAAGCTAAACGCTGCCCAGAAGAAATACAGCGCCTATGACCGGGAGCTACTGGCAGCTTAGTCGGCTGTGAAGCGCTTCCGCTACTGAGGCCGTGCTAACCTTGAAGAAGGTCTACTTCCCGGATCAGGATGCGGACGTCTACTGCGATGCAACTACAGGGACACTTCGCCCCTTCATCACCAATTAGTTCCGACGCCCGGTGTTCGACGCCCTCCACAACCTCTCTCATCCCGGAATTCGAGCGACGACGCAACTCGTCTCCTCCAGGTTTGTATGGCCTTCCATACGCAAGGACTGCAGCTATTGGAGCAGAACGTGTGTTTCGTGCCAGCGCTCGAAGGTTACCAGGCACGTAGCAGCACCAGTGGAAAACTTCACCACGCCCTCTTCCATGTTCGAGCACGTGCATGTGGACCTTGTTGGGACGCTTCCTACATCACTGGGCAATACGTACTGCCTGACATACATCGACCGCTACTCCCGATGGCCTGAGGCCATACCAATCCCTGACATCACGGCTGAAACGGTGACCAGAGCCTTCTTCAACGGCTGGATAGCTAGATTTGGGGTAGCTCTGAGGATGACAACGGACCGCGGCCGGCAGTTTACCTCCAACCTATTCAAGGGATTAGCCAACCTTTTGGGATCGCAGCACATGCACACGACAGCATACTATTCGGCAGCGCACGGCATGATAGAACGATTTCACCGTCAGCTAAAAGCCGCAATTGAGTGCCACACAGACACCGAATGGACAGAGCACTTGCCAGCAGTTCTCTTGGGCATCCGCACAGCCATCAAGGAAGACCTCAACGCTACCTCAGCCGAGATGGTCTACGGCGAGAACATTAGATTACCAGGGGAATTTTTTACTGCTACGGAGGACGTACATGCAGTCGATTTCGTAAACCAGCTAGGAGAGCATTTCAACTCGGTGCGCCCCACTGCAGCTCAGCATCATGGCCCACGCAATACATTCATTTTTAAACATCTTGCAACCGCCACACATGTGTTCGGGAGGAACGATGCGACGCGCAAGCCCCTGCAAGCTGTTTACAATGGACCATTCCGGGTGATCTCCAGAGCAGCAAAACTCGTCAGCGTCGAAATCCGCGGCAAACCAGTGACGATCACAATAGACAGGCTTAAACCCGCATATCTTACGGCTGAGCCCGATCAGGAAAAAGCTGCAACCAGCACCGCGGCGCACAAGGACGCCGGTACAAACAATCAGCCGACAACCACCAGAAATGGACGGCGAGTACATTTCCCGGATTATTTCCGAACAGTATAATCTCGTGGCTTAACCACTGGTGAGGGAGTAAAGCATGACGGGAATACTTCACGTAAATTCACAGCTAATTCGGGAGTACCCCAAGGGTCTCATTTTTTCCCAATACTATTCTTAATCTTCATTAATGACTTGCCTGACGTATTAATGCACTTAACTTACTTACTGCTTGCTGATGACATGAAATTTTACTCTGAAATAGAAAATCCTAATGATAACCTTGTCCTGCAGGCTGATATTAATCGTGTTTACGACTTGAGCTTTAGAAATAAAATCCAAATGTTGTGCAATGTCATTAACTTTGAAAACAAATAAATTATGTTAAATATAAAATGAATAATGAAGAGCTTCATAAAACTGCAAATGTTAAAGATTTGGGAGTTCACTACGATTTTAAACTTAAGTTTGACCACATTGAAATAATTAAGAACCAAGCTTTATGCAATCTAGGATTTTTAATTAGACAGTCTTACCATCTCAAAAATACTCGATCATTAAGAATGTTGTATAATGCGTTTGTTAAATCGAAGCTTGAATATGCATCAGCTGTGTGGTTGATAACTGCTCCCATATAATCACAGTGAAATTTAGATCCGTTGTCTCAGGCAATACCACGTACTTTGTATGATGCAAATGTATATAAATCCGCTATACAAACCTTGATATAGATATATTTACTTATAATGTATATGTATATATTCTCTTGTAATTAGGCAATTGCCTGTTTGAGAATAAATTAAATTAAATTAAAAAAAAACATTAAAGGAAATTCTAGATAGTGCATCTGCTACTTCGTTTTCTTTCTCGGGTTGGTAACGGATCTCAAAATTGTATTCTTCCAATTTTATGGACCAACGGGTTAATTTTGAATTTGGTTCCTCTAAATTTCTCAGCCAAATTAAATGCTTGTGATCGTTGTATAATATGAATTTTGTGCCAAATACAAGATGCATAACAGATAGGTTCTTGATTTTGGGACAGTACAGCTCCTAACCCGTGGTTAGGTGCGTCCGTTGGCAACTCAAATTGTTTGAAAAAGTCAGAATATTGAAGCAATGGTTCCTGAGTTAACAGATTTTTGGGAAGATCGAAAATTCGGTAAAGTTCTAGTAATTAATATTTTTGTTGAATTTCTTTAAGCATTGTGTCATTGGTATTGTAATTTTTGCAAAATCCTTTATGGATTTACGATAGTAACCTGGTAGTCCTAAATAAGATTTCATTTCGGTTTATGATTTTGGAATAGCGAAATTTTTATTGCTGATATTTCGAAAAGCTCGATTTAATTCCATTAAGGGTGTTAATGTGACCTAAATATTGTACAGATGTTTGAAGAAATTCGGGTTTATCGAGTTGAATTTTAACATTGGCTTCCGACACTTTTGAAATACATTTTTCAGGCGGGTCTTATGTTCTTCAAGAGATGATCCATAAACTATTATATAATCTAGATAAATGAAACATTATGTTTGTGGAAGACCAGTTAATGCTTCGTTCGTCATTTTTTGACACAAGGTAAATTTGTAAGACCCATAGGTATTCGCCGAAATTGCTAGAGTCCTTCTTCAGGTGAAAATGCGGTTGTTTCATGGTCTTTTTGTCAATTGCAATTTGATAAAATCCAGATGTTAAGTAGAGAGTAGTGAAATTATTAGCACGGCGTAAATTGTCAAGTATAGTTTCAAATTTTGAAAGGTGAAACTTGCCTTCTATAGGCTGTTCATTTAATTTTGTATAGTCTACAACAGTTCTCCATTTTCTTTAACTTGAGGGGACCATTTTTTATGAACGACCCAAATGGGGAAATTGCTTGGCTCTAAGAGTTTCTTCCAACCATTTTATTAATTTGGCTTCCTGCCTGGGAATGTGAGGATAGCGATAAGGTCTTGTTCGAATATCGTATTTTATTAAAGCAGTTGCCGATAAATAATTAAGATTGGAGGAAATATTTACATTCGTGACATAAAATGTCAATTGAGCACGGTCTTCTTCGTTGAGTTAATCAAGTCCCAAATTTTGTTTAAGGTTGGTCAATAACATGTTTTTGTTGACATGATGTTCAGATTAATTGTCCATATAAAGGGGTTGAGCACTATTAAAGGACTGTTGTTCATCAGAGGTCTTAAAATTGGTTGTTGTAAACCAATTACTTTAAATGTACCTAGGGCTGAGGGCATATCATGTTTAGTGAAATATAATTTAGGTGCCATTTTTCGTGTTGCTGGCAAATTTACTACTTGTTCCGTCCTAGATTGGTTGGAAATAAATGTTCAGGCTTTATTAAATTGAATTTTACTAAAATTGCAATAATTTCGTTTTCTAATTTATATTCCTTCTTGTTCCTGATTAAAACAAAATGGTACTGCTGTTTGTTGGGTTGCTATGTTATTCTAAAGATAATCTGTTTGTGCTTGAAGGTTTTCCAATAAATCTGTACCTATTAATCCGATGTATGCGTGATGAAAATCGTACTAATAAACTAAATGGCTTCCTTTGATTAAAGAGATAGGGAATTGGGATTTCTGCTACTAAATTGTGTCGCGTTGTTCTGTGACTCGTAGTAATTTTGAAACATTTTACCGGGGAAGTGTTCATAAACGAAATCAGGGGAAAGTATTGTTCTGCAACTGCCTACATCAGTGAGCACTGTTTATTTTGTATTGGGAATTAATACATAAGTAATGTGAAGGAACGGTTAATACTGAACCATTCTATTCTAAAGCTTATATTCCAAAATTTTCTGTTTCTAATAAATTGTCGGCATAAAAACTGTCATTTTGGACAATCTAATTATCGGTGTCCGGATATTCTTGCTCAGGGTACTCGTACTCTTAGCCTTGGGTTATGTAATCTTCAGGTGAATAAGTTTCATATACTTGGGCTACTTCGGCATGATGTAATTGCTGGCATGGAAGTTAGGCGATTGACTTGCTTGTCTAATGAAACTGTTTGGTCTGAAATTAGTTGAGAAATTGGTTTTGGAGGTAGAAGTGCATATATACCTAATTGATGAGAAGCAGGTCTTTTCTTTGTTGCTGATATTTATATCGGTTCAGTTCTAAAGGAGCGCCGAAGGTTTATTGAGGTTTAAAATCATTTGTACTAGGGATGTATCCCAACTGGGACAGTGGCATATTCCGAAAGGAAGAATTCAAATTTGCGTGAGCTTGATTCGTTGCCGCTCTTGGTAGTTTTGGTACTTAAATTTTGGAAATATCGAATGTGAACGTCTGTTTTAACAAATTTTAAGCCGTTTTGCAATGTTTGAGAAAAGCGGCTGCTAATAAATGAACTTAAGTGTTGGCCAATCTGCTAAAGTAATGGAGATTTGACGCTTAGCGTCTCCTTATCGTAGCTGTCATTAACCGTGCCACTACTGACTGCCTTGACATAATGTATCTGTTTGAGGGCGTCTATTGTATCTATAATGATAGCTTGATCTTTTCTGGATAGGTAGGTGTGATTGACATTGAGCTATTTTGGAATAGGTATTGTTTTCTGCAAGGAAAAGGATTTGGGAGATTCTGTAGTCAGAAGTCCCAGGTTGTGTCGAATTCATTTTGCTTTTTGGTATTTAGCATATGCTGGTATGGGAGGATGTGCATGATATGCACCGAACGCGGAGATTTCTTACTTCCACCCGCAGGAGTTGTAAACATTCGCAGCCAATGTAAACTACGTCCATACACGGGCACTCACAAACTGCAACTCCCCGTATAGGTTCGATATGTATTTTATTTAGCGATAGTTACTTGCAAAATACAGAAAATATCTTTTATCTCACACAACTCATTCATCTTTTGGCACAGTTGGTGACTATAACATAAAATAAAATAAAACTGAATAATTAAAACTAGCAACTAAAAAACACATAGTTCTTAACGGTTAAACAATCAAATAACACAAACCAAACATCTAAAATACTGATAGCATTCAAAAAGAACACAACGCATTTTTACATGACATCAAAGTTTGTGGATTGTAAATCATGGAAATAATGCCTTACAGCTCGATCTTCAGAAATTGGTTCTTCTACTATCTTATTCGTTACATAATGTGTTCTAAAAAAATGAGAAAGATGTGTTCATAAATCTGCATTAGAAATCATCTTGCAATGTTTCGGGGCAGGCATTAATTCTTCTGTATCAAATGGCAGCCTTGAGGTAGAAATGTATAAATATCTTTTATCTCACACAACTCATTCATCTTTTGGCACAGATGGTGAATCTTGGTTGATGTAACACTAATATAAAAAAAACTGAATAATTAAAACTAGCAACTAAAAAACACATAGTTATTAACGGTTAAACAACCAAATAACACAAACCAAACATCTAAAATACTGATAGCATTCAAAAAGAACAAAACGCAATTTTACATGACATCAAAGAGTGTGGATTAGAAATCATGGAAATAATGCCTTTCACCTCGATCTTTCTAAATCTGCATTACAAATCATCTTGCAATGTTTCGCGGCAGGCATTAATTCTTCTGTATCAAAGGAAAGCCTTTAGGTAGAAATGCACCTTACAAACAGTCTTCGGGTTTCGGCGATAACTCGTTGACATTCAACGGAGTTATCAATTGAAGAAGCTATTTTATACTTATTAATTGTGTTTTTTAGCTGCTCAGCACTCACTGTCCTACCAGATGGGTTGCTTTTGGACCTAAGGTTTAAATGGCTCCTTTATCGGTATGGATAAGGTTGCCGCATGGTTGAATGCTTCATCACAACAATCTATTTTATCATTTATGTTCATAGAATCGTAATATATTTGGTTTAAAGTTGCATCTAAGGCATTTCTAAAACGATTCCAACCTGCGTCTGCATCTTGCCATTTGCACGAGGTAGCAAGATATTGGGCCTGTTTTAAGAAAGATTCTATAAGTTGTATCTTCATGTTTAATTGATATTGAGTTGGGGATAGATACCTTGGAGCCGGATACATAGACTTGTCTTCCAAAACTCATAATATGAGTGACACCCTCTTCTGAAATTTCCGCCCTTAAAAAATTTATGGGAGAAACATTTTTTAAACCTATTTGTATGAGTTCGTTCTCTAGTACATTGTGCGGTATTACTGGGGAGACATTTGATAAAATTACTCTCTGTTGTGGGGTAATTAGTCTACGTATTTGAAGTTCTTTGCCTTTAATCTCTATTTTGCTCTGATCGTTGATTATTTTATCTACTATGCCATTATCAGATTAATATATGTAAAACCTTCCGTACAGCGACGCATATAATTGGACTAACGGCTGTTGGCTGAGTACGAAATAAATAAATAAAGTAAATAAATAAATAAAATAAAATAAATAAATTACAATAAATAAATTAAATAAATAAATAAAATCCCAATAATATAAATAAATAAATAAGTATAATAAATAAATAAAATGCAGATAATATACTTTATCTACGACCACTACTAAAAGTAGGCCTTTTAGAGCTAGCTTGTTTCATTAAAAGTGACGTTTTATAGTTTACCGTGGTTAAAGAATTCAGCTGCACCGAATGTTTGCTGCATTGGTGATAGTGCTGACTGCCTTGACATAATGTATCTGTTTGAGGTCGTCTATTGTATCTATAATGATAGCCTGATCTTTTTTGGATAGGTAGGTGTGATTGGACATTGAGCTATTTTGGAATAGGTATTGTTTTCTGTAAGGGAAAGGATTTGGGAGATTCTGTAGTCAGAAGTCCCAGGTTGTATCGAATTCATTTTAATTTTTGGTATTTAGCATATGCTGGTATGGCAACATGTGCATGATATGTACCGAACGCGGAGAGTTCTTACTTCCACTCGCAGGAGTTTGAAACACTCTGGCTCACTGTCAAATACGTTCATACACGGGCACCCACAAACTGCAACTCCCCGTGTAGGTCCGATATGTATTTTATTTAGTGATAGTTAGTTGCAAAATACAGAAAGTATTTTTTATTTCACACAACTCATTCATCTTTTGGGACAGTTGATGCATCTTGGTTGATATAACATAAAAGAAAAAAAAAAGAATAATTAAAACTGGCAACTCAAGAACATAAAGTTGCTAACGGTTAAACAACTAAACAACGCAAACCAAACATCTAAAATACCGATAACATAAAAAAGGGCACAACACATTTTTACATCACATCAAAGAGTGTGGATTGTAAGTCATGGAAATAATGCCTTACAGCTCGATCTTCAGGAATTAGTTCTTCTACTATCTTATTCGGTACATAATGTGTTCTAAACAAATGGGAAAGATGTTCTTCTAAATCTGCACTACAAATCATCTTGAATTGTTCTGAGGCAGGCATTAATTCTTCTGTAACAAAGGACAGCCTTTAGGTAGATGTCCGCCTTACAAACAGTCTTCGGGTTTTGGCCATAACTCGTTGACATTCAACAGTGTTATCAATTGAAGAAGCTATTTTATACTTATTAATTGTGTTTTTTAGCTGCTCAGCACTCACTGTCCCACCAGATGGGTTGCTTTTAAGCCTAAGGTTTAAATGGCTTGTTTATTGGTATGGATAAGGTTGCCGCATTGATGATTGTCTCATAAAAACAATCTATTTGATCATTTATGTTCATAGAACCGTAATCTATTTGGCTTAAAGTTTCATCTAAGGCATTTTTAAAACGATTCCAATCTGCGTCTGCATCTTTCCATTTGCACGAGGGAAATATAACAGTAGAATCAACAAAGGAGCTACTAATGTTTATCAGAAGTGGAAAATTATCGCTACCAAGGCAATCTTCACATAAACTTCAAATGCTAGGTCGGCCGATAGTAACGTGACGTCAACTGACGTTAGTTGATCGCTGTGTTTGTTTAATCTGATTGGTTTTTGTTCATTAAGTATTCTGAAGTTAGTGGTATATGCTGCATCAACTAAATGTGTACCGGTCACATTTGTTTGGGGAGGGTCTCATAATACATGCTGACAAATATTGAATTCCCCATAAATTATTGTTTTGCTGCTTGAAAATTGACTAAATATGTTATCCCAATCGGATATAGTTACTTTGACATTAGGCGGACTGTAAATAGAGACAAAGTTTAACCAATAATTTTTAGTTTTAACTTCTATAGCGCATAATTCAATATTATTGTTGAAATTGTTATTAATTACCTTTTCTCTGTAGAATAACTGTTTTGCTGCTAATATAGCAACATCACATTTTTCATCAAGGCGATCTCTCCGTACACCCACAAAGCCGTTGAACGTTATATTGAGATTACGTTTGAACCACGTGTCTTGCAAAACTACACTATCTACCACTTCTGAATTTAGAAATGCTTTTCTAATGGAAGACGATTGATTAATACTCATTTGGCATTCCACTGCGTTATTTTAAGATGCCTGTAGTTGTATCTGTCCATAATATTTATTTATTTATAATATATTCTTATTTATAATATATTTATTTCATTTTATTTCAATATCACATTTCAATAATTATTAACGTAAATTAAATTACATTATATTACATTTCAATAAATCATATTATATACATAACAAATTAAAAACAAATTTTGATAATACAAAATTCAAGCAAAATTGGTACACAACTGACGAAATGAATTGGATTGACTAATTGTTACACCACTTATCTGTAAATACAGCTGTGCGTAGTATCACACCTTGCTGTTTCAACGCACATATACACTACAACATTATTTGTTTATGCGAGAGTTGCGAATGATGAAAAACAAAATAATATCTGAAGTTAAGCTTTAATGTCGCTGAAAAAAAAGATATAATTTTTCTTTTATAGTTTCTGTCGGTTATTTGAATATTCTTTTAATAAAATTCTGAAATTCATTATACAATTTAGAGCTATATATTGCTGTGGTTATGACAGCTCCACGTTGGGGTTGCCATTTAATTGCAAAGTTTACACTAGGTAATATTATCTGCCGCTGACGAGATAGGGTAATTTTCTTGGGATTTTCTTATAAACGTTTATGCTATATGTTATTCGGAGCAAAAGTATCTTTATTTGGCTCGGCTGTACTTATCTGCCTCGCAAGCTCTGCAGATAAATCGTCCAGCCACGCTACATAAAATATAGCTTTTGCTTCTAATAACATAATATACTATTGTCCAATTGTCTTTACATGTCTAGACAGCATGGCTTTGTTTTTATTCCTGGTTAGATATGCATGTTGATGTAAATATATTAAATGCGAAAATTTAAATGTATGTATTAATACGGCATTGTAATATAATTGGAGATAACGTCATTTTACCAGTTTTTGAAAACAATTCTTTCGATGGGCATAAGAGTCGTTTTCCTGTTATTATTTTCAAAATGTACTTTTGTAGCACTTGTAATCGATCTTTGTACAGATTTGCTGCACCGCCACATGCCAATATACCATAATATGATAACAACGACTGCACTAGGAGGTAGTAAAATGCATAGAGTTGATTTACCGATAGGACACTCTAATTTTTTTAATATGTATACAGTTTTTCCAATTCTATTACATTAATTGCTAATATGAATATACCATCTTATATGTGGATTAAAAACAATACCTAAGTGTTTCGAACTTATTACTTTTTTAATTTTATGATAACTGTTGCAATTCATAGTGTTATGGGGTTAATTATGTATGTTTATTTCAGTGAAATCTGGTTGTTTATTAGCGTATATACTGAATGTAACAAAAACTGATTTTTCATAATTCAACAATAAAGCATTGGCATCTGGCAGTTTTTTATAATAATAAGATCCCCTACTGCTGCCTTCCTCACAAGGACCCAGGTGTCTTCTTCGTTAATCAATACAGTATTATCAGCATAAACTACTAGTTTGTCGCCTAAGGCTGGCAACGCTAGTAGGTCATTGATATATAATAAAAATAAAGAAGGACCGAGGATGGTCCCCTGGGGTACACCGCAAGTAATAGTTTTCGTGAAACTTTGATATTTAGCTATTTTCACTAGTTGTCTTTTGTTTTTTAAATAATTCTCAAACAACTTCAAAGGTAGTCTACGAATTCCATATTTTTTCTAATTCTCTAAGTAATATTTCGTGATTGACCGTATCAAAAGCCTTCGCCAAGTCGAGAAAAACAGCAACACAGGGCATTGTAAATATTAGATGCTACCAAAGCAATTGCGTCATCTGTACTTCTACGAGTATTAGCGGTAAAACCAAATTGTTGATTTGAAATTATTTTAAATTGCTTTAGAAAAGAAATAAGTCTAGTGTAAATTTGTCTTTCAAAAAGTTTTGCTAAGCTAGATAGTAATGAAATTGGCCTATAATTATTAATATTTTTAGCTGAACCTCTTTTATGCACTGGAATTACAACGGCCAGCTTGAAACAGTCAGAGAAATAACCTTTTAAAAATCAGTTATTAAATATATGAGCAAGAAGTGCGCTGATTCCAGGTGCCACAATTTTTAATATTTCTGCTGATGTTAGGTCGTAGCCAGAACACTTATAATTTTTTAGCTCTTTTATCGTATCTAAAACTTCAATAGATG
This sequence comes from Agriotes lineatus, assembly GCA_940337035.1. NCBI lineage: Eukaryota > Metazoa > Arthropoda > Insecta > Coleoptera > Elateridae > Agriotes > Agriotes lineatus. The sequence goes on from OW679202.1 coordinate 99,853,504, forward strand.
TTATAGGACTAAGAAAAAACGTTTTGTTATTTATAGGAATTTGACTAATCATAGCTGACGTGTGGTCCTTGTTTGTTTTAATTTTTTCGCTAAGCCATTTACCGAAGTTAATAAAATGATGGTTAAAGTGTTGGACAATTTCATCAGTGTTATGTACAGGGTCCGCCAGTCAAATGGAAAGATTTGAGATGGGGTTAAGAGCTCGTAGGCAGGTGGTGGTGAGGAACGTCGTCGGATCAGCATTATCTGCGCGGTCTACCATTTAGCTTACAATGGATCGTTGGAGGGGCGAACAGCGTGGCTACACAGTTAAAGCGTATTATCTGAATGGTGAAAGTTTAGAGCGATTTTCGATATCATTTCAAAATACCGCGCAATTATCCTGTTCCACTTTCACCTCTCTGGTTTTGTTACTAAATAAACTTTAGAAACTAGGCGGAAGCAAACCCTCGTTTACGCCATGAAACGTCTCTTCACTTCTAAAAAGTAACAGTATGGTGGGCAATTTCGACAAATGGAATCATCGGCCCATTTTTTTTCGAGGATGAAGCTGAAAGTGTAGGACATTTGGCGAACGTAGTATTCGGAAACTAACTTTAATTGTTATTGTACATCAAATTGCTATTCTTGTACTTCACATTTATACCTAATAAATTAATAAAAAATAGGTCTTTTTAAATTTTGAAATGTTTCCGTTTGACTGGCGAACCCTGTATTTCAGTTTCATTTATGAGCAAGGAATTCACTGTTTGTTTAGGGGATACTATGTTTAAAGATTTTTTAGCTAAATTCCACATTTTTTGAGGGTTGTTCGTTTGAGATACTTTTTTTTCTGTAATACCGATTTTTTGCACGCCTAATCAGTTGACTTACTTCAGACTTATACCTACAATAAATTTCCTTTATTGCGACATTGTCTGGTTGGAGTCTCATGTAATAATAAAATTTATCTCTAACGTATATAGACTGAACAATTCCATTCGTAATCCAAGGTTTCCTTTTTGAATTTTTGTTATTTACCGCTTTAATAGTCCCACTCTCACCACCGGACTTTAAAGCACTGAATTGTTCGTGACTTAACACCGTTGAAACACTAGCACTGGGGCGCAGAGTAAATTAATAGTCTTCGAATTTACAATGAAGAATGTTCTTTATTACAATAAAGCATAATAACCAACAAACATATAAATAAAGACATAGATGCATACAAGTAAACGTAAGAGTTTACAAGCAGAATGGTGTATTACAATAGCACAGGTAAATACAGCGTGTGTGTGACACAGGTGATGTGATGCGCGAGCGGCTGGATCACGGGCACAGTGTCACACACAAAATATACACAAGAGAAATACATGGGCGAGAAAATATATTTACAAGACTAAGAATAACAACCTTAAAGCTAACTTACTTGCTAAACTAAACTAAGTCTTACACTAAAGTCCCACACGTCACGCACTATCCAGTGGGTGAGATTGCTCTCAGGCGGCTGGGGAGATGTCGCTCTCCGGCGACAGGAACGACGCGTTCCGGCGTCGAGGAGCAGCGCTGGCGTGGATAGCGAGGTACCCGAACGTTGGCGGCGACACGGGACGGCAGCTGGCTAACTCGACGTCTCCCGTGTTCGGACGTTGGTCACGGCGTCGAATATTCAGCGGCAACGACGATCGGAGAAATTGTTACTTGGGCCTCAATCCTTCTAATCCCAAGTAAGTAACTGCCTTCGGAGTCTAGTGACTGCTACGAAGTGAAGTTTGTTTCGAAAGTTGCGTGTATTTATACAGTATTGTCCAGGCGGCCTAGGCTCCTATTGTAGGCTCCACCCCAAAATATCAAGTTCGGAGGCTTCACCTGGTAAAACTAGAACTACCTATCTCTATACGTAAAATGTATATCAATTTTTCTAATGAATATTCTATGTCTTCTATTAGAATGCTATTCCAGTTAACTGAATTAAATTTTGTTGTAAATTTTTTCTTGTTAATTGTCGATTTATGATCCACCAATTGCTCGAAAGACTTATTTTCATTTGAAACATTTGAGTTGTTTGTTGAATTAAAATACACGATATTTGCTAATATAATACTATCATCTGTTATTTTTGAATTTAGTACTATAGGTAAAATGTTTTCGTTATTGATATTTGATTTTATGAATACATGATCAATAACTGTTTTAAAGTCCCTAGTAAGTTTATTTATAAGAGAGGAAAACCCGTATCTGCTCATAGTATCTAGATAATCGTGTACAGAATTATCTTTGCTGTCTAGAATGTTAATGTTGAAGTCACCTAATATGATTTCGTTAATTTCAGCGTATTAATTTATAATATGTTGTTCCAGACCATTTAAAAACTGTTTTGTGTTGTAAGATGGAGGTTTACAAATTGGCGTTATTCCAAATACTTTTCCATGCTTGTGTATGTCTAAACTCATATTAATATAATTGTTCCCGAGATTAGTTATTTTGAGAGACGCGTGTAGAGCCGATTTTACTAAAACAATCACACCGTCGTTCTTATTAAATTTGCTGTCGTTGAAGTAAGTGTTGTAACCATGCAATCCAAAGCAATTAAAACATTTTTTATGCACTTATTATATTAGTGTGTAATAATGTAATGCAATTATTTATTTTCCGAAATCAGTGAATTTAGTTCATATAATTTTTTTTCTATGATTACGGACATTTGTAAGACTTTCAGAGGCCTAGATAACCATTATTTATTTTTATAACTGCATTAAACTTCACCCACCTTATTCAAGAAGGACATGTATTAGGTGCTCTGTGCTCGCATTTTGGAAGTGCTGTCCTCTTCGGTGATGATTCTAGCGACAGGCTCATCTTCATTTCTTCTCACAAATAGTTTTCCATTGCAGAACCATACGAATCAGAAACCGGTAGTGCGTGCGTGCTCTTTTGCTTTAATCAGCAACATCTTGTTATGGTACGTAAGATGATCGTTGATAAATATTCTTTCACCAGTAGCAACACCAAGCACCGCATTATTCGTTGCTATGAAATACTTTTTTCGACCAGTTTATCACGCTCTTCCCTCGACAAAAATTGTGCCACAATGGATTGACACGCGTTCTTCTTGTAGGTTGGTATACGGTGAGATACTTCGATGTCATCTTCTGTAATGTCAACTTGCAGATGTTTGGCTATATTTGCTATTAGTTTTTTACAGTCTTCCCCATGGTTTTCTCTTGCTCCAAAAAATGTCAACGTTTCTATTCCTGCTGTACTGTTCTAAGTGCTGCAACCATGCGTTCATATTTACGATTACGTCATCTCTTTGTTTGTTCTGTTCTTTTAAATGGTGTACTTCTGTTTTTAGGTTTTTAACTTCCTCAATATTACCACCTAGCAGCTTGATTAGAGACGAAAGCTACCGAAATTTTTAATTCCCGCAATTCATTGTCTATACATTCTATACCAACAACTTTATTATTAATGGAGGAAGGCATTTTCATGATATCAGGTTAAGGACGTGGTATTATCATAGCCTGGCTGCTGCATTGCTTTTGTCTGATCCTCTTGACCTTCAACCCCTGAAAGAGTTTTGAGTTCAATCTTTGGCGATTAGTTGCTCCTGTACATTGATAACATTTCCAATGCTTTTTGTTTTTTTCCAATTTGTTGTAATTATTTTCGCCGATTGAGCAATCAAAATGATAACTATTTTCGCATTCACCACACTTTACGAAATCTGTTTGAATAACTTGAGTGCAACGACTGCAGTACTCGATAATGTTGGGGCCATTTGACATCTACTTTGGACGGCCGCAACGTGAATGCAAAACTACCCATTTTAAATTACACCTCGCACACGTAAAAACGTAAGTTATTGACTAATTGTAAACCGCTGACTCAATAGGAACTTACTTTGTGCATCCGTGTATGTAAAAGCAAACCACTGAGCACAATTAAGCATTTAATTAATAAATTGATATATAAAGAAAATTCTTGACTTTTACATTTATTTTCTAAATTAATTTCTTCAAATATTGCATTAACAATTATATATCTTTTGAATGTAATTTTGTGAATTACTCTGATAATTCTATGATATTGAAAAGGATATGGATTATGGGGTATTAGGTTCCCTGGCTTGCTTTTACTCTCTCTTGAAATATCAATTTTTGGGAAAGTATCAACTGGAGATTCGATTTTTTTACTACTACTTGTTAATAAGGAAATTGTATCAGATTTTAATAGTATTTCTATTAATGAATGTTTTATTTCTGTAATTTTGTGTACTACGTTTATTTTGTTAATAAAGAGATAATTTGAGTTTACCATTCAGTGTTTGTATTATCATAAGTTTCTTAGATGCGGCCCGCACAACATTTTTAAATTTCTAGCTTTTTTTACTACTACTTGTTAATAAGGGAATTGCATCAGATTTATGTAATGGGTTCGACTGAGAGGAGAAATTAACGTTTTTACCAGATCTTTTCATGTTATTAGCAGAAATACTAGGAAAGCTGTCAATATTTATACAGTCGAGACTGTAATCATTAAATGTCCTTGCGTATGATCCTGGGTTGCATATTATGGCAGAAGAATACCTAAAAGATAGATTATTAGTCGCCATACAAGTTTTTATTTGCATTTATTTGTATAACTCTGGGCATCTTTTGTGGTCAGTGGCTAAACGCTGGCCTTTGCAATGAACGCAGACTGGTTGATCAGTCGAATTGCACTCCCTCACAACATGATCTTTACTGCAGCGACTACATATAGCATTACCTTTACATTGTCTGCTAAAATGACCAATTCTCAAGCATTTAAAACATTTTAAGACTCTGGTCAAACGGTTCACAAAGACATCTTACTTTGTGTATATTAACGTACTGTGGTGAAAGCATCCCCCGAATCGAGATGATAACACTTTATGTTGGTATTAATTTGTCTTCAATTTTGCGCATTATACGTTTAATATTATGGATATCTATTTCTTCGTTATTATGAAATTCGAAATAATTTTTAATTTTTTGTTCGGATAAACACGTATCAATTCCACGGATAACGCCTTGTTTAAAAAGTAAATAATAAGTGAGGTATACAGCCTGTTCAAAATTAAGTGTGCACTATTGCTATCTCGGTTGCTATTATAGCTACGAAGTTGGTTAAATTAGTAAAATAGTAGCATATTTCGTGCCGATTAAAATGGCGCAAACAAAAAAACAATTGACCGTCGGGTTTTTGACATATGTCAAAACATGAATGTTTTTTAAATAGAACCTCCTGTATATTTTGAAGTCAATCGATAGCCAATCTTCTTATAAAAAAAACTTTCTATACCCTACTATTCTAAGGTTAATAACAATGGAGATACTCGTTTACGCCTGTTCAAAATTAAATGTGCACTATTGCTAACTTGTTTATTATGGGAGCTACAACGTCGGTTAAATGGGCGAAGTAGTAGTATTTTTTCGTAAATTACGGGAGTAATTATTAAAAAAACAATTGAACATCACATTTTTGAGATATTTAGCAAAATTTTTTATTATTGGAACACCCTATACATTTTAAAATATTTTGAAATAAATTTACATTCTCTACAAACAAGTTTAAATGAGTTGCTACAAATAAATTAAAATTAAAAAAGTTATTTAAATTTAAATGTTTTGCGACAGCGTTAAATAAAATGGTTAGGTAGCCATGAAAAAGAACAAAGTTTTATTTAACTAAACAAAAGATGACAGATTTGTTTTCAATCTATCAGATTAAAGACGCAAGAGTTTGACCTTTAAAATAATTGTAATTTACTCAGTAAAAAATGGTTTTTACACATTTGGAAAGGTGTTATATATTGGAAGCGTACATAATATGTAGAAAAAATGCAGGTAGTGCCAGAGATTATTATAGCCAGACATTTCCTGATCGTGAGATTACCGACCGTCGTTATTTCTTGAAATATTATAGAAAACTTAGAGAAAATGAAGTTTTTGACAAAAAAAAGAAAGAAGAAACTATTTATTATAAATGAGGAAACGGAGGTTCATGTTCTAGCATACTTTGAAGCCAATCCAAGTAATTCCGTACGAGATTTGTCAAAAGAATCACATATTTCTCTAGGTAGTATTCAGAATATTTTAAGAAAACATAAATATGTTCCATATAAATATCCACCTATCTAGACTTTACACCCGGGAGATTACGCTAGAAGACTGAACTTTTCTCGTTGGATTATTAACGCAAGGCATGATTACCCAAATATTTTAAAACATATTTTATGGAGTGACGAATTAAGTTTTCCAATAATGGAATGTTTAATAAAAAGATCAACACTATGGGAGTCGTGAAAACCCCTTTATGGTCCATCCGCAAAATCATTTTAGTGTGAATGTTTGGTGTAGAATAATAGGTTCTAGAATATGGTAAGTTATCGGGACTACGCTACGTAGAATTGATGACAGCCATTTTAGAAAATTTTCTGGATGACTTAAATTTGATAGACCGGCAATTACTCTATTTCCAACAAGATGAAGCACCAGCCCATAATTATCATGGTACAAATGAACTATTGGGAAGGTTATTTGGAGATCGTTGGATTGGTAGAAATGCCCTCATTCAATGGCGCCCGCGGTCACCAGACATGACGCCATTAGACTTCTTTTTATGGGGTCATGTGAAAAATAAAGTGTACAGAATACAATATGCAACTTTAGAGGAACTGACAGAGGGTATTACCACGATTATCAGGAATATTGATGGTAGACGGCAAAAAGGCTTCAACTAATGGAATTACTTATTTCTATATTTGTATGTATTTTTTTATTTCAATCACCTTATCGATCAATATTTTTATCATATCTGCACCTGTACGTGACTTCCTAACCACGTATCTGTACTACTCGTTTCTTGTTCCTTATGAACCTGCGCGTCTTCTGTATCCCCACTAAATAATCTAATCTTTCTATCTTTCATCCATCTGTTTTTCATTCCCTTAATTGATTATTCCTGACACAAACGATCACAACACTAAATGAAAATTCATTCCCAATTATTGTTAATTAAAAGGGGAAATAACTTTAAATTATTAATTAATTCTGTCGTGATTCTACTGTAAATAAACGTCAACACTCTTGCAACCTAACAAAAAGCATCCACTTAGTGGGCTACATAAAATTATACTATGGAAAATGGTCCCACGTATTGGGAGTCGTATAATTATATGATGGAAAAACCGCTTTCCTTAGGTGCATAAAATTATGCTATCGCAAAAAAGGCTTCAACTTATAGAATCTTTATAGAAAGACTAATAATAATACTTGAAATTTCCGTTTACTGCAAAGAATTATCAACTCCGGATGAACATACATTTTAATTTAGCACTCTGTTTGAATTTAAAATAATCGGTAAATCAATCAATTGCAAAGCTAATCACCCTTTTTATTACTAAACATATCGGTTCAATAAAAATATATATATGCAAGAAACTCGTATATCAGGGTTGTCAATAATGTAAAATAATCCGTGGCCTTGCCTACGTTTTATCAGATCACAATACATAAATAAATAGTACACTTTACATAAATATAATCCAACACGTTGAACTCTAAATAAAAAGAAATTTCACCAACCTCGGAACGCACTTTCATTTGTTCACCTCGCTTGGTGTAAGAGGAAATACTATTCCTTCGCTGCTCTAGAATCGAGCCCTCTCTTTTGGTGATGGCACCAACACGCACAGTTGGTGGAAGCAATGCTAAACAGAAAAATCATTGCTCGTCAGCTTTTCCGTTGCTCTGCACGTCCAAAATGTAGAAAGCAGGCACCCATATTGAAGGTATTCTTCTTCTTCAGCCTATAGACGTCCACTCCTGAACATAGGCTTCTTCCATTAGTTTCCCCCTTTATGGTCCATCCGCAAAATCATTTTAGTGTGAATGTTTGGTGTAGAATAATAGGTTCTAGAATATTGGGACCTTTTTTTATATGGTAATTTATCGGGACTACGCTACGTAGAATTGATGACAGCCATTTTAGAAAATTTTCTGGATGACTTAAATTTGATAGACCGGCAATTACTCTATTTCCAACAAGATGAAGCACCAGCCCATAATTATCATGGTACAAATGAACTATTGGGAAGGTTATTTGGAGATCGTTGGATTGGTACAAATGCCCTCATTCAATGGCGCCCGCGGTCACCAGACATGACGCCATTAGACTTTTTTTTATGGTGTCATGTGAAAAATAAAGTGTACAGAATACAATATGCAACTTTAGAGGAACTGACAGAGGGTATTACCACGATTATCAGGAATATTGATGGTAGACGGCAAAAAGGCTTCAACTAATGGAATTACTTATTTCTATATTTGTATGTATTTTTTCATTTCAATCACCTTATCGATCAATATTTTTATCATATCTGCACCTGTACGTGACTTCCTAACCACGTATCTGTACTACTCGTTTCTTGTTCCTTATGAACCTGCGCGTCTTCTGTATCCCCACTAAATAATCTAATCTTTCTATCTTTCATCAATCTGTTTTTCATTCCCTTAATTGATTATTCCTGACACAAACGATCACAACACTAAATGAAAATTCATTCCCAATATTGTTAATTAAAAGGGGAAATAACTTTAAATTATTAATTAATTCTGTCGTGATTCTACTGTAAATAAACGTCAGCACTCTTGCAACCTAACAAAAAGCATCCACTTAGTGGGCTACATAAAATTATACTATGGAAAATGGTCCCACGTATTGGGAGTCGTATAATTATATGATGGAAAAACCGCTTTCCTTAGGTGCATAAAATTATGCTATCGCAAAAAAGGCTTCAACTTATAGAATCTTTATAGAAAGACTAATAATAATTTCCGTTTACTGCAAAGAATTATCAACTCCGAATGAACATACATTTTAATCTAGCACTCTGTTTGAATGTAAAATAATCGGTAAATCAATCAATTGCAAAGCTAATCACCCTTTTTATTACTAAACATATCGGTTCAATAAAAATATATATATGCAAGAAACTCGTATATCAGGGTTGTCAATAATATAAAATAATCCGTGGCCTTGCTTACGTTTTATCAGATCACAATACATAAATAAATAGTACACTTTACATAAATATAATCCAACACGTTGAACTCTAAATAAAAAGAAACTTCACCAACCTCGGAACGCACTTTCATTCGTTCACCTCGCTTGTTGTAAGAGGAAATACTATTCCTTCGCTGCTCTAGAATCGAGCCCTCTCTTTTGGTGATGGCACCAACACGCACAGTTGGTGGAAGCAATGCTAAACAGAAAAATCATTGCTCGTCAGCTTTTCCGTTGCTCTGCACGTCCAAAATGTAGAAAGCAGGCACCCATATTGAAGGTATTCTTCTTCTTCAGCCTATAGACGTCCACTCCTGAACATAGGCTTCTTCCATTAGTTTCTACACTGATCTCTGATGGGCGGTCAGCATCCAATTCCTTCCTGCGTGGCTTTGGATATCGTCACGCTATCTGGTCTGTGATCGACCCACACTTCGTTTGGTGGTTCTCGGCCTCAATTGCATGAGAGTTTTGGTCCATTTGGGTTTGACACGCGCTAGATCAAGTCAACCGCTGAGTTCTTCTCCTTATATTTTCTTTCCGAACTGTTCTTCAGACTAATTTCCAGAATCGCGCTCTAATGCTTTCTGACAAACTTTAAGTCGATTCGCACTGCTCGCTGTTAGGGTGATTGTTTCGAGATCATACGTTGCGACTGGTAAGATTAAGATGTCGTAAACTTTTCGCTTAAGGTAAATCGATGCTCGGATCTGGTAGAATGTACCTGAATCTGCCAAATGCAGCTCATGTGAGACCAATTCGTCTGGTAATTTCGGCTGTTTGGTTGTTCTTTCCAAGCTTGATGCTGAGTCCCAGATAGACGTAGTCTTCGACAATTTCTAGGTGTTGGTTGTCGTAGCTAACAAGCAAGTTGGTTGGGCTTATGATTCTAATATTTTTAAGATTGATTCTCAAACCAACGGCTTGGGAGGCTTCGTTAAGTTCCCGTAGCATCGCCGCTAGTTTTCCAGCATCGCTACTAGAATGGACAATATCGTCAGCAAAAGCGGACGTGGCTTAAACATTTTCCGTAGATGTTAATACCCTTTTGGTCCCATGACAATCGTTTAAAAACGTCCTCCAACGCCAGGGTGAATAATTTAGGTGAGATGGTATCACCTTGTCCCACGCCTCTTCCAACACGAACTTGTGGTGTGACCCAGTTTGAAGCGTAGGGTAGTATGTTCGTAGATGTATTTGATCAAGTTGAAATATCTTGAGTCGATACGTGTCTTGTCCATCGCATTAAGCACCGCGACTAGGTCTCGATAGATTCAAACCTCGTAATCAACGAAGACCAAGTGAAGTGTTACATTGTATTCAGTACATTTCTCAATGCGTATGGTTCGTGGTACGGAATTCTTTTCTGAACCCCTCGTGTTGGAAGGGCTAGTAAAAACCAAACCTTTGGCTCAGGCGACTAGTTATGATCGTGGTGAGCAGCTTGTAAAAGATGGAAAGAAGGCTTCGGTGGGTAATTTTCTGTGCTGTCAGAGTTACGTTCTTTGAGGAGGAAAATGACTTGTGCGTTTTGCGAGAGTCAGGAATTTTTTTGAGATATTTGTGTAGCAGCGCTAAAAGTCCTCTTGCTAGTACCTCTATCCCAGCATTTCACTCATTATCAAATCTTACCCGGGGATTTTGGAGTTTTTCCTTTGGTTCAATGCTGGCCTGGGTTGTGGTACGTCTATGGCTTCTAAATCTTCGGATCCCACGTTCAGACTGTCCTCTTTCATTCTCCCCGCTGACCTGGATTAGGGACTAATTGGCTGTATAGGGTTTGATTATTTCAACGACTTTGTTTTTCTCCACCACGATCTCCCCCATCTTTTTCTTCATTTTATGGATCACTGGCTCCCCCTAGACGGATTGCCGCATAGGACTTTGATAATCATGTTGTTCTGTAGATTCTCTTCAATTGCAAGCATGTTGTGGGCCCTTTTATATTTTCTTATAGATTTATTAATGGATTTGTTGAGCTCGTTGTATCTTAATGAGCCGCGCTTAATCTTTCTTTGCTCTTCAATCTGTCTCAAAGTATTCGAGCTAAGCTTTGAGGTCCTCGGTTTGGAAGGTGAACATACCTTTTTTACAGCATGGCGGATACTATCTGTGATTCTAGTGGATAGTATGTTCAATTACAGTTTCCGCAACTCCTCGGCCTGACTTAATTTCCTTTCGAGCTCTTGGTTGTATTCTCCTGCGTTTTCTCTTAGTTCTTCGTATTGTAGTCTCATACTTTTCTTCATAAGGCATTTCCTCTCAAGATGGGTATTTACGAAAAATATTGCCCTCACTCTTTCAACTCTATCCGATAGAGCCTTGGCTTTTTGTAAGTAGGTGTATATATTTCTTGCTCTCATGGATTAGTAGGGCTACGCCGAATGGGTGCGATTTTGTGTCTGAGTTCATTTGGAAAAGCAGAGTCCAGGTTTCAAAGTTGTGACTGCTTGTTTAAGGTATTATTTGAAATTATCCAAATCTAGCGTTGATAAATACTTTGTTTACCTTTGTTCAAGGTTAAATACTGATGACATCTAGAAGACACGTCGGAAATAAAATGCCAGTTGTAGTTGAACACATTCGTTATAATTGCCACAAAATAAATTAATTTTATAGGTGAATACTTACATTGCACTGTGCTGTGATCGCAATCACTTCAGATTCGATTTCATTAAACGAAGATTACAACTAAAACAATTGTTGAATTTTAGATATTTAATATATAACATATATGTTACATATTCGAAGTATAAACGCAATCTATTTCTAAATATCTATTGCCTTAACACAACTGACGTACATTTCACAATCATTGCCAGTCTTCACAATTATTGCCAGTCATCACATTCCGCGGAAACACAGCTCTTTCAAACAACTGATTAAGCAACCTATTACTATGCAATTATAATATTAATATTTTATATACAGTGTGATTAACAAATATTTATGCTAGTCACACTAATCTCCCTTGGGGAAGAAAAAAAATATTTTCCTATGAAAATATAATTTTTTTTAACTCTATTCTTATGTACTTCTATCATTTTACTATCTATTTTAATTAGAAGATTTGTGGACTTAACATCTACTATTTCATAAGGTCTTTTAAATGAAGGTTCTATTTTATTTCCTGTCTCATTTTTTTAATAAAATCTTATCTCCTATTCTATAATTTACAATATTATATTTCTCATCATATTTAACTTTCCTTTTTATCTTAGCTTTAATTAATTTATCTTTTACATCGTGGCATGCTTGTTGTAATCTATATTTTAATTCTAACGAATAATTATCGAAATTATATAATGGATCTAACCGATTTGAAACATTTGAAGGCAATTTACATAATTGACTAATTCATAAGGTGTGTACTGTGTTTCAGTGTGAACTGTCGTATTATAAGCAAAACTCCAAAAATGAAATCCAAGAACTCCAACTTTCTGGATATTTTGAAATTTGAATTCGTAAATATTTACCTAAATTTTTATGAGAATTTTCAAGAGCACCTAATGTTTGATGGTGGTATGCTGTAGACTGTAATTTATTAATTTTTAAAATTTTGCAAATGTTTGTAAAAACTGAAGCTAAAAATTCTGTACCTTGGTCTGTGATAATTTTTTCTGGAATACCATAACGCAATATAAAATTTTCTACAAAAGCTTTAGCAACTGTTTTAGCTTCTTTATTTGGTAAAGCGTAACATTCAACAAATTTACTAAGATCGCATTGTCAAGTTAAAATATATCGATTTTCTTCTAAATTTCATGGTAACGGTCCTACAATATCTAGAAAAATTCTCTGAAAAGCATGTGACGGGGTTGTAGTTATTGACATTGGTTCTACATTTAATTTCGAATGTTTATATATTTGACACTCGTCACACCTTTTAAAAAATTTGTTTACGTCATTTCTTAAACCTGACCAAAAATAATATTTTTTGATATTATTATACATACGATTTATATACCTGCATGACCTCCGGTTGGTAATAAATTAAAATCATTTAGAATTACTTGTCGCGTTTCTGAATCAATAATTTTTTGTACACTCGTTATAACAGATATTTTGATACCTGCACTTTTTATTTCATGATCTTTTAATATGCCGTTTAATAATGATGAGGCACCCTTTTCATTCTTTATGACTACTAATTCTGGAATTTTATATTCTTTACATATATTTTTCAGAGCTCTCACCGTTTCACCTAGTGAACAGGATGATCGAGGGTTCTGTTTTAAATAAATTGTTTGCAATCCCACATTACATATTAAATATTCATTATGATATAGAATTTCCTCGTGTACTACTATATTTCGAAACTCTCGTTCAGTTATAAGTCGTAATTCGAATGAATCATAAAGGCATTTCAACAACTCTACAAGACCCGGGTGATCAATCCTTTTCTTTTGAGTTGTATCAATGTCGTCGCTTTCATCCTGAATTAAATTCTTTATTTGTGCACGTGTTATTGCATAAACCGTACTATCTACCACGTTATTCATGTTTTTAAGTTCCTCTAAAAAAATTTCTACTTTAGATAAAGCGTCTGCTGCTACATTATCTTTTCCTTTTATATATTTTACCGTAAAATCACACTCTTCAAGTGCTACCCTTAATTTGATTAACCTACTAGATGAATTTGTCGTACCAAATAAATGTACTAATTTCAAAGGACCTCTCATACAAATAGGAATGTTTTACTCCAAAAACTAGGGCTGCGATTTCTTTCTCTATCGTAGAATAATGTCTTTCTGCTTTATTTAAAGATCTGCTTGCGAATGCTATTGGTCTATGATCTTTATTCAACAATACAGTTCCTAATGCTACTCCTGAAGCACAACCTTTAAAATAAAATTATTATTTTCTGAAAAATCTGGGTATTGTAAAATTGGTGGGCCTACTAAAGCATTTTTTAATGTTTTAAACCAATTTTGACAATTTTTTCCTCTGTAATGCGTTTAATGGTGCCGCAATGTGGGACAATTTTGGAATGTACTTTCTATAAAAATTTGCAAAAGCTACGAATCTTTTTGTCTGATTAGCGTCTTTAGGAATTGGATAATTTTGAATTGCTTCAATTTTTTCTGGATCCGGTGAATCACTTTTTTCTTAAATTACATGACTTAAGTAAGCATTCTCTTTCCTTAAAAATTCACTTTTATATGGATTTAATTTTAAATTAACGTCTCGTAGTCTTTGTAATACTTTTGTAAGATTTTGATTATGAGTAATTAAATTATTTCCAAAAACAATTAAATCATCTAGATAAATAAAAGAACTTTGATAATTTAGACCTGCCATAGCAATTGTTATAGCACGTGAAAATGCCGAAGAACTAATTTTTAACGCTTCAGGCAATCTAGTCATTTGATACTGTCCCTATCTGTTGTAAAACTTGTATAATTCCTACCTTCCTTATCGAGCTCAATTTGATAATAACATTGAGATAAATCTAAATGAGAAAAATAAACTGCTCTCGATAATGAATCTAAAATTTCAGTAATGCATGGTAGCGGAAATTTGTCATCTACTACTTGCTTATTTAATAGTCTATAATCTATAACAACGCGCCATTTTTGATTACCGTTTTGATCTTTCTTTTTTGGTACTATTAATAGTGGTGCTGACCATTCCGATCTAGTTTCTTCAATTACACCGTTTTCTAACATTGAATCAATTTGTCTATGTATTTCTTGTTTTTGTGCTTGTGGCAACCTATATGGTTTGACGTATGCAGGGTTTGCGTCGTTACGTTGCGAATTTTTTGTTTATAAATATTTGGTACTGTTAAATTGTCTCTCTCAAAATGAAATACATCAGCATATTTTGCACATATTTTTAAAATTGAATATTTCACTTCTTCATTTAGAGACTCAGTTTTTATTAAATCTAATAATTTTGTAACTCTTCCAACAGATGATATTTGAGATGTGCTAAAACTGCACATATTGTACTCGCTTAGTTTTGTTACTTGTAGTTGAAATCGTTCTACTTGTATTTTCCTATCGTTAACATTTAAAATTCTTACTGGTATCAAATTACGATGTGGCCTAATAATAGTACTTGCTACGTAAACACCTTTTCCTATCTCGTCCGCTAAAATTACACCGTCTTCATTTAAATTCGTCCAAATATATTTTATAACTTCACATCGGGCGGGTATATTTATTGAAAAATCATATTCTGTTTTCATTGGTAGTGTTACATTAAAATTTTGTATTGCTAGGGTTGAATTAAATTTTTCGAAATTTATTTGTGCTCCATATTTTTGTAAAAAATCTGAACTAATCACTCCATGTATACCGTTTTGAAATTTATCAATTACTAAAAATTTGTGGTATACTTCTACAGTTTCTATTTTTAATAAAATGTTTGCTGATCCTACTGTATAAATTAAACCTGAAATACCATTAACTTGAACTCTTGTCGACGGGTCGATTACTTCATTTGTTGCTACATAATTTTGAAAAATAACGCTGACCGATGAGACCGTGTCGATTAAAACTAACATATCTTGAAAATTATATATAAAACGAATCAAATTTAAACCATCTACGTTAAATATTGCTGGAGGAATCTCAAAATTTTTTTGATGAATTTACATTATTTGTCAGTGCTTGTGTTTCGCTCGTACCTGCACTAGGTTGACCTACTTGGCTTGGGTGGATTACGTTTACTTTAACATTGTTGCTGAAATTACGTTTTTGATTAAAATTTCCTCAATTTCTTTCTCGAAAATTGTTAAACCTATTCTCGTTTCTTCTTTTTGATTTATTATTATAATTATTATAATTCTGTTTATTATAATTTCTGCCTTTATTTTGGTAAGAAAACCTTCCACGTGAATTTCCATCATAGTTATTTTGGTACCTACGGTTATTTCCTCTGATACTTATATGAAGAACTTTTGGACCATCCGCCTGCACGTAAATTTCTTCTTGCTGAGCTGTTCGAATAGCATCACTTAATTTTTAATAACTTCTAGCTTTTATTATAGTTTTTAATTCGCCGTTTCGCAATGCGTTCGTAAAAGCGTTGATGGCAATTTTTTCGTTCGTGCTTTGTAGAATTGCAAAATTTTTTGGTTCATCTTGCGTTTGGGATATCGTTAATTCAACAAATAATTCTTTGATTGATTTTACAAATTGCTCTATAGATTTTCCTAACTGTTTGGAATTGTGTAGTTTTACAGAAATCGCAACAGCTGATTTTTGGGCAATAAAATGTTCACGTAAATCCTCAAGTACCTAGTGTTTTGACAGAGTCCTAATTTTGACTTAAGCGAATTTTCGCATTTTGTGATAACCTAGTTTTTAATACATATGAAATTAACAACTTTTTACTATTATCATCAGCAAGCATGTCATGATATAACTGAATCGCGTCAATTAATTGTTTCGTCGTATTTTCGGTATTATCCATTACCGGCAACGAAGTTGCTGCAGTCTTCAAATCAAATTTCTCAGACATGTTTTCAGTATCAGGGTCAGAAGAACTTGATTTTATTTTTATTTCGTCTGAATTGCACTTTTCTAACCTAGTTTGTAAAATATTCCTACAATCTAAAATTAGCTTGTTTATATCTGGAACACAATTTTTTGCTAACGCTACAATTTCATTTGAATTACTTCCTGTATTAAATTCCTGCCTAACTTTTTCAAGTTTAGTTGCAAAACTATCTAACTTCTTAAGATTACGAGTTATATGTTCCCTATTTAACCTCCTGTCTGTGTTTTCCTTTTTGATATTTATGTTGAATACCTCTAATTCTTCTAATAATTCTTGAAGCTCAGTTAATTGAGACATTTACATTCTATATAATTACTTTTTAATTCAACTTATAAACTGTATTTACCCACTGCTTTACTTATACTTATTACTTAAATTTTACAGATAATTTAACTCACACGCATTCCCGTATTTCCACTTGGCTTCTTCGGGGTTACTTGGTATTATTTCCTTTATTTATATATGGCGTATTTTATTTCTTCTTAAACTTGTTCCACACTCTTTGAAAGATGATTCCGGATTCTCTTCGTTAGTTTTTTCTTATAGATTGACCAACAGTGTGCTACAATCAACACAATTACGGCTACAAAAGCAATTATACCCAAAATTTCTGCTACAGAGAAAGATTCGAGGCTTGAACCATTTCCATTTCCTGCTTGTGCAATGATGACTTCTTCTTTGGATTCGGTACTTCCCATTATAGCTTCTTTGGTTTGGACACGTTTTCAAGGCGTGGCAACTGGACGGTTCAATTTTTCTCTATTCTTCGGTGTAGGCGTGTGCTGTGATTGCAGGCGCTGGCAGGGTCGCCATGTGCTGTGATCGCAATCACTTCAGATTCGATTTTATTCAACCAAGATTACAACCAAAACCATCGTTGAATTTTAGACATTTAATATATAATATAGATGTTACATATTCGAAATGCAAACTTAATCTATTTCTAAATATCTAATGCATTCACACAATTGACATACATTTCACAATCATTACCAGTCATCACATTCCGCGGAAACACAGCTCTTTCAAACAACTGATTAAGCAACCTATTACTATGCAATTATAATATTAATATTTTATATACAGTGTGATTGACAAATATTTATGCTAGTCACATTACAGCACACTTCAATATTATTATTCTAACTTCAGTTCAGGTTTGATTCGAAAACAATTCAAAAATAAACCAATAACCTAACCTCAAATTGGGGTTGGAGGAAACGTACTTCTGCTTTAATAAGAAGTGGCAAAATCCCTCACAAAGATGACGTCTTCATCGTCCAACTTATTTCTAAATCTCAAATATAAAGCTGTGTCGGTGATATTCGGACAGCACTGCGTTATCGCTGCTTTTTGGAATGATGTCATGAATTCCTATATATTCTGGGGAATCTGGCGTATTCCAATTTTCAAGATTTTTCATTCAGCCAAGAGTAATACAAGTCATAATCTTAATATCATAACCTAATCTATCCTTACTGAAAAGCCGCTATAGGGGTAGCATCCCTTCTTCAGCTTGGATAACAATTTTAGTAAAACAAAAAAATTTAAAAAAAAATTCATATAAATTTGAGTTCCAAGAAATGTTACTTTAATAGGGTGGGTGGCAAAAAAAAACTATCTATTTAAGCGCTGTCTTCGCGATTCTCGCGGGCGGGCAGAAGTCTTCGGCGAGTCCAGGTCATGCGGTCGTCATCGCCTGTGCCTAGCAAAGTCCTGCTGGAGTCACCCCTTACACCAGAGAAACGTATAGCCAGTTCCCGGAATACGAAGCCGCAAACTTTAAACCAAAAAATTGATAAATAAGCGGCTTGAGTACTCGACCGATGCGGTCATGCAGATTGGGAAATAGGTTGGATGGGGAATGCATAAGGAAGCGGATTATGGTATGTAAGGAAAGATCTTCAGAGTGGGAAAGAACTTCTGGTGGAGGAGCGTCGACGGTTTTTAGAGGAGCGGCGGTGGCGGTAGTTACAGCTTCTGCTGGGCGCTCCGGGCATCTCGGAGAGAATTCGACGTGATCACCGTTGCAGCTCATGCATTTACGGATGGTAGTGACTTTGCAGGTACTGGTTGGATAGGAGGCGCCGCAGACCTCGCAGACGGCCTTCCGCTGCTGACAAGTATCAGACGGGTGGTCGAACTTTTGGCATTTGCGACACTGGATGGGCTGTTGTGTAGCAGAATGTGAGCGCTCTGCGAAGTACGTGGAATTAAAAATTCGCAGTCCCTTGGTTAGGAGGTGGTCTATCGTGGCTTGGGATGGAGAGGTGATTCGGAACATAAAGGAAGGTTTGTCGGAGGCCTTGGCGATGATCCTCCAGGTGTTGGTGAAAGCGAGGCTGCTCTGCGGGGCGCTGGAAGTCTGGAGTCGGTGTTGATGGTGAGGGGCTTGCGAGCGTGGTGGGTAAAAGCAGCGAGGCATTCTCGCAGGTCCTCTTGCGGGGAACTGATAGTCGCAACGCCGCTAGAGTAGACCTTCAGGTTGGACACGAGGAGGCCCAGGATCGTCTTGTACAGGAGCTCCAGGGCTTTAGAGGTTGCGTCTTTCGGGGTACACCTGAAAAAGTTACTTTATTAATGATTTTTGAAATTAAGGTGATGGAGGATCTGGAGAAATTGGAGGATTGAGAATTGGAGCGGCGACGTCGGGTGGCGTAAGACCTGGATGTGTCTTTAATAATAATAATAATACTTTTTATTTACCGAATTGATATACCTTGCTTCACATAATACAATGAAGGAAACCAAATTATCATCCGGCAAAAACGATAGTAGTCAGATCGTTTGTCTCCAGAGAGGAAGCACCTGCTCTTACCTACTACCGTTATATCAATAACATCGACTAAATACTTATTTAAGGGCAATAAATATCATGCATAAAAATACATGTTTTATCAAAATTTATGGAAAAAAACTGAACATGGAACATTTGAAACATTAGACCATGAAACAATTGAGTATCGCAAAAGTTTTCTCGATTAATGAAATGATATACGAATCTTCATCATTGAAATTACATTTTAGATTATTGAATAGATTTGTTCTGCAACCATGACAATACACTCTCCTTAAACGAGCCAAGGGGTTTATTTTTGAAATTCATTGGAATTTGGTTATATATTTTGGTAATGTTGTACGTATAAGACCGTTTGTAAAGTTCAGTGTGGTGCAACGGAATACTTAATAAGCCCCTATGCCTCAAATTTAAATTATGGACATCGGTGCGGTGGCTAATTTTATTATAGAGATAAGGAGGAGTTTCCAAGGTAAATTAATAATTTTATGATAAAGTACAGCAGCATGAAGAAAACGCCGATTTAACATGTTGAGCCATTTAGTTTCATTAATTTTATGAGAAATATGTTCACGTCTTCTTATTCCATGAATAAGTCGGAAACACGAATTTTGCACCAACTGAATTTTTCTTTTCGTTGCACTATCAATGCAGGGCCCGTAAAGAATATCACAATAGTAAAATTGAGACAGCACTAACGAATCACATAACACTTTTTTGACATTTCCGCTCAGTACTTGTCTATTGCTATAGAGAAGTTTAAGGTTACTATAAGCTCTACGTATACAGCTATTAATATGTTTATGAAACCTCAGACTACTATCAAAAAGAACTCCCAGATTCCGTGCAGTTCGAACATGGAATTAGAGACTGTTTAATTCTAATATTAATATCCGGAAAATGAAAATTTTTGTTATTTGGATTTCCAAACACGATAACAACAGATTTTGATGGGTTTATTTTGAGAGCATGAAGTTCTGCCAATTCTACAAGTTTACTAAGATCACTATTAATGAGATTGCAGGCATTTAAAGTGTCTTGTGGTTTGAATGACAAATAAATCTGTGTGTCATCAGCATACTGATGGTACTGACAGTGTTTTAGAATAGAACTACATAAGTTAGAAGAGTAGATGGTATACAGCAAAGGACCCAAGATTGAACCTTGTGGTACACCTTGTTTAATATCTCGAGTATTAGATTTCTGGTTTTCTAGGGATACACATTGCTTCCTGTTTTTTAAATAAGATTCAAGTAGTTTAAGTGCCATTTCACAAAAACCATATTGATACAATATTGCTAGTAATAATTTGTGATTGATCGTATCAAAGGCCTTGGAAAAATCTAACAAGACCAGTACGGTTAGATTCCCATTATCAGTAGCTTCTAATATATCATCGGTAATTTTTAATAATGCCGTTGTACAACTATAATTTTTTTGAAAACCTGAGTGATAACTAAGTGTCAATTTCTGATTTGGCTATGCATGATTTTTTCCAAGACCTTAGATAAGACTGGAAGAATACTAATTGGCCTCAAATCTTTTAATTCTTTAGGTGAATTGATTTTTACAATTGGATGTATAACAGCAGTTTGATGGGAGGCTGACCATAGGGAGTTGCTGGAGTCATCTGTGGTTGTGGGGTTTGTAGGAGCAGAGACGATAGAGGCGGCGATGCAAAATAAGGCGTTGACGGGAATTGTTGCTGCGCTGGCTTCGATGGAGTCGGCTGTCTTGAGACAAGGAATTTATCGAATCAGTCATGCAACCGCTGCTTGAAACCCAGCGTTCCGTTCGGAAAGTGGTGCACTTGTAGGTACTCCAGGATGGGGGGGGGACAGCTTCTCTGGCGTTTGCAGCGTCGTCTTCTTCTTCGACGGTCTGGCGGGGTGTTGGCCAGCTCCTCCATGACCACACGCTCGGAGGAGTAATCCTAGCTGACGGCGGAGTCTGACTTGAACGTCAGTTGAATATTCTCTTTCATTTAACATGGATACATTATTTTTTTGTTCGCAAACTGCTAAATCTGTGCCACTGCGGAGCATGTAAAACCAACGACCCGAAAGTCTAGACTCAACGCGTGCTCTTGGACTTTGAATTACAACTGCTATACTTAACTGGAAACTGGACTGCTCTGCTTGACACGTCTGCTCGAAATGGTGGCTGGATGCGAATGACGTACCTGCTGTGGCTGGTGTTTTATAGACAAGGTCCAGTAGCTGGTTATTACTGAAAAGATTCTTAGTGTACGAAGCTTGATAAAATGAAAAATATGCGTTTCCTGAGTTTTCATTTTCATCTAATAATGGAGATCGATATTTAGAAAGAGTGTCTTTATCTATAGGATTTTATCAATTTGGTTTATTAGATCCTGTCGGTAAATGTGAGGATAGGGACAAGATTTTGTTCGAATATCGTGTGTTATTAGAGGAGTTGCCGATAAAGAATGAGGATTAGGAGAAATATTTACATTCGTGACATAAAAATGTAAGTTGGGCACGCTCTTCTTCGTTGAGTTAATCAAGTCGCATATTTTCTTGACATTATTTAAAGACACACTTTTGGAATTATCTGCTTGAGCTTAATTGTCAATATAAAGAGGTTGAGTTATATTACAGGACTGTTCTTCATCAGAGGTCTTAACATTGGTAGTTGGAAACCAATTAATTTAAAGGTGAATAAAGCTGCGGGCAGATGCAATTTTACTGCAATATTTTCGTCTTGCGGGTAATCTTACTACGTGTTCCGTCATATGTTGGTTGAAAATGAATATTAAAGTTTTATCTAATAGAATTTTACCAAAATTCCAATAATTTTATTTTCTAATTTATATTCCTTCTTGTTCTTGGTTAAAATAAAATGGTACTACTGTTTGTGTTGTATTTTATTCTAAAGATAATCTGTTTGTAATTGAAGGTTTGCCAATAAATCTGTACCTGTTAATCCGATGTAGACGGGATGAAAATCGTACAAATAAACTAGATGGCTTCCTGTTGATTAAAGAGAGAAGGAATTGGGATTTCTGCTACTAAATTGTGTTGCGTTGTTCCGTTACTTGTAGTAATTTTAAAATCTGATTGAAACATTTCACCGGGGAAGTGTTCAGAAACGAAAGCAGGGGAAAGTATTGTTCTGGAACTGCCAATATCTGTGAGTAATGTTTGTTTTGTAATGGGAAGTAATACACAAGGTAATGTGAGTGCAGCGTTGATACTGAAGAATTCTATTCCGAAGCTTATCCTCGAAAATGTTCTGTTTCTAATCAATTGTCGGAATCAAAATCGTCATTTTGCACAATGTAATTATCGGTATCCGAATATTCTTGCTCAGGGAACTCGAAATCTTAGCTTTGGGTTTCATCATCTTCAGGTGAATAAGTTTCATATACTTCGGCATGATGTAATTGCTCGGATGGAAGTTACGCGATCCACTGGCTTGTCTAATGAAACTGTTCGGTCTGAAATTAGTTGGGAAATTGGGTTTTTCAGGTAGCAGCGTTCGAATTTCTTTGTAGGTATACGCGCGTCATCCGAGGGAAATTACAAGCTTCTTACTACTCCCTTATGCTTACTACCACCTACCTGATGCTCCAGGACCACTACAGTGAAGTCCTTGGTTTCCATCTGCTGTAGTGGTACCATGCCGTTATCCCTAGACACCTTGATACAGGTCCTGGGTCGATCATCCATTAACTTACCAACCACTACATCGTGGTTGGTCATCCTCAGTCCCCTGACCTTATTCCTGTAAATAGATGGTCCTTGAATTAGAACTATCTCTCTCCTGCCAGTTAGGGCTTTCATCAGCTTTGCCGTAGCGCCCCCTACTAACTGCGCTGGAGAATGATCTGACTTACCCGCAGTAAATCCATTATGGGGAGTTAACGGTACGGGATCAGTTGTCCTTTCAGTCGTCCTTCTTGGCCTACTTTGACACGCCGGCCTCAGAAGAGTCCTGGCGGACTGCTCTACTCCCTGTCAGCACCCTTCGCACTGCGAGAGTTACCAACTGGTAATAGAGCTGCCACTCCTCCAGTTCGGACGGTATCTCCGCTGACCATAAAGATCAAGAACCACCCACCTGGTCCTACTATCGTCTGGACATTATATCAGTTCATTATAAAATAAAAACTAATATAAAAGTGTATTTCTACGTAGGTAGTACGTAAATATCGCAGTATAACTGGAAAATTTATTTATTATTCGAGTTCTTCTTAATATAAGGAAATATCGTTCTCGATGTTTGCTCAACAAAAATAGAGAACATAAAATGATTCTATTAAACTTAGCACTTCTCAGCACCTATATGATGGTAATAAAAACCTATCATTACCAAACAAATAAAAATAATATTTAAATATAATGCCGCTACATGAAATGAATACAACTCCTAACTACGGCAATTACTAACATCAATAAAAAACTTAAATCGAACTTACATACCTTATTGCTAATTTTTTTATTACATTGGAGAGCTGAATATCAAGACATATATACTAATAACAGCTTCAGTGAACTAGGCGTCAGTCTTCCTCTTCCTTGTTGTGATTCTGTTTTGGAATCAAGCAGTCATCTGCGTTGGGGAATTCCAATTTGATAAAATTCAGATGTTAAGTTGACAGTAGTGAAATAATTAACATGGCCTAAATTTTCCAAGTATAGTTTCAAATTTTGCAAGGGGAAACTTGTCTTCTATAGTCTGTTCATTTAACTTTATATAGTCAACAACAGTTCTCCATTTTCTTTAACCTGAGGCGTCCATTTTTATAGGAACTGCCCTAATGGGGAAATTATACGGCGATTTGCTTGGCTCTATGGTTTTTCTTAGAACGTTTTATCAATTTGGTTATTTACTGCCTGTTGGTGGATGCGAGGATAGCTATAAGGTTTTGTTCGAATATCGTTTTTATTAGAGGTGTTGCCTATACAGATTTAGGATTAGAAAATAATCTTTTTATTCGTGACATAAATTTGTCAATAGGGCAAGCTTTTTTCGTTGAGTTGGTCAGGTTGTTTCTTTAAGGTTGATCAATAACAGATTTGTGTTCACATGGGTGAAGAAATTGATTAAATAAGCACTTTTGGAATGATCTGCTTCAGATTAATTGTCAATATAAAGGGGTTGAGTGATATTAAAGATTGTTGTTTTTCGGAGGGATTAACAATGGACGTTGTAAACCAACTATTTTAAAGGCGACTAAAGCTGAGAACATAATATCATGTTTATTGTATAGTGCGATTTACTGCCAATTTTTCCTGTTGCGAGCAACCTTACTATTTGTGCGGTTCTAGGTTGAATGGAAATGAATGTTAAGGGTTTATCTAATAGAATTTTACTAAAATTGTAATAACTTCGTTTTTTAATTGATATTCTTTCTTGTTCCTGATTAAAATAAAATGGTGCTACTATTCGTTGGGTTTGTATATAATTCCAAAGATAATGTAGGACCTTAATCACGACATTGCAGTTGGGTTGGGTGGATATTTATTGACTTTCGGGTCTAGATCTGCTGGGTTTCGTTTCAACTCGGCCACCGCGAATAAGGTGGCGTTATCAACAAATTTTGTGTTCAACCGTCTGTGCAATGCTTTTGCTCCTCTCTGTAGCACCTTCTGCGTCGGGACAATCTAGTATCAGCTCTCGGCTTTCAAAGGGCCGCTAGAACCCTCGTTTGATCATACTGAATCTAAATATTTAAACTGTAGCTAATTAGATATATTTACAGAATCAACAGCTTTTACAATCATTCCATTTAGTGTAACGTTGAAAGCTACACATAGAAATAATTAAATAAAAAGAAGCTATATCTTCTGTTTTATCAGTCGATTGCGGCAAGTGAAGCATTTCTTCATTACTTCATAATGTTAGTGATGCAAGGTTGGCAAAATATCTGACTAAAAATGGGACTGGTAATCTGTTTGTTGTCGAGCCAATCTAAAGTTATGGGACAACTCGCAAATCAATTGTAGAAGGTAATACCTGCCCTTCATTACAAACTAACAGGAGTATTGCTGTTTCTGGATCTTTAGTTTTTTGTTGTTGGGGCCTTTTTGTTTGATTACTACTTTTTGTTGCGTTTCTTTTACCCAAACAGGACGTTTGGGCGCCGGCGTTAGGCGCCGGCAATTGGACGACGGCGTTTCGGCGCCAGGCGTTTGGGCGCCAGGCGTTTGGGCGCCAGGCGTTTCGATGTTTAATGAACTGAAAGTGAAATGGGTTTCTTATATTATGGTACCACACTTTTTGAGCCCGACACGGCCAGTTCAAAATTTGATGTATGTATTATAGTCCAGTAGCCAAGTACAAAAAAGGAGCCTTGCTCTGCAAAAGGGGTAGTTTCAATTTGTATATTTACCAGTTCGAGGTGTTCGAGTTGCCGGTAATAGGTTGAAAGTTATGAGGTACTGGAAAAATACCTTTTTCATACCTTTTAACAGGAATGGCATGAGGGTTATGAGTCTCCTAAGGATGTTTAAGGCAAAAACTGGCCATTTAACCCAATTCGGTGTAAACATTTTGTTGGGTAGATTTATAGTCCTAGAATGTAGACGTGTTGTTTCCACATTTGCGTGAAGTTCTGTTCGCTAAATTTCTGGTAACATTGACCGACAATGTCATTTTTGATGTTCAGTAATATTAATGCATTTTATTCTATACTCAAATTGGCATACGATATTTTTAATAAATTTAGTTTTCGAACTTCTGAGCCGACTATCCTGCATGGCGTCTAAGCTATCTCAATCGCATATTACACCGCCTCTTCTTCTATGTTTGAAGAAAATCTTCCCTCATGTTATATCGCTGTCATGAGAGTGATAAGAAGTAATACTTGTTAGTTTCTAGCATTATCGTTACGCAGCAATCAATTATTTCCAACTGTTGTAAAATACACTTAGACAGAGAACAATAGGAAAATCAAATATCGCTTGGTTCTTATCCGCGGCTGTTTAAAACAGCCAAAACATGTAATGAATTATAATTTATATTGTTTTTAGAATAGAGCTAAAATAAGTGATTTATTTATATAAGTCATCATCTTACTGTTTATACACGCTGATGACTCTGATAACAAAGTACAATTTTGATAGGCGTTTCCGTTCCCTATATTCATTACTGCAATCTAACTCCTCATATTTTTCTACATACTAACAGCAGAGATATTTCTTGTAACATGATGTAAAATTTCGTCCATAGTTATCACTACGCCTGTGAACAAGCACTAAATCTAACCTTTACAAAATCTACAATGGATTTGCCTCGCTATTTTATATGGGTTTCTAACATATTGTTGATGGTATTTAGAATTTTTCTTCAAAACCATAGGTTTTCCTGTCATAGATCATTAGACGTGTTTTTAAATTTGTTTCATATTTTGTAGTAAAGTCGAACTGAGTACTGTAACGATCTAATATCGTTATTCATATACTAATATACAAATCCTTTGAGAATACCCTGTATGTATGAATATTTTGAATGTGTGGTACTACGCGATATGATTTTCTGCGCGACCTTCCCGTATTATAGGCATTCGAAACAGAGATTTTCTGAAGTGCATTTCGCAGCTAGCGGATTTTAAATGTATTCATGTGCACAGTGAACTTTTGTTTCATCAAATTACTTATTATTCTGGATTGTTAATTGAGTATTAGCTGGGTTTACTGCTAATACGGAATTACGAGAAATCGTGTAGTTTCATTCCAATCCAAACATTTGATATAGAAGGGTTCGATATAAACCGTAAGTTATTTTCGCCAATTTAACTTCTAAACTTCATTGTTGCTTTCCTTATTTTAGCTTTTTGGGATTGTGAATTGATTATTAGATGGTGTTACTACTGTTATGGAGTTACGAGAACTCGTATAGTTATTCCAATTCAAACATCTGTTGCAAAAGGGTTCTATGTAAACCGTAAGTTATTTTGACAATTTACATTCTAATCCTTATAGTGGCATTCCTTATTTTAGCTTTTTTCTTTATGCTACATCCCAAACTTATTGGCTGATTGAAGGGTCAACTGAACGGCCACGAGCATACTAATTATTAGTAATTATGTATGGATCCGAATCCAACCAGCGTTATTCATGGAAATTTTCCCGGTGTTGAATTCAAAAGAATTCTTAGCTTGGATGTGGTGCGTGGTGATAAGCCCGACGCCTGGCCTGTAGGTCGCGCTTGGTCGAATTATTTTGAATTCAACACCGGGAAAATTTCCATGAATAACGCTGGTTGGATTCGGATCCATACATAATTACTAATAATTAGTATGCTCGTGGCCGTTCAGTTGACCCTTCAATCAGCCAATAAGTTTGGGATGTAGCATAAAGAAAAAAGCTAAAATAAGGAATGCCACTATAAGGATTAGAATGTAAATTGTCAAAATAACTTACGGTTTACATAGAACCCTTTTGCAACAGATGTTTGAATTGGAATAACTATACGAGTTCTCGTAACTCCATAACAGTAGTAACACCATCTAATAATCAATTCACAATCCCAAAAAGCTAAAATAAGGAAAGCAACAATGAAGTTTAGAAGTTAAATTGGCGAAAATAACTTACGGTTTATATCGAACCCTTCTATATCAAATGTTTGGATTGGAATGAAACTACACGATTTCTCGTAATTCCGTATTAGCAGTAAACCCAGCTAATACTCAATTAACAATCCAGAATAATAAGTAATTTGATGAAACAAAAGTTCACTGTGCACATGAATACATTTAAAATCCGCTAGCTGCGAAATGCACTTCAGAAAATCTCTGTTTCGAATGCCTATAATACGGGAAGGTCGCGCAGAAAATCATATCGCGTAGTACCACACATTCAAAATATTCATACATACAGGGTATTCTCAAAGGATTTGTATATTAGTATATGAATAACGATATTAGATCGTTACACACCCCCTCCCAAAAGTATAAACTGGTCAGCGTAAGGAAATAAAACAAACACCTTAAATAATCTGAAAATCCGAAGCTTAAATTATAACTTAATTACGAAACTATACTATTACTAGGTTAACAGAACCAATAAAGAGTAATAAACGACCTCTAAATCCAGATAACTCGATAATAATGCTCGAACATCTAAGAGATATAAAAACACCAAGGAAATATCCCATTGAAATTGGCATAAAATAATCATCTTAGTGAAAGTACAAATAATCCAATAAGACAAAACTAACAGGATTGATATATGTACTGGCTAAGCGAAGCAATATCTTGATTCTGATAAAACTCAAATCCCTTACCTAAAATCTAACTTAACCTATAGGAAACTTATATATCTACGAATTAATCTAAACCTATAATATGAATTACACCTATACCTAAATCATTAAGTTTAACCTATATCGGATTTTCTGAATTATAAGGTTTTAGATCTTTGAGATGCCAAATTCCTAAATTTTTACCATTTTCAGATCGAAGTTTGTATGTCAAGGGGCCAATCACGTCACTAACTATGCATTTAATAAATTTAGGAGCTAGTTTTTGACTAAAATGTTTGCTTGAATCAGACAGGACATAATTTTTCTTCCAAACTAATTCACCTTTTTGAAATTTAATGGGTCTCCGTCTTAGATTGTATCGTTCGGTATTCTTTTTATAAGCAATCTTCAACTTATGAACAACGTCTTTATAAATATCAGTTAACTGATTCACACTATGTACAATATTTTCACGATCACCTATAGATAGTTCTTCTGCTTTCATATCAGTAATTTTTCCATAATAGTCTCCATTAATGGGAATCGTACGTCCAAAATTAAGAAAAGATGGTGTATACCCGGTTACTTCATGAACTGAATTTCTTATGGCATGAGCTACTTGGTATATTTCAGCATCCCAAGTGCGATGATTTTCTTTAACATAAGCTCGAATCGCTGTACCAATGACTCGATTAACTCGCTCAACATAATTTACTTGAGGATGATACAGTGCGTTGTACCATAATTGTTGTACTTTATACTTGTTCATTAATTTTTTGAATTCGGCACTTATAAATTGAGGACCGTTATCCACCATACATATTTGGGGTACTCCGAAAATTAGAAAAATATCATTTTCAATAAACGTAGTAATAGTTTTAGCGGTAGGTTTCTTCATGCATTTTACAAGTACGAATTTTGTTAACCAATCAGATACAACCAGTAAGGAATTATTACCTTTTGTAGAACGTGGAAAGGGACCAATAATATCTATGGATAGGCACTGAAAAGGATATTTGACTTTTTTGTCTTTACCCATGAGTCCATATTTTAGATAATTGGGTGTTTTAATTGCGGCACAAACATTACATGTTTTAATATACCTAATAACATCAGCTTTCATTTTTGGCCAGTAATATTGCTCACATAATTTCTTAAACGTCTTAAAGGTTCCTAAATGTGCAGATGTAGAATCGTCGTGATGTGATCGTAAGATTTCTCGCCTGCGAGAGGATGGTACAACTTGTTTCCACTCGAAAAGATTAGAAACTATATCGTGTCTATTTGCAACATATTTAAATAGTCGGTCGGCTTCTATTCTCCAATCAGGATAACTATCAGGTTTTTCATTAACGCGGATCAGCATTTTCCTATACCAAGGGTCTAAATCTCTGTCTTCTAACTTAAGAAAACTTAATTCAATTGGAGCTCTAGAAAGCGTATCGGGTACAACATTTTGTTTACCTTTGCGGTGTTTTATATCAAATGAAAATTGAGAAAGCTTAACACTCCAACGTGCAAGACGACCATTTGGTTCGCGCATGTTATTTAACCATTTCAAAGAATAATGATCAGTATATACTATAAAGTGAGTTCCTTCTATATAGCCACGAAATTTTTCTATGCCAAAAACAACAGCAAGGCACTCTCTTTCCGTTACCGAATAATTTCTTTCACATTTAGATAAGGTTCGTGAAGCATAAGCTATTACTCTTTCATTCTCTTTTTCACCTTGGGTAAGCACACAACCTAGTCCGTAATCGGATGCATCACAGTGAAGATTAAATGGTTGAGAGAAATCAGGACTACCTAGAATTGGGGCTGAGACAAGCAAAGATTTAATATCTTCAAACGATTTGTTAGCTTCTTCAGTCCAATTAACTTGTTGTTTTTTTATACGACCTCTTATAAGAGCGGTTATTGGGGCAGTTATAGTGGAAAAATCTTTAATAAATCGTCGATACCATGAACATAATCCTAGAAAACGTTTAATTTCGGTAACAGTCCTTGGCTTTGGAAAATTTGAAATTGCTTCGATTTTCGCGGGATCTGTATGAAGCCCCTGTTTGTCTACTATGAATCCTAAATAAGATAAACTGGGTTTGCAGAATTCGCATTTCTCAAAATTAACAGTTAAGTTTGCTTCTTTTAGACGAAGACGAACTTCATCTAGCATTGCAATATGTTCTTTAAAAGTGTTTGATACGATGATAATATCATCTAGATATACAAATAATTTTTCTCCTAGTAATGGTCCAAAAATAGTGTCCATTAACCGTTGTTGCGTAGCCAGAGCATTCGTAATTCCAAAGGGCATTACCGTAAATTCGAATAAACCTCTTCCTGGCACCGTAAATGCAGTTTTAGCGCAAGAATCTTTATCGAGGGGAATTTGATAAAATGCCTGCTTCAAGTCGATTGATGTTAAATAACGAGCGTCTCGTAATCTGTCTAAGATTGTGGATAGATAAGGAAGTGGATATGCATCTTTCTTTGTAACTAAATTCAGTTTTCGGCCATCAAAACATAGACGATAGCTAACACCATCTTTTTTCTTAACTAAAATGACCGGAGATGACCACGGAGAGTTTGAAGGTCGAACTAAACCCATTTCAAGCATTCTGTTTAATTCTGTATTTGCATGAACTTGCATAGCAGGAGACAATGGAAAATATCTCTGTTTGATTGGCAGAGCATCGCCAGTATCAATGCGATGCACCACTTTATCAGTACGGCCTGGTGTATTGCTTGATATTAGCTTAAAAGATTCTATAACTTTATTTAAGATAAGTTTTTGTTCAGCATTTAAATCATCAGTACTACGAATTGCTTGTAAAGAATAGACTTCGGAAATCGTAAAACTGTTATTAATAAAATTAGTTTGTACACCAAAAGCATAGCTAAAATCCATACCTAAAATTAGGGCGTTAGGAATCTTATCTGAAACTACAACATTCACATTTTTAGAAATTCCATCTACAGTGATTGGTAAATTAACAGTTCCAAGTATGCTTTGATAGTGTCCATCAGCAGTTTTTAACGAAGAAGTAGGCGAATTCCTTTTTAAACAAAGGTCATATTTATCAATGAGATAAAATCCCGATCTTCCTAGAATTGTACAATTTGCTCCTGAATCAAAGAGAGAGGATATAACATCGTTAAATACGTGAACATTTATAAAAGGACGGTTATCGTTATCGTGATGAATAAATGCAGATGATACATTTGAAGAATTTTCTTTAAAAAATTTATGAACTACTTGCAACCAATCAGACCGCTCCTTTTCTTTATCAGCCTTAAATTCATCTATTTGAGGGACGAGGCGGCCGATGTTCCTTCCCCCAAGCCTACGTTTTTTGGGTTACATTTCGGACATCGAAAGTAATATACGTTTGCGTATCCGCAAACATAACAAAATATGGATCTTTCTTTACTACAGGTATGATAAGTGTGACCTCTAGACTTACAGTTCCAACATACAGTAGAAGAAGATGCACGATTAAAAGATTTAGGCAGTGATTTTCGCGTTTTCTTATCAAGTGTATGAGGTACAATATTTTCAACAACATGAACTTGAGGTTTCCTAGAAAATGTCGGTTTATACATTAAATCAGGTTCAAGCTGCAATGACGTAGATGAAGGGGAACTACGATATCTGGAATTTTGAATTTTGGTTTCTTCTAACCGTTTACATAATATTATTAGATGATCTATAGTAGTAATATCAGTTAAAGATAGTGAAGTAGCATAAAATGGTTGTAGATTACGCAAAATATACGTTAGTTGTTTACGTTCAGGAGGCTGTTCGGTTAAACGATTAAAAAGATTAACCATAGTAGCAATATAAATACTCGGTTTCTCATCAGAACCTTGTTTTCTATGTTTTATATCTTCCCACAATTCTTCGTCAAAATTGGTAGGTAAAAAATCGAAACGTAGTTTTTCAACTAATTCTTGCCAAGTAGATATACGCGATTTAACAGCACGAAACCATACTAAACCTTGCCCTGAAAATAGATCTACAGCGCTAGCAAATAATTGTGTAAACGAAATATTACGCGCAACTCTTAGTTCTTCGACGCGTTGAAGAAACGAATTAACTCCCATAACGCTTGTGTCACCGTTGAACGTAACGTTCCACTTATAAACGGGTACCGATTTAGTGGTCGTTTGTGAAATTTGAGGTAAAGAACTAAAATGGAGATTATCTAACTCTTCTCGTAACTGACTTTCTGACATGCGTGGATTTATACCAGCTCGATTGCTAGTGGGAATAGAAAAAGAAATTCGTCCTCGATTAGTCGTTGAATTAGCAATTGGTTGTTCCGCATTAGTAATTTCAGCAACCGGATTACTAGATGCTTCATTTTCTAAATCATTATCACTAACAACGTTATCGTCTTCCACAATATTATTTATGCAATCGATTAAATCAAGGCATTTCGCTACTGCTGTTGCATGTTCTTGATATAATTCTTCGTCGGGTTTTAATCGGTTTAATCGACCAAATAAATGCGTTAGTCTAGAGTTTAATCTATGATATTCGTAACCACTTGGTTTTTGAGTAAAGGTTTGCACTAGTTCAGTAAGTTCATCTAACTTTTTACTACATATGTCAATTTCTAGCCTAGCATCATAGGTAATGGGGTTATATGAGTTAATAAGGGATGAATTCAATTTTTCCAAAGTTAGTTTAACTCTAAGGGCCTTTCGTTTCTGATCAACATTCATAGAATCAGGTTCTACATTCCTAAATAATAGTTCATACGATAATTCGTCGGTTTTTAACGCGTTAACATTCATCTTGAAGAATACTTGCATTCAAAAACACTATAACAATAAAAAATATCAACAGGAATAACCTAAACGAGGCTCCACCTTGTTGGGCGACAGAAAGTGTAACGCCCGTCAGGCAAAAGTCACAGTCGTAGAGCACAAACGAAGTATCTAGGGGTGGTTCAGAGAAACCTCGTGGAATTCACTGTTACTTCTTTGAAAATAATTTAATAAATAAACAAAACTGGGCGCCATGAACATAATAAGTTCAAAATTGAATAGAGTAATTTAATTATATTGTAATAAAAAATTGGATTTAACATAAACACAGTTTCTTATAGTTTTGGTTGAAAGAAACCCGCGTCAAGAATTTATAGCGGTACAATTCATCGTAATAAAACATATCTGTATATTAAATAAAGGCTGCAAAAAAACTAGTATGGCCATACCTCACATTGTTATATCAGCCGGAAAATTATGCATATAAACAAAATACATACTACCTCCAGTAATTAATAAGCAGCAACTAAAAAATTACTGTAAATGGTTTAATCAATCAAATTTTGATAAAACATTGCTCATTGTAATCCCGTACAAGGAGACGAATCTGCTTATTAAGCAACTAACAGGTATAATAAATAATAATATAGATAACGCAGTATTTACCTTAGGCGGGTCTTCAACCAATTTCCTTACGTAAATAAAATTGTAATAATTACTTTTCAATTAAATAAATATAAATTAAAAATCACAAGTAACATGATTGTAACTTAAATTCAAGTAATAATGAATAACTAAAATTTTAGAAGGCAAAACATAACCAATTAATTTGTCACATTAAATGAGTTATTAAACCACCGTTCGGTAAGCAATTCTGCTTGATTAGTTCAATGTTAAATACGGATATCAGGTAAAAGAATTCTTAGCTTGGATGTGGTGCGTGGTGATAAGCCCGACGCCTGGCCTGTAGGTCGCGCTTGGTCGAATTATTTTGAATTCAACACCGGGAAAATTTCCATGAATAACGCTGGTTGGATTCGGATCCATACATAATTACTAATAATTAGTATGCTCGTGGCCGTTCAGTTGACCCTTCAATCAGCCAATAAGTTTGGGATGTAGCATAAAGAAAAAAGCTAAAATAAGGAATGCCACTATAAGGATTAGAATGTAAATTGTCAAAATAACTTACGGTTTACATAGAACCCTTTTGCAACAGATGTTTGAATTGGAATAACTATACGAGTTCTCGTAACTCCATAACAGTAGTAACACCATCTAATAATCAATTCACAATCCCAAAAAGCTAAAATAAGGAAAGCAACAATGAAGTTTAGAAGTTAAATTGGCGAAAATAACTTACGGTTTATATCGAACCCTTCTATATCAAATGTTTGGATTGGAATGAAACTACACGATTTCTCGTAATTCCGTATTAGCAGTAAACCCAGCTAATACTCAATTAACAATCCAGAATAATAAGTAATTTGATGAAACAAAAGTTCACTGTGCACATGAATACATTTAAAATCCGCTAGCTGCGAAATGCACTTCAGAAAATCTCTGTTTCGAATGCCTATAATACGGGAAGGTCGCGCAGAAAATCATATCGCGTAGTACCACACATTCAAAATATTCATACATACAGGGTATTCTCAAAGGATTTGTATATTAGTATATGAATAACGATATTAGATCGTTACAGTACAGTTTAACACCTTTTCTGTTGAATGGGTTCTTTTTCTGTATGCATTTTCAGTTACAAACTCTCTGTCTAGGCTTTTAGGCCAGCTTTAGAAACCGCGCTGCAGTGTCATTTTGACTGTTTGAGAACTAGGCGCTTAGAATGTCCACTTTCGATAAATCCATCTCATCTAGGGCCTTCAGGTTAGGCCCCTCCCAAAGCTCCAATTTGTTGTTCACCGGTTACCTCAGCCACTCCGTTGTGTCTCTATTAGCACAGGTCATCAGTAGCCACCCGACTTTGATAATGTTGGCAAAATTTAGGCTTCAGAGAGCCTTCTTCTATGTTAGCAATGACATCAAGTAGGTATAGTTTCTTGGATGACCTTCATTCACTCCGTGGTGAGATTGTACCTAGAGTACTTTCTGTCTATGATACCCACTTTGACCAATTCTAAAATCTGTTTGATATCGCCGGCCGTTGATAATATTGCCTCCAGCGAAACACTTGCCTCGCCTGCCGTGGAAATGCGCTTCTTTTCATTGCCTTCTTACTCTTACCGGCCATCTCAGAATTGAAGAATTCCGGGATGAGAGAGGTTGTGGAGGGCGTCGAACACCGGGCGTCGAAACTGATTGGTGATGAAGGGGCGAAGTGTCCCTGTAGTTGCATCGCAGTGGACGTTTGCATCCTGATCCGGGAAGTAGACCTTCTTCAAGGTTAGCACGGCCTCAGTAGCGGAAGCGCTTCACAACCGAATAAGCTGCCAGTAGCTCCCCGTCGTAGGCGCTGTATTTCTTCTGGGCAGCGTTTAGCTTTTTGAAGAAAAACGCTAAGGGCTGCCATGCTCCGTCCACCTGCTGCTGTAGAACAGCTCCCATGGTGACATCAAATGCATCCACCATTACTGATGTTGGAACTGCAGGTGCTGGATGTGCCAGGAGGGTAGCGTTTGCTAGGGTTGTTTTGGAACGGGAAAAAGCTTCTTCTTCAACACACCAGTGATGACGGAAGGAGTTTTTCTGAGCCTATGTACGACTTGAAGCAAAACTCGAGGCTCTGCTTTGAGGCTGTGAAATTGCCACATTAGCTTGACGGGGAACATGGACGCCTGGTATTAATTCTATGTCCAGGTCACCGCAGTAATTGTCGCATATAATGTAGGCTGAGCGGATGACGTGGGATTTGCTGCAGTGAACAAGAGCATCCGAGAGCTCATGTTGCGAGCATGCTATGTCACGACAGTAGTCATAAATATCTTTCTCCAGTTCTAGAATACTCATAGATATTACAGGCCACACTTGTTGGTTTGGGCTAACGTTGTTGCGAATGACATAGAAGAGATACTCCAATGAGTGTATATTGAATTGATTTTCTGGGTAACCAAACTCCAAGAGCAAATGCAGTAAAACATTTTCAGCAATTGGCCTGTTCTTTGCATCGGCATAAAATGGTGGATAATTATGACCACTGGGGTTTGCAGTATTCATAAATTTCATAAGTGACTGCATAACTTGAGTAAGATTATTTTCCTCTTCGCCGCTCAAGGGAGGCTCGATCTGATGGCTCTCCTTAGCATGGTCGCGTGCCTCAGCCAGGTAACCAAGAGGCAACATACCAGGTTTCACGATCATGTGGTAAACATTATAGGGCATTACGCCTTGAGCAAGTGAGGACCTAGCAATAGCAATTTCAGCAGGATAGTAGCGTTTATCCTGATTGCACTAACAGAAATGATTGACATGTATAATATAAAACACTTCGTCAGCAATGCGTCCGGTAGTAACCACGACTTTCACTGTGCTCTCGATATCTTCCCTCATCTTCTGCTCTTTGGTAATTTGCTCGTTTGCTTGCTTTTGAACAACTTCGATGTTTCTGATTTATTGCTCCGCTACACTGCCGTTCCAAAACGTTGTATAAAAAACTCGAAATTTCCTGTTTGGTTTACTAGTGAAATAAAGATGTCATTGAAAACCCATAATACTCTAAGGAAAATTAAAAATCTTACTCCTGATCAACAATCACAGTACGTAAATGAAAGGCGTAAAATAAAGTATATCACTAGAGAAGCGCACGCTGACTATATTAAATATGTGGAATCTAAAATTACCACCAACCCGAATGGCTTTTGGCCCTACATTAAAAATAAGCAAAAATCCCACATTCTCTCACAATGAAACGTAATAATGTGGAGGTCCGCTGAAATTGCTGAGAATTTTGCACTATACTTGAAATCAGTTTCCAATCCAACGGCATGTACATATAAAATTAATTGCAATGGCGAAGTTCGAACTAATAATCTTCTCAATCTAGGCTCGGTGACTCACAACGAGTATGTCGCTGCAATTAAAAAACTAAAACCAAAACAGGCTGCTGGAGTTGACGGTATTCCTCCGTATATAATTAAGGCGTGTTCAGAAGACCTTGAACTCCCACTACTTCATATATTTAATCTCTCCCGTAAGACCCATGTGTTTTCCGATTACTGGAAAGAGGTATTGATTACCCCAGTATTCAAAGGAGGTGATAAATCCTGCATTGAAAATTATAGACCTATTGCGGTACTATCGGCTGTTGCTAAATTATTTGAACAGATTATGTACAATAAGCTTTGAAATCATATTGAACATTATGTTAGTAGTTCTCAGCATGGCTTCGTTCCTAAAAGATCGACAAGTACCAATCTAGCAACATTTGTGGATGATGTAATAGCTTCTTTTGAAAATAAAAAACCGGTGGATGTTGTATTTACGGATTTTAAAAAAGCGTTCGACACAGTTGATCACGATATCCTATTACAAAAGTTACATACATATGGGGTGTCATCTAGCAATATGCGGTTTTTCAGTTCGCACCTGCAAAACAGATTTTTTATGTAAAGCACGACGGGAATACTTCAGGTAAATTCACAGCTAATTCGGTACCCCAAGGGTCTAATTTTGGCCCAATACTATTCTTAATCTTCATTAATGACTTACCTAACGTATTAATGCACTCAAGTTGCTTACCGTTTGCTGATGACATGAAATTTTACTCTGAAATAGAAAATCCTAATGATAACCTTGCCCTGCAGGCTGATATTAATCTTGTTTACGACTGGAGCTTTAGAAATAAAATCAACTTTAATATATCCAAATGTTGTGTAATGTCATTAACTTTGAAAACAAATAAATTATGTTAAATATGAAATGAATAATGAAGAGCTTTACAAAACTGCAAATGTTAAAGATTTGGGAGTTTACTACGATTTTAAACTTAAGTTTGACCACATTGAAACAATTAAGAACCAAGCTTTACGCAACCTATGATTTTTAATTAGACAGTCTTACCATTTCAAAAATACTCGATCATCAAAAATGTTGTATAATGCGTTTGTTAAATCGAAGCTTGAATATGCATCAGCTGTGTGGTTGATAACTACTCCCACATAATCACAGTGACATTTAGATCCGTTGTCTCAGGCAATACTTGATATAGGTATATTTACTTATAATGTATATGTATATATTCTTTTGTAATTAGGCAATTACCTGGTAGAGAATAAATTAAATTAAATTAAATTAAAAAAGACATTAAAGGGAATTCTAGATAGTGCATCTGCTACTTCGTTTTCTTTCTCGGGTTGGTAACGCATCGCAAAATTGTATTCTTCCAATTTTAGGGACCAACGGGTTAATTTTGAATTTGGTTCCTCTAAATTTCTCAGCCAAATTAACGGCTTGTGGGTTAAACGGTTTTTGGCAAGTTCAAAAATTCGGTAAAGTACTTGTAATTAATATTTTTGTTGAGTTTCTTTAAGCAATGTGTCATTGGTATTGTAATTTTTGCAAAATCCTTTATGGATTTACGATAGTAACCTGGTAGTCCTAAATAAGATTTCATTTCGGTTTATGATTTTGGAATGGCGAAAGTTTTATTGCTGATATTTCGAAGGGCTCGGTTTAATTCCATTAAGGGTGTTAATGTGACCTAAATATTGTAGAGATGTTTGAAGAAATTAGGGTTTATCGAGTTGAATTATAACATGGGCTTCCAACACTTTTGAAATACATTTTTCAGGCGGGTCTTATGTTCTTAAAGAGATGATCCATAAACTATTATATGATCTAGATAAATGAAACATTATGTTTGTGTAAGACCAGTTAATGCTTCGTTCGTCATTTTTTGACACGAGATAAATTTTTAAGGCCGATAGGTATGCGCCGAAATTGCTAGGGTCCTTCTTCAAGTGAAAATGCGGTTGTTTCATGGTTTTTTTGTCAATTGCAATTTGATAAAATCCAGATGTTAAGTAGAGAGTAGTGAAATAATTCGCACGGCATAAATCGTCAAGTATAGTTTCAAATTTTGAAAGTGGAAACTTGCCTTCTATAGGCTGTTAATTTAATTTTGTATAGTCTACAACCGTTCTCCATTTTCTTTAACTTGAGGGGTCCATTTTTTTAGGAACGACACAAATGGGGACATTGTATGGCGATTCGCTTGGCTCTAAGATTTTCTTCTAAATATTTTATCAATTTGGCTTCCTGTCTGAGAATGTGAGGATAGCGATAAGATCTTGTTCGAATATCGTGTTTTATTAGAGGAGTTGCCGATAAATAATTAAGTTGGAGAAAATATTTACATTCGTGACATAAAAATTGTCAATTGAGCACGCTCTTCTTCGTTGAGTTAATCAAGTCCCAAATTTTATTTAAGGTTGGTCAATACTATGTTTTTGTTGACATGGGTGGAAACATTATTTATATAAACACTTTCTGGATTATCTGCTTCAGATTAATTGTCCATATAAAGGGGTTGAGCAATATTAAAGGACTGTTGTTCATCAGAGGTCTTAAAATTGGTTGTTGTAAACCAATTACTTTAAAGGTACTTAAGGCTGAGGGCATATCATGTTTAGTGAAATGTAATTTAGGTGCCATTTTTCGTGTTGCTGGCAATTTTACTATTTGTTCCGTCCTTGATTGGTTGGAAATAAATGTTCAGGCTTTATTAAATTGAATTTTACTAAAATTGCAATAATTTCGTTTTCTAATTTATATTCCTTCTTGTTCCTCATTAAAACAAAATGGTACTACTGTTTGCTAGGTTTCTATGTTATTCTAAAAATTATCTGTTCGTGCTTGAAGGTTTTCCAATAAATCTGTACCTATTAATCCGATGTAGGAGGGATGAAAATCGTACAAATAAACTAAATGGCTTCCTTTGATTAAAGAGAGAGGGAATTGGAATTTCTGTTACTAAATTGTGTAGCGTTGTTCCGTGACTTGTAGTAATTTTGAAACATTTTACCGGGGAAGTGTTCATAAACGAAATTAGAGGAAAGTATTGTTCTGCAACTGCCTACATCAGTGAGCACTGTTTGTTTTGTATTGGGAATTAATACATAAGGTAATGTGAATGAAGGGTTAATACTGAACCATTCTATTCCGAAGCTTCTATTCCAAAATTTTCTGTTTCTAATAAATTGTCGGCATGAAAACCTTCATTTTGGAGAATCTAATTATCGGTATCCGGATATTCTTGCTCAGGGTACTCGTACTCTTAGCCTTGAGTTTTGTAATCTTCAGGTGAATAAGTTTCATATACTTGGGCTACTTCGGCTACTGTTTTGGTTTTAGTTTTTTAATTGCAGCGACATACACGTTGTGAGTCACCGAGCCTAGATTGGGAAGATTATTAGTTGAACTTCCCCATTGCAATTAATTTTATATTTATATGCCGTTGGATTGGAAACTGATTCAAAGTATAGTGCAAAATTCTCAGCAATTTTAGCGGACCTCCACATTATTACATTTCATTGTGAGGGAAGTGTGGGATTTTTGCTTATTTTTAATGTAGGGCCAAAACAAATTCGGGTTCGTGGTAATTTTAGATTCCACATCTTTAATATAGTCAGCGTGCGCTTCTCTAGGGAGATACTTTATTTTACGCCTTTCATTTACGTACTGTGATTGTTGATCAGGAGTAAGATTTTTAATTTTCCTTAGAGTATTCTGGGTTTTCAATGACATCTTTATTTCACTAGTAAACCAAACAGGAAATTTCGACTTTTTTATACAACGTTTTGGAACGGCAGTGTAGCAGAGCAGTAAATCAGTAACATCGAAGTTGTCCAAAAGCAAGAAAACGAGCGAATTGCCAAAGAGCAGAAGATGAGGGAAGATATCGAGAGCACAGTGAAAGTCGTGGTTACTACCGTACGCATTGCTGACGAAGTGTTTTATATTATACATGTCAATCATTTCTGTTAGTGCAATCAGGATAAACGCTACTATCCTGCTGAAATTGCTATTGCTAATTTCTCACTTGCTCAAGGCGTAATGCCCGATAATTTTTACCACATGATCGTGAAACCTTGTATGTTGCCTCTTGGCTACCTGGCTGACGCACGGGACCATGCTAAGGAGAGCCATCAGATCGAGCCTCCCTTGAGCGGCGAAGAGGAAAATAATGTTACTCAAGTTCTGCAGTCACTTATAAAATTTATGAATGCTGCAAACCCCAGTGGTCAGAATTATCCACCATTTTATGCCCATGCAAAGAACAGGCCAATTGCTGAAAATGTTTTACTGCATTTGCACTTGGAGTTTTGTTACCCAGAAAATCAATTCAATATACACTCATTGGAGTATCTCTTCTATGTCATTCGCAACAACGTTAGCCCAAACCAACAAGTGTGGCCTGTAATATCTATGAGTATTCTAGAACTGGAGAAAGATATTTATGACTACTGTCGTGACATAGCATGCTCGCAACATGAGCTCTCGGATGCTCTTATTCACTGCAGCAAATCCCACGTCATCCGCTCAGCCTAAATTATATGCGACAATTACTGCGGTGACCTGGACATAGAATTAATACCAGGCGTCCATGTTCCCCGTCAAGCTAATGTGGCAATTTCACAGCCTCAAAGCAGAGCCTCGAGTTTTGCTTCAAGTCGTACATAGGCTCAGAAAAACTCCTTCCGTCATCACTGGTGTGTTGAAGAAGAAACTTTTTCCCGTTCCACAACAATCCTAGCAAACGCTACCCTCCTGGCACATCCAGCACCTGCAGTTCCAACATCAGTAATGGTGGATGCATTTGATGTCACCATGGGAGCTGTTCTACAGCAGCAGGTGGACGGAGCATGGCAGCCCTTAGCGTTTTTCTTCAAAAAGCTAAACGCTGCCCAGACGAAATACAGCGCCTACGACCGGGAGCTACTGGCAGCTTAGTCGGCTGTGAAGCGCTTCCGCTACTGAGGCCGTGCTAACCTTGAAGAAGGTCTACTTCCCGGATCAGGATGCGGACGTCTACTGCGATGCAACTACAGGGACACTTCGCCCCTTCATCACCAATTAGTTCCGACGCCCGGTGTTCGACGCCCTCCACAACCTCTCTCATCCCGGAATTCGAGCGACGACGCAACTCGTCTCCTCCAGGTTTGTATGGCCTTCCATACGCAAGGACTGCAGCTATTGGAGCAGAACGTGTGTTTCGTGCCAGCGCTCGAAGATTACCAGGCACGTAGCAGCACCAGTGGAAAACTTCACCACGCCCTCTTCCATGTTCGAGCACGTGCATGTGGACCTTGTTGGGACGCTTCCTACATCACTGGGCAATACGTACTGCCTGACATACATCGACCGCTACTCCCGATGGCCTGAGGCCATACCAATCCCTGACATCACGGCTGAAACGGTGACCAGAGCCTTCTTCAACGGCTGGATAGCTAGATTTGGGGTAGCTCTGAGGATGACAACGGACCGCGGCCGGCAGTTTACCTCCAACCTATTCAAGGGATTAGCCAACCTTTTGGGATCGCAGCACATGCACACGACAGCATACTATTCGGCAGCGCACGGCATGATAGAACGATTTCACCGTCAGCTAAAAGCCGCAATTGAGTGCCACACAGACACCGAATGGACAGAGCACTTGCCAGCAGTTCTCTTGGGCATCCGCACAGCCATCAAGGAAGACCTCAACGCTACCTCAGCCGAGATGGTCTACGGCGAGAACATTAGATTACCAGGGGAATTTTTTACTGCTACGGAGGACGTACATGCAGTCGATTTCGTAAACCAGCTAGGAGAGCATTTCAACTCGGTGCGAGCCACTGCAGCTTAGCATCATGGCCCACGCAATACATTCATTTTTAAACATCTTGCAACCGCCACACATGTGTTCGTGAGGAACGATGCGACGCGCAAGCCCCTGCAAGCTGTTTACAATGGACCATTCCGGGTGATCTCCACAGCAGCAAAACTCGTCAGCGTCGAAATCCGCGGCAAACCAGTGACGATCACAATAGACAGGCTTAAACCCGCATATCTTACGGCTGAGCCCGATCAGGAAAAAGCTGCAACCAGCACCGCGGCGCACAAAGACGCCGGTACAAACAATCAGCCGACAACCACCAGAAATGGACGGCGAGTACATTTCCCGGATTATTTCCGAACAGTATAATCTCGTGGCTTAACCACTGGTGAGGGAGTAAAGCATTACGGGAATACTTCACGTAAATTCACAGCTAATTCGGGAGTACCCCAAGGGTCTAATTTTTTCCCAATACTATTCTTAATCTTCATTAATGACTTGCCTGACGTATTAATGCACTTAACTTACTTACTGCTTGCTGATGACATGAAATTTTACTCTGAAATAGAAAATCCTAATGATAACCTTGTCCTGCAGGCTGATATTAATCGTGTTTACGACTTGAGCTTTAGAAATAAAATCCAAATGTTGTGCAATGTCATTAACTTTGAAAACAAATAAATTATGTTAAATATAAAATGAATAATGAAGAGCTTCATAAAACTGCAAATGTTAAAGATTTGGGAGTTCACTACGATTTTAAACTTAAGTTTGACAACATTGAAATAATTAAGAACCAAGCTTTATGCAATCTAGGATTTTTAATTAGACAGTCTTACCATCTCAAAAATACTCGATCATTAAGAATGTTGTATAATGCGTTTGTTAAATCGAAGCTTGAATATGCATCAGCTGTGTGGTTGATAACTGCTCCCATATAATCACAGTGAAATTTAGATCCGTTGTCTCAGGCAATACCACGTACTTTGTATGATGCAAATGTATATAAATCCGCTATACAAACCTTGATATAGATATATTTACTTATAATGTATATGTATATATTCTCTTGTAATTAGGCAATTGCCTGTTTGAGAATAAATTAAATTAAATTAAAAAAAACATTAAAGGAAATTCTAGATAGTGCATCTGCTACTTCGTTTTCTTTCTCGGGTTGGTAACGGATCTCAAAATTGTATTCTTCCAATTTTATGGACCAACGGGTTAATTTTGAATTTGGTTCCTCTAAATTTCTCAGCCAAATTAAATGCTTGTGATCGTTGTATAATATGAATTTTGTGCCAAATACAAGATGCATAACAGATAGGTTCTTGATTTTGGGACAGTACAGCTCCTAACCCGTGGTTAGGTGCGTCCGTTGGCAACTCAAATTGTTTGAAAAAGTCAGAATATTGAAGCAATGGTTCCTGAGTTAACAGATTTTTGGCAAGATCGAAAATTCGGTAAAGTTCTAGTAATTAATATTTTTGTTGAATTTCTTTAAGCATTGTGTCATTGTTATTGTAATTTTTGCAAAATCCTTTATGGATTTACGATAGTAACCTGGTAGTCCTAAATAAGATTTCATTTCGGTTTATGATTTTGGAATAGCGAAATTTTTATTGCTGATATTTCGAAGGGCTCGATTTAATTCCATTAAGGGTGTTAATGTGACCTAAATATTGTACAGA
This sequence comes from Agriotes lineatus, assembly GCA_940337035.1. Lineage (NCBI taxonomy): Eukaryota > Metazoa > Arthropoda > Insecta > Coleoptera > Elateridae > Agriotes > Agriotes lineatus. The sequence goes on from OW679202.1 coordinate 99,898,325, forward strand.
TGTTTGAAGAAATTCGGGTTTATCGAGTTGAATTTTAACATTGGCTTCCGACACTTTTGAAATACATTTTTCAGGCGGGTCTTATGTTCTTTAAGAGATGATCCATAAACTATTATATAATCTAGATAAATGAAACATTATGTTTGTGGAAGACCAGTTAATGCTTCGTTCGTCATTTTTTGACACAAGGTAAATTTGTAAGACCCATAGGTATTCGCCGAAATTGCTAGAGTCCTTCTTCAGGTGAAAATGCGGTTGTTTCATGGTCTTTTTGTCAATTGCAATTTGATAAAATCCAGATGTTAAGTAGAGAGTAGTGAAATTATTAGCACGGCGTAAATTGTCAAGTATAGTTTCAAATTTTGAAAGGGGAAACTTGCCTTCTATAGGCTGTTCATTTAATTTTGTATAGTCTACAACAGTTCTCCATTTTCTTTAACTTGAGGGGTCCATTTTTTATGAACGACCCAAATGGGGAAATTGCTTGGCTCTAAGAGTTTCTTCCAACCATTTTATTAATTTGGCTTCCTGCCTGGGAATGTGAGGATAGCGATAAGGTCTTGTTCGAATATCGTGTTTTATTAAAGCAGTTGCCGATAAATAATTAAGATTGGAGGAAATATTTACATTCGTGACATAAAATGTCAATTGAGCACGGTCTTCTTCGTTGAGTTAATCAAGTCCCAAATTTTGTTTAAGGTTGGTCAATAACATGTTTTTGTTGACATGATGTTCAGATTAATTGTCCATATAAAGGGGTTGAGCAATATTAAAGGACTGTTGTTCATCAGAGGTCTTAAAATTGGTTGTTGTAAACCAATTACTTTAAATGTACCTAGGGCTGAGGGCATATCATGTTTAGTGAAATATAATTTAGGTGCCATTTTTCGTGTTGCTGGCAAATTTACTACTTGTTCCGTCCTAGATTGGTTGGAAATAAATGTTCAGGCTTTATTAAATTGAATTTTACTAAAATTGCAATAATTTCGTTTTCTAATTTATATTCCTTCTTGTTCCTGATTAAAACAAAATGGTACTGCTGTTTGTTGGGTTGCTATGTTATTCTAGAGATAATCTGTTTGTGCTTGAAGGTTTTCCAATAAATCTGTACCTATTAATCCGATGTATGCGTGATGAAAATCGTACTAATAAACTAAATGGCTTCCTTTGATTAAAGAGATAGGGAATTGGGATTTCTGCTACTAAATTGTGTCGCGTTGTTCTGTGACTCGTAGTAATTTTGAAACATTTTACCGGGGAAGTGTTCATAAACGAAATCAGGGGAAAGTATTGTTCTGGAACTGCCTACATCAGTGAGCACTGTTTATTTTGTATTGGGAATTAATACATAAGTAATGTGAAGGAACGGTTAATACTGAACCATTCTATTCTAAAGCTTATATTCCAAAATTTTCTGTTTCTAATAAATTGTCGGCATAAAAACTGTCATTTTGGACAATCTAATTATCGGTATCCGGATATTCTTGCTCAGGGTACTCGTACTCTTAGCCTTGGGTTATGTAATCTTCAGGTGAATAAGTTTCATATACTTGGGCTACTTCGGCATGATGTAATTGCTGGCATGGAAGTTAGGCGATTGACTTGCTTGTCTAATGAAACTGTTTGGTCTGAAATTAGTTGAGAAATTGGTTTTGGAGGTAGAAGTGCATATATACCTAATTGATGAGAAGCAGGTCTTTTCTTTGTTGCTGATATTTATATCGGTTCAGTTCTAAAGGAGCGCCGAAGGTTTATTGAGGTTTAAAATCATTTGTACTAGGGATGTATCCCAACTAGGACAGTGGCATATTCCGAAAGGAAGAATTCAAATTTGCGTGAGCTTGATTCGTTGCCGCTCTTGGTAGTTTTGGTACTTAAATTTTGGAAATATCGAATGTGAACGTCTGTTTTAACAAATTTTAAGCCGTTTTGCAATGTTTGAGAAAAGCGGCTGCTAATAAATGAACTTAGGTGTTGGCCAATCTGCTAAAGTAATGGAGATTTGACGCTTAGCGTCTCCTTATCGTAGCTGTCATTAACCGTGCCACTACTGACTGCCTTGACATAATGTATCTGTTTGAGGGCGTCTATTGTATCTATAATGATAGCTTGATCTTTTCTGGATAGGTAGATGTGATTGACATTGAGCTATTTTGGAATAGGTATTGTTTTCTGTAAGGAAAAGGATTTGGGAGATTCTGTAGTCAGAAGTCCCAGGTTGTGTCGAATTCATTTTGCTTTTTGGTATTTAGCATATGCTGGTATGGGAGGATGTGCATGATATGCACCGAACGCGGAGATTTCTTACTTCCACCCGCAGGAGTTGTAAACATTCGCAGCCAATGTAAACTACGTCCATACACGGGCACTCACAAACTGCAACTCCCCGTATAGGTTCGATATGTATTTTATTTAGCGATAGTTACTTGCAAAATACAGAAAATATCTTTTATCTCACACAACTCATTCATCTTTTGGCACAGTTGGTGACTATAACATAAAATAAAATAAAACTGAATAATTAAAACTAGCAACTAAAAAACACATAGTTCTTAACGGTTAAACAATCAAATAACACAAACCAAACATCTAAAATACTGATAGCATTCAAAAAGAACACAGCGCATTTTTACATGACATCAAAGTTTGTGGATTGTAAATCATGGAAATAATGCCTTACAGCTCGATCTTCAGAAATTGGTTCTTCTACTATCTTATTCGTTACATAATGTGTTCTAAAAAATGAGAAAGATGTGTTCATAAATCTGCATTAGAAATCATCTTGCAATATTTCGGGGCAGGCATTAATTCTTCTGTATCAAATGGCAGCCTTGAGGTAGAAATGTATAAATATCTTTTATCTCACACAACTCATTCATCTTTTGGCACAGATGGTGAATCTTGGTTGATGTAACACTAATATAAAAAAAACTGAATAATTAAAACTAGCAACTAAAAAACACATAGTTATTAACGGTTAAACAACCAAATAACACAAACCAAACATCTAAAATACTGATAGCATTCAAAAAGAACAAAACGAAATTTTACATGACATCAAAGAGTGTGGATTATAAATCATGGAAATAATGCCTTTCACCTCGATCTTTCTAAATCTGCATTACAAATCATCTTGCAATGTTTCGCGGCAGGCATTAATTCTTCTGTATCAAAGGAAAGCCTTTAGGTAGAAATGCACCTTACAAACAGTCTTCGGGTTTCGGCGATAACTCGTTGACATTCAACAGAGTTATCAATTGAAGAAGCTATTTTATACTTATTAATTGTGTTTTTTAGCTGCTCAGCACTCACTGTCCTACCAGATGGGTTGCTTTTGGACCTAAGGTTTAAATGGCTCCTTTATCGGTATGGATAAGGTTGCCGCATGGTTGAATGCTTCATCACAACAATCTATTTTATCATTTATGTTCATAGAATCGTAATCTATTTGGTTTAAAGTTGCATCTAAGGCATTTCTAAAACGATTCCAACCTGCGTCTGTATCTTGCCATTTGCACGAGGTAGCAAGATATTGGGCCTGTTTTAAGAAAGATTCTATAAGTTGTATCTTCATGTTTAATTGATATTGAGTTGGGGATAGATACCTTGGAGCCGGATACATAGACTTGTCTTCCAAAACTCATAATATGAGTGACACCCTCTTCTGCAATTTCCGCCCTTAAAAAATTTATGGGAGAAACATTTTTTAAACCTATTTGTATGAGTTCGTTCTCTAGTACATTGTGCGGTATTACTGGGGAGACATTTGATAAAATTACTCTCTGTTGTGGGGTAATTAGTCTACGTATTTGAAGTTCTTTGCCTTTAATCTCTATTTTGCTCTGATCGTTGATTATTTTATCTACTATGCCATTATCAGATTAATATATGTAAAACCTTCCGTACAGCGACGCATATAATTGGACTAACGGCTGTTGGCTGAGTACGAAATAAATAAATAAAGTAAATAAATAAATAAATAAATTACAATAAATAAATAAAAGAAATAAATAAAATCCCAATAATATAAATAAATAAATAAGTATAATAAATAAATAAAATGCAGATAATATACTTTATCTACGACCACTACTAAAAGTAGGCCTTTTATAGCTAGCTTGTTTAATTAAAAGTGACGTTTTATAGTTTACCGTGGTTAAAGAATTCAGCTGCACCGAATGTTTGCTGCATTGGTGATAGTGCTGACTGCCTTGACATAATGTATCTGTTTGAGGTCGTCTATTGTATCTATAATGATAGCCTGATCTTTTTTGGATAGGTAGGTGTGATTGGACATTGAGCTATTTTGGAATAGGTATTGTTTTCTGTAAGGGAAAGGATTTGGGAGATTCTGTAGTCAGAAGTCCCAGGTTGTATCGAATTCATTTTAATTTTTGGTATTTAGCATATGCTGGTATGGCAACATGTGCATGATATGTACCGAACGCGGAGAGTTCTTACTTCCACTCGCAGGCGTTTGAAACACTCTGGCTCACTGTGAAATACGTTCATACACGGGCACCCACAAACTGCAACTCCCCGTGTAGGTCCGATATGTATTTTATTTAGTGATAGTTAGTTGCAAAATACAGAAAGTATTTTTTATTTCACACAACTCATTCATCTTTTGGGACAGTTGATGCATCTTGGTTGATATAACATAAAAGAAAAAAAAAGAATAATTAAAACTGGCAACTCAAGAACAACTAAACAACGCAAACCAAACATCTAAAATACCGATAACATAAAAAAAGGGCACAACACATTTTTACATCACATCAAAGAGTGTGGATTGTAAGTCATGGAAATAATGCCTTACAGCTCGATCTTCAGGAATTAGTTCTTCTACTATCTTATTCGGTACATAATGTGTTCTAAACAAATGGGAAAGATGTTCTTCTAAATCTGCACTACAAATCATCTTGAATTGTTCTGAGGCAGGCATTAATTCTTCTGTAACAAAGGACAGCCTTTAGGTAGATGTCCGCCTTACAAACAGTCTTCGGGTTTTGGCCATAACTCGTTGACATTCAACAGTGTTATCAATTGAAGAAGCTATTTTATACTTATTAATTGTGTTTTTTAGCTGCTCAGCACTCACTGTCCCACCAGATGGGTTGCTTTTAAGCCTAAGGTTTAAATGGCTTGTTTATTGGTATGGATAAGGTTGCCGCATTGATGATTGTCTCATAAAAACAATCTATTTGATCATTTATGTTCATAGAACCGTAATCTATTTGGCTTAAAGTTTCATCTAAGGCATTTTTAAAACGATTCCAATCTGCGTCTGCATCTTTCCATTTGCACGAGGGAAATATAACAGTAGAATCAACAAAGGAGCTACTAATGTTTATCAGAAGTGGAAAATTATCGCTACCAAGGCAATCTTCACATAAACTTCAAATGCTAGGTCGGCCGATAGTAACGTGACGTCAACTGACGTTAGTTGATCGCTGTGTTTGTTTAATCTGATTGGGTTTTGTTCATTAAGTATTCTGAAGTTAGTGGTATATGCTGCATCAACTAAATGTGTACCGGTCACATTTGTTTGGGGAGGGTCTCATAATACATGCTGACAAATATTGAATTCCCCATAAATAATTGTTTTGCTGCTTGAAAATTGACTAAATATGTTATCCCAATCGGATATAGTTACTTTGACATTAGGCGGACTGTAAATAGAGACAATGTTTAACCAATAATTTTTATATTTAACTTCTATAGCGCATAATTCAATATTATTGTTGAAATTATTATTAATTACCTTTTCTCTGTAGAATAACTGTTTTGCTGCTAATATAGCAACATCACATTTTTCATCAAGGCGATCTCTCCGTACACCCACAAAGCCGTTGAACGTTATATTGAGATTACGTTTGAACCACGTGTCTTGCAAAACTACACTATCTACCACTTCTGAATTTAGAAATGCTTTTCTAATGGAAGACGATTGATTAATACTCATTTGGCATTCCACTGCGTTATTTTAAGATGCCTGTAGTTGTATCTGTCCATAATATTTATTTATTTATAATATATTCTTATTTATAATATATTTATTTCATTTTATTTCAATATCACATTTCAATAATTATTAACGTAAATTAAATTACATTATATTACATTTCAATAAATCATATTATATACATAACAAATTAAAAACAAATTTTGATAATACAAAATTCAAGCAAAATTGGTACACAACTGACGAAATGAATTGGATTGACTAATTGTTACACCACTTATCTGTAAATACAGCTGTGCGTAGTATCACACCTTGCTGTTTCAACGCACATATACACTACAACATTATTTGTTTATGCGAGAGTTGCGAATGATGAAAAACAAAATAATATCTGAAGTTAAGCTTTAATGTCGCTGAAAAAAAAGATATAATTTTTCTTTTATAGTTTCTGTCGGTTATTTGAATATTCTTTTAATAAAATTCTGAAATTCATTATACAATTTAGAGCTATATATTGCTGTGGTTATGACAGCTCCACGTTGGGGTTGCCATTTAATTGCAAAGTTTACACTAGGTAATATTATCTGCCGCTGACGAGATAGGGTAATTTTCTTGGGATTTTCTTATAAACGTTTATGCTATATGTTATTCGGAGCAAAAGTATCTTTATTTGGCTCGGCTGTACTTATCTGCCTCGCAAGCTCTGCAGATAAATCGTCCAGCCACGCTACATAAAATATAGCTTTTGCTTCTAATAACATAATATACTATTGTCCAATTGTCTTTACATGTCTAGACAGCATGGCTTTGTTTTTATTCCTGGTTAGATATGCATGTTGATGTAAATATATTAAATGCGAAAATTTAAATGTATGTATTAATACGGCATTGTAATATAATTGGAGATAACGTCATTTTACCAGTTTTTGAAAACAATTCTTTCGATGGGCATAAGAGTCGTTTTCCTGTTATTATTTTCAAAATGTACTTTTGTAGCACTTGTAATCGATCTTTGTACAGATTTTCTGCACCGCCACATGCCAATATACCATAATATGATAACAACGACTGCACTAGGAGGTAGTAAAATGCATAGAGTTGATTTACCGATAGGACACTCTAATTTTTTTAATATGTATACAGTTTTTCCAATTCTATTACATTAATTGCTAATATGAATATACCATCTTATATGTGGATTAAAAACAATACCTAAGTGTTTCGAACTTATTACTTTTTTAATTTTATGATAACTGTTGCAATTCATAGTGTTATGGGGTTAATTATGTATGTTTATTTCAGTGAAATCTGGTTGTTTATTAGCGTATATACTGAATGTAACAAAAACTGATTTTTCATAATTCAACAATAACGCATTGGCATCTGGCAGTTTTTTATAATAATAAGATCCCCTACTGCTGCCTTCCTCACAAGGACCCAGGTGTCTTCTTCGTTAATCAATACAGTATTATCAGCATAAACTACTAGTTTGTCGCCTAAGGCTGGCAACGCTAGTAGGTCATTGATATATAATAAAAATAAAGAAGGACCGAGGATGGTCCCCTGGGGTACACCGCAAGTACTAGTTTTCGTGAAACTTTGATATTTAGCTATTTTCACTAGTTGTCTTTTGTTTTTTAAATAATTCTCAAACAACTTCAAAGGTAGTCTACGAATTCCATATTTTTTCTAATTCTCTAAGTAATATTTCGTGATTGACCGTATCAAAAGCCTTCGCCAAGTCGAGAAAAACAGCAACACAGGGCATTGTAAATATTAGATGCTACCAAAGCAATTGCGTCATCTGTACTTCTACGAGTATTAGCGGTAAAACCAAATTGTTGATTTGAAATTATTTTAAATTGCTTTAGAAAAGAAATAAGTCTAGTGTAAATTAGTCTTTCAAAAAGTTTTGCTAAGCTAGATAGTAATGAAATTGGCCTATAATTATTAATATTTTTAGCTGAACCTCTTTTACGCACTGGAATTACAACGGCCAGCTTAAAACAGTCAGAGAAATAACCTTTTAAAAATCAGTTATTAAATATATGAGCAAGAAGTGCGCTGATTCCAGGTGCCACAATTTTTAATATTTCTGCTGATGTTAGGTCGTAGCCAGAAGACTTATCATTTTTTAGCTCTTTTATCGTATCTAAAACTTCAACAGGTGTTATAGGACTAAGTAAAAACGTTTTGTTATTTATAGGAATTTGACTAATCATAGCTGACGTGTGGTCCTTGTTTGTTTTAATTTTTTCGCTAAGCCATTTACCGAAGTTAATAAAATGATGGTTAAAGTGTTGGACAATTTCATCAGTGTTATGTACAGGGTCCGCCAGTCAAATGGAAAGATTTGAGATGGGGTTAAGAGCTCGTAGGCAGGTGGTGGTGAGGAACGTCGTCGGATCAGCATTATCTGCGCGGTCTACCATTTAGCTTACAATGGATCGTTGGAGGGGCGAACAGCGTGGCTACACAGTTAAAGCGTATTATCTGAATGGTGAAAGTTTGGAGCGATTTTCGATATCATTTCAAAATACCGCGCAATTATCCTGTTCCACTTCCACCTCTCTGGTTTTGTTACTAAATAAACTTTAGAAACTAGGCGGAAGCAAACCCTCGTTTACGCCATGAAACGTCTCTTCACTTCTAAAAAGTAACAGTATGGTGGGCAATTTCGACAAATGGAATCATCGGCCCATTTTTTTTCGAGGATGAGGCTGAAAGTGTAGGACATTTGGCGAACGTAGTATTCGGAAACTAACTTTAATTGTTATTGTACATCAAATTGCTATTCTTGTACTTCACATTTATACCTAATAGATTAATAAAAAATAGGTCTTTTTAAATTTTGAAATGTTTCCGTTTGACTGGCGAACCCTGTATTTCAGTTTCATTTATGAGCAAGGAATTCACTGTTTGTTTAGGGGATACTATGTTTAAAGATTTTTTAGCTAAATTCCACATTTTTTGAGGGTTGTTCGTTTGAGATATTTTTTTTCTGTAATACCGATTTTTTGCACGCCTAATCAGTTGACTTACTTCAGACTTATACCTACAATAAGTTTCCTTTATTGCGACATTGTCTGGTTGGAGTCTCATGTAATAATAAAATTTATCTCTAACGTATATAGACTGAACAATTCCATTCGTAATCCAAGGTTTCCTTTTTGAATTTTTGTTATTTACCGCTTTAATAGTCCCACTATCACCACCGGACTTTAAAGCACTGAATTGTTCGTGACTTAACACCGTTGAAACACTAGCACTGGGGCGCAGAGTAAATTAATAGTCTTCGAATTTACAATGAAGAATGTTCTTTATTACAATAAAGCATAATAACCAACAAACATATAAATAAAGACATAGATGCATACAAGTAAACGTAAGAGTTTACAAGCAGAATGGTGTATTACAATAGCACAGGTAAATACAGCGTGTGTGTGACACAGGTGATGTGATGCGCGAGCGGCTGGATCACGGGCACAGTGTCACACACAAAATATACACAAGAGAAATATATGGGCGAGAAAATATATTTACAAGACTAAGAATAACAACCTTAAAGCTAACTTACTTGCTAAACTAAACTAAGTCTTACACTAAAGTCCCACACGTCACGCACTATCCAGTGGGTGAGATTGCTCTCAGGCGGCTGGGGAGATGTCGCTCTCCGGCGACAGGAACGACGCGTTCCGGCGTCGAGGAGCAGCGCTGGCGTGGATAGCGAGGTACCCGAACGTTGGCGGCGACACGGGACGGCAGCTGGCTAACTCGACGTCTCCCGTGTTCGGACGTTGGTCACGGCGTCGAATATTCAGCGGCAACGACGATCGGAGAAATTGTTACTTGGGCCTCAATCCTTCTAATCCCAAGTAAGTAACTGCCTTCGGAGTCTAGTGACTGCTACGAAGTGAAGTTTGTTTCGAAAGTTGCGTGTATTTATACAGTATTGTCCAGGCGGCCGAGGCTCCTATTGTAGGCTCCACCCCAAAATATCAAGTTCGGAGGCTTCACCTGGTAACACTAGAACTACCTATCTCTATACGTAAAATGTATATCAATTTTTCTAATGAATATTCTGTCTTCTATTAGAATGCTATTCCAGTTAACTGAATTAAATTTTGTTGTAAATTTTTTCTTGTTAATTGTCGATTTATGATCCACCAATTGCTCGAAAGACTTATTTTCATTTGAAACATTTGAGTTGTTTGTTGAATTAAAATACACGATATTTGCTAATATAATACTATCATCTGTTATTTTTGAATTTAGTACTATAGGTAAAATGTTTTCGTTATTGATATTTGATTTTATGAATATATGATCAATAACTGTTTTAAAGTCCCTAGTAAGTTTATTTATAAGAGAGGAAAACCCGTATCTGCTCATAGTATCTAGATAATCGTGTACAGAATTATCTTTGCTGTCTAGAATGTTAATGTTGAAGTCACCTAATATGATTTCGTTAATTTCAGCGTATTAATTTATAATATGTTGTTCCAGACCATTTAAAAACTGTTTTGTGTTGTATGATGGAGGTTTACAAATTGGCGTTATTCCAAATACTTTTCCATGCTTGTGTATGTCTAAACTCATATTAATATAATTGTTCCCGAGATTAGTTATTTTGAGAGACGCGTGTAGAGCCGATTTTACTAAAACAATCACACCGTCGTTCTTATTAAATTTGCTGTCGTTGAAGTAAGTGTTGTAACCATGCAATCCAAAGCAATTAAAACATTTTTATGCACTTATTATATTAGTGTGTAATAATGTAATGCAATTATTTATTTTCCGAAATCAGTGAATTTAGTTCATATAATTTTTTTTCTATGATTACGGACATTTGTAAGACTTTCAGAGGCCTAGATAACCATTATTTATTTTTATAACTGCATTACACTTCACCCACCTTATTCAAGAAGGACATGTATTAGGTGCTCTGTGCTCGCATTTTGGAAGTGCTGTCCTCTTCGGTGATGATTCTAGCGACAGGCTCATCTTCATTTCTTCTCACAAATAGTTTTCCATTGCAGAACCATACGACTCAGAAACCGGTAGTGCGTGCGTGCTCTTTTGCTTTAATCAGCAACATCTTGTTATGGTACGTAAGATGATCGTTGATAAATATTCTTTCACCAGTAGCAACACCAAGCACCGCATTATTCGTTGCTATGAAATACTTTTTTCGACCAGTTTATCACGCTCTTCCCTCGACAAAAATTGTGCCACAATGGATTGACACGCGTTCTTCTTGTAGGTTGGTATACGGTGAGATACTTCGATGTCATCTTCTGTAATGTCAACTTGCAGATGTTTGGCTATATTTGCTATTAGTTTTTTACAGTCTTCCCCATGGTTTTCTCTTGCTCCAAAAAATGTCAACGTTTCTATTCCTGCTGTACTCTTCTAAGTGCTGCAACCATGCGTTCATATTTACGATTACGTCATCTCTTTGTTTGTTCTGTTCTTTTAAATGGTGTACTTCTGTTTTTAGGTTTTTAACTTCCTCAATATTACCACCTAGCAGCTTGATTAGAGACGAAAGCTACCGAAATTTTTAATTCCCGCAATTCATTGTCTATACATTCTATACCAACAACTTTATTATTAATGGAGGAAGGCATTTTCATGATATCAGGTTAAGGACGTGGTATTATCATGGCCTGGCTGCTGCATTGCTTTTGTCTGATCCTCTTGACCTTCAACCCCTGAAAGAGTTTTGAGTTCAATCTTTGGCGATTAGTTGCTCCTGTACATTGATAACATTTCCAATGCTTTTTGTTTTTTTCCAATTTGTTGTAATTATTTTCGCCGATTGAGCAATCAAAATGATAACTATTTTCGCATTCACCACACTTTACGAAATCTGTTTGAATAACTTGAGTGCAACGACTGCAGTACTCGATAATGTTGGGGCCATTTGACATCTACTTTGGACGGCCGCAACGTGAATGCAAAACTACCCATTTTAAATTACACCTCGCACACGTAAAAACGTAAGTTATTGACTAATTGTAAACCGCTGACTCAATAGGAACTTACTTTGTGCATCCGTGTATGTAAAAGCAAACCACTGAGCAGAATTAAGCATTTAATTAATAAATTGATATATAAAGAAAATTCTTGACTTTTACATTTATTTTCTAAATAAATTTCTTCAAATATTGCATTAACAATTATATATCTTTTGAATGTAATTTTGTGAATTACTCTGATAATTCTATGATATTGGAAAGGATATGGATTATGGGGTATTAGGTTCCCTGGCTTGCTTTTACTCTCTCTTGAAATATCAATTTTTGGGAAAGTATCAACTGGAGATTCGATTTTTTTACTACTACTTGTTAATAAGGAATTTGTATCAGATTTTAATAGTATTTCTATTAATGAATGTTTTATTTCTGTAATTTTGTATACTACGTTTATTTTGTTAATAAAGAGATAATTTGAGTTTACCATTCAGTGTTTGTATTATCATAAGTTTCTTAGATGCGGCCCGCACAACATTTTTAAATTTCTAGCTTTTTTTACTACTACTTGTTAATAAGGGAATTGCATCAGATTTATGTAATGGGTTCGACTGAGAGGAGAAATTAACGTTTTTACCAGAACTTTTCATGTTATTAGCAGAAATACTAGGAAAGCTGTCAATATTTATACAGTCGAGACTGTAATCATTAAATGTCCTTGCGTATGATCCTGGGTTGCATATTATGGCAGAAGAATACCTAAAAGATAGATTATTAGTCGCCATACAAGTTTTTATTTGCATTTATTTGTATAACTCTGGGCATCTTTTGTGGTCAGTGGCTAAACGCTGGCCTTTGCAATGAACGCAGACTGGTTGATCAGTCGAATTGCACTCCCTCACAACATGATCTTTACTGCAGCGACTACATATAGCATTACCTTTACATTGTCTGCTAAAATGACCAATTCTCAAGCATTTAAAACATTTTAAGACTCTTTGGTCAAACGGTTCACAAAGACATCTTACTTTGTGTATATTAACGTACTGTGGTGAAAGCATCCCCCGAATCGAGATGATAACACTTTACGTTGGTATTAATTTGTCTTCAATTTTGCGCATTATACGTTTAATATTATGGATATCTATTTCTTCGTTATTATGAAATTCGAAATAATTTTTAATTTTTTGTTCGGATAAACACGTATCAATTCCACGGATAACGCCTTGTTTAAAAAGTAAATAATAAGTGAGGTATACAGCCTGTTCAAAATTAAGTGTGCACTATTGCTATCTCGGTTGCTATTATAGCTACGAAGTTGGTTAAATTAGTAAAATAGTAGCATATTTCGTGCCGATTAAAATGGCGCAAACAAAAAAACAATTGACCGTCGGGTTTTTGACATATGTCAAAACATGAATGTTTTTTAAATAGAACCTCCTGTATATTTTGAAGTCAATCGATAGCCAATCTTCTTATAAAAAACACTTTCTATACCCTACTATTCTAAGGTTAATAACAATGGAGATATACGCCTGTTCAAAATTAAATGTGCACTATTGCTAACTTGTTTATTATGGGAGCTACAACGTCGGTTAAATGGGCGAAGTAGTAGTATTTTTTCGTAAATTACGGGAGTAATTATTAAAAAAACAATTGAACATCGCATTTTTGAGATATTTAGCAAAACTTTTTATTATTGGAACACCCTATACATTTTAAAATATTTTGAAATAAATTTACATTCTCTACAAACAAGTTTAAATGAGTTGCTACAAATAAATTAAAATTAAAAAAGTTATTTAAATTTAAATGTTTTGCGACAGCGTTAAATAAAATGGTTAGGTAGCCATGAAAAAAAACAAAGTTTTATTTAACTAAACAAAAGATGACAGATTTGTTTTCAATCTATCAGATTAAAGACGCAAGAGTTTGACCTTTAAAATAATTGTAATTTACTCAGTAAAAAATGGTTTTTACACATTTGGAAAGGTGTTATATATTGGAAGCGTACATAATATGTAGAAAAAATGCAGGTAGCGCCCGAGATTATTATAGCCAGACATTTCCTGATCGTGAGATTACCGACCGTCGTTACTTCTTGAAATATTATAGAAAACTTAGAGAAAATGAAGAAGTTTTTGACAAAAAAAAGAAAGAAGAAACTATTTATTATAAATGAGGAAACGGAGATTCATGTTCTAGCATACTTTGAAGCCAATCCAAATAATTCCGTACGAGATTTGTCAAAAGAATCACATATTTCTCTAGGTAGTATTCAGAATATTTTAATAAAACATAAATATGTTCCATATAAATATCCACCTATCTAGACTTTACACCCGGGAGATTACGCTAGAAGACTGAACTTTTCTCGTTGGATTATTAACGCAAGGCATGATTACCCAAATATTTTAAAACATATTTTATGGAGTGACGAATTAAGTTTTCCAATAATGGAATGTTTAATAAAAAAATCAACACTATGGGAGTCGTGAAAACCCCTTTATGGTCCATCCGCAAAATCATTTTAGTGTGAATGTTTGGTGTAGAATAATAGGTTCTAGAATATTGGGACCTTTTTTTATATGGTAAGTTATCGGGACTACGCTACGTAGAATTGATGACAGCCATTTTAGAAAATTTTCTGGATGACTTAAATTTGGTAGACCGGCAATTACTCTATTTCCGACAAGATGAAGCACCAGCCCATAATTATCATGGTACAAATGAACTATTGGGAAGGTTATTTGGAGATCGTTGGATTGGTAGAAATGCCCTCATTCAATGGCGCCCGCGGTCACCAGACATGACGCCATTAGACTTCTTTTTATGGGGTCATGTGAAAAATAAAGTGTACAGAATACAATATGCAACTTTAGAGGAACTGACAGAGGGTATTACCACGATTATCAGGAATATTGATGGTAGACGGCCAAAAGGCTTCATCTAATGGAATTACTTATTTCTATATTTGTATGTATTTTTTTATTTCAATCACCTTATCGATCAATATTTTTATCATATCTGCACCTGTACGTGACTTTCTAACCACGTATCTGTACTACTCGTTTCTTGTTCCTTATGAACCTGCGCGTCTTCTGTATCCCCACTAAATAATTTAATCTTTCTATCTTTCATCCATCTGTTTTTCATTCCCTTAATTGATTATTCCTGACACAAACGATCACAACACTAAATGAAAATTCATTCCCAATTATTGTTAATTAAAAGGGGAAATAACTTTAAATTATTAATTAATTCTGTCGTGATTCTACTGTAAATAAACGTCAACACTCTTGCAACCTAACAAAAAGCATCCACTTAGTGGGCTACATAAAATTATACTATGGAAAATGGTCCCACGTATTGGGAGTCGTATAATTATATGATGGAAAAACCGCTTTCCTTAGGTGCATAAAATTATGCTATCGCAAAAAAGGCTTCAACTTATAGAATCTTTATAGAAATACTAATAATAATTTCCGTTTACTGCAAATAATTATCAACTCCGGATGAACATACATTTTAATTTAGCACTCTGTTTGAATTTAAAATAATCGGTAAATCAATCAATTGCAAAGCTAATCACCCTTTTTATTACTAAACATATCGGTTCAATAAACATATATATATGCAAGAAACTCGTATATCAGGGTTGTCAATAATGTAAAATAATCCGTGGCCTTGCTTACGTTTTATCAGATCACAATACATAAATAAATAGTACACTTTACATAAATATAATCCAACACGTTGAACTCTAAATAAAAAGAAACTTCACCAACCTCGGAACGCACTTTCATTCGTTCACCTCGCTTGTTGTAAGAGGAAATACTATTCCTTCGCTGCTCTAGAATCGAGCCCTCTCTTTTGGTGATGGCACCAACACGCACAGTTGGTGGAAGCAATGCTAAACAGAAAAATCATTGCTCGTCAGCTTTTCCGTTGCTCTGCACGTCCAAAATGTAGAAAGCAGGCACCCATATTGAAGGTATTTTTCTTCTTCAGCCTATAGACGTCCACTCCTGAACATATGCTTCTTCCATTAGTTTCTACACTGATCACTGATGGGCGGTCAGCATCCAATTCCTTCCTGCGTGGCTTTGGATATCGTCACGCTATCTGGTCTGTGATCGACCCACACTTCGTTTGGTGGTTCTCGGCCTCAATTGCATGAGAGTTTTGGTCCATTTGGGTTTGTTATCTCTTTGACACGCGCTAGATCAAGTCAACCGCTGAGTTTTTCTCCTTATATTTTCGTTCCGAACTGTTCTTCAGACTAATTTCCAGAATCGCGCTCTAATGCTTTCTGACAAACTTTAAGTCGATTCGCACTGCTCGCTGTTAGGGTGATTGTTTCGAGATCATACGTTGCGACTGGTAAGATTAAGATGTCGTAAACTTTTCGCTTAAGGTAAATCGATGCTCGGATCTGGTAGAATGTACCTGAATCTGCCAAATGCAGCTCATGTGAGACCAATTCGTCTGGTAATTTCGGCTGTTTGGTTGTTCTTTCCAAGCTTGATGCTGAGTCCCAGATAGACGTAGTCTTCGACAATTTCTAGGTGTTGGTTGTCGTAGCTAACAAGCAAGTTGGTTGGGCTTATGATTCTAATATTTTTAAGATTGATTCTCAAACCAACGACTTGGGAGGCTTCGTTAAGTTCCCGTAGCATCGCCGCTAGTTTTCCAGCATCGCTACTAGAATGGACAATATCGTCAGTAAAAGCGGACGTGGCTTAAACATTTTCCGTAGATGTTAATACCCTTTTGGTCCCATGACAATCGTTTAAAAACGTCCTCCAACGCCAGGGTGAATAATTTAGGTGAGATGGTATCACCTTGTCCCACGCCTCTTCCAACACGAACTTGTGGTGTGACCCAGTTTGAAGCGTAGGGTAGTATGTTCGTAGATGTATTTCATCAAGTTGAAATATCTTGAGTCGATACGTGTCTTGTCCATCGCATTAAGCACCGCGACTAGGTCTCGATAGAATCAAACCTCGTAATCAACGAAGACCAAGTGAAGTGTTACATTGTATTCAGTACATTTCTCAATGCGTATGGTTCGTGGTACGGAATTCTTTTCTGAACCCCTCGTGTTGGAAGGGCTAGTAAAAACCAAACCTTTGGCTCAGGCGACTAGTTATGATCGTGGTGAGCAGCTTGTAAAAGATGGAAAGAAGGCTTCGGTGGGTAATTTTCTGTGCTGTCAGAGTTACGTTCTTTGAGGAGGAAAATGACTTGTGCGTTTTGCGAGAGTCAGGAATTTTTTTGAGATATTTGTGTAGCAGCGCTAAAAGTCCTCTTGCTAGTACCTCTATCCCAGCATTTCACTCATTATCAAATCTCACCCGGGGATTTTGGAGTTTTTCCTTTGGTTCAATGCTGGCCTGGGTTGTGGTACGTCTATGGCTTCTAAATCTTCGGATCCCACGTTCAGACTGTCCTCTTTCATTCTCCCCGCTGACCTGGATTAGGGACTAATTGGCTGTATAGGGTTTGATTATTTCAACGACTTTGTTTTTCTCCACCACGATCTCCCCATCTTTTTCTTCATTTTATGGATCACTGGCTCCCCCTAGACGGATTGCCGCATAGGACTTTGATAATCATGTTGTTCTGTAGATTCTCTTCAATTGCAAGCATGTTGTGGGCCCTTTTATATTTTCTTATAGATTTCTTAATGGATTTGTTGAGCTCGTTGTATCTTAATGAGCCGCGCTTAATCTTTCTTTGCTCTTCAATCTGTCTCAAAGTATTCGAGCTAAGCTTTGAGGTCCTCGGTTTGGAAGGTGAACATACCTTTTTTACAGCATGGCGGATACTATCTGTGATTCTAGTGGATAGTATGTTCAATTACAGTTTCCGCAACTCCTCGGCCTGACTTAATTTCCTTTCGAGCTCTTGGTTGTATTCTCCTGCGTTTTCTCTTAGTTCTTCGTATTGTAGTCTCATACTTTTCTTCATAAGGCATTTCCTCTCAAGATGGGTATTTACGAAAAATATTGCCCTCACTCTTTCAACTCTATCCGATAGAGCCTTGGCTTTTTGTAAGTAGGTGTATATATTTCTTGCTCTCATGGATTAGTAGGGCTACGCCGAATGGGTGCGATTTTGTGTCTGAGTTTATTTGGAAAAGCAGAGTCCAGGTTTCAAAGTTGTGACTGCTTGTTTAAGGTATTATTTGAAATTATCCAAATCTAGCGTTGATAAATACTTTGTTTACCTTTGTTCAAGGTTAAATACTGATGACATCTAGAAGACACGTCGGAAATAAAATGCCAGTTGTAGTTGAACACATTCGTTATAATTGCCACAAAATAAATTAATTTTATAGGTGAATACTTACATTGCACTGTGCTGTGATCGCAATCACTTCAGATTCGATTTCATTAAACGAAGATTACAACTAAAACAATTGTTGAATTTTAGATATTTAATATATAACATATATGTTACATATTCGAAGTATAAACGCAATCTATTTCTAAATATCTATTGCCTTAACACAACTGCCGTACATTTCACAATCATTGCCAGTCTTCACAATTATTGCCAGTCATCACATTCCGCGGAAACACAGCTCTTTCAAACAACTGATTAAGCAACCTATTACTATGCAATTATAATATTAATATTTTATATACAGTGTGATTAACAAATATTTATGCTAGTCACACTAATCTCCCTTGGGGAAGAAAAAAAATATTTTCCTATGAAAATATAAATTTTTTTAACTCTATTCTTATGTACTTCTATCATTTTACTATCTATTTTAATTAGAAGATTTGTGGACTTAACATCTATTATTTCATAAGGTCTTTTAAATGAAGGTTCTATTTTATTTCCTGTCTCATTTTTTTAATAAAATCTTATCTCCTATTCTATAATTTACAATATTACATTTCTCATCATATTTAACTTTCCTTTTTATCTTAGCTTTAATTAATTTATCTTTTACATCGTGGCATGCTTGTTGTAATCTATATTTTAATTCTAACGAATAATTATCGAAATTATATAATGGATCTAACTGATTTGAAACATTTGAAGGCAATTTACATAATTGACTAATTCATAAGGTGTGTATTGTGTTTCAGTGTGAACTGTCGTATTATAAGCAAAACTCCAAAAATGAAATCCAAGAACTCCAACTTTCTGGATATTTTGAAATTTGAATTCGTAAATATTTACCTAAATTTTTATGAGAATTTTCAAGAGCACCTAATGTTTGATGGTGGTATGCTGTAGACTGTAATTTATTAATTTTTAAAATTTTGCAAATGTTTGTAAAAACTGAAGCTAAAAATTCTGTACCTTGGTCTGTGATAATTTTTTCTGGAATACCATAACGCAATATAAAATTTTCTACAAAAGCTTTAGCAACTGTTTTAGCTTCTTTATTTGGTAAAGCGTAACATTCAACAAATTTACTAAGATCGCATTGTCAAGTTAAAATATATCGATTTTCTTCTAAATTTCATGGTAACGGTCCTACAATATCTAGAAAAATTCTCTGAAAAGCATGTGACGGGGTTGTAGTTATTGACATTGGTTCTACATTTAATTTCGAATGTTTATATATTTGACACTCGTCACACCTTTTAAAAAATTTGTTTACGTCATTTCTTAAACCTGACCAAAAATAATATTTTTTGATATTATTATACATACGATTTATATACCTGCATGACCTCCGGTTGGTAATAAATTAAAATCATTTAGAATTACTTGTCGCGTTTCTGAATCAATAATTTTTTGTACACTCGTTATAACAGATATTTTGATACCTGCACTTTTTATTTCATGATCTTTTAATATGCCGTTTAATAATGATGAGGCACCCTTTTCATTCTTTATGACTACTAATTCTGGAATTTTATATTCTTTACATATATTTTTCAGAGCTCTCACCGTTTCACCTAGTGAACAGGATGATCGAGGGTTCTGTTTTAAATAAATTGTTTGCAATCCCACATTACATATTAAATATTCATTATGATATAGAATTTCCTCGTGTACTACTATATTTCGAAACTCTCGTTCAGTTATAAGTCGTAATTCGAATGAATCATAAAGGCATTTCAACAACTCTACAAGACCCGGGTGATCAATCCTTTTCTTTTGAGTTGTATCAATGTCGTCGCTTTCATCCTGAATTAAATTCTTTATTTGTGCACGTGTTATTGCATAAACCGTACTATCTACCACGTTATTCATGTTTTTAAGTTCCTCTAAAAAAATTTCTACTTTAGATAAAGCGTCTGCTGCTACATTATCTTTTCCTTTTATATATTTTACCGTAAAATCACACTCTTCAAGTGCTACCCTTAATTTGATTAACCTACTAGATGAATTTGTCGTACCAAATAAATGTACTAATTTCAAAGGACCTCTCATACAAATAGGAATGTTTTACTCCAAAAACTAGGGCTGCGATTTCTTTCTCTATCGTAGAATAATGTCTTTCTGCTTTATTTAAAGATCTGCTTGCGAATGCTATTGGTCTATGATCTTTATTCAACAATACAGTTCCTAATGCTACTCCTGAAGCACAACCTTTAAAATAAAATAATTATTTTCTGAAAAATCTGGGTATTGTAAAATTGGTGGGCTTACTAAAGCATTTTTTAATGTTTTAAACCAATTTTGACAATTCTTTCCTCTGTAATGCGTTTAATGGTGCCGCAATGTGGGACAATTTTGGAATGTACTTTCTATAAAAATTTGCAAAAGCTACGAATCTTTTTGTCTGATTAGCGTCTTTAGGAATTGGATAATTTTGAATTGCTTCAATTTTTTCTGGATCCGGTGAATCACTTTTTTCTTAAATTACATGACTTAAGTAAGCATTCTCTTTCCTTAAAAATTCACTTTTATATGGATTTAATTTTAAATTAACGTCTCGTAGTCTTTGTAATACTTTTGTAAGATTTTGATTATGAGTAATTAAATTATTTCCAAAAACAATTAAATCATCTAGATAAATAAAAGAACTTTGATAATTTAGACCTGCCATAGCAATTGTTATAGCACGTGAAAATGCCGAAGAACTAATTTTTAACGCTTCAGGCAATCTAGTCATTTGATACTGTCCCCTATCTGTTGTAAAACTTGTATAATTCCTACCTTCCTTATCAAGCTCAATTTGATAATAACATTGAGATAAATCTAAATGAGAAAAATAAACTGCTCCCGATAATGAATCTAAAATTTCAGTTATGCATGGTAGCGGAAATTTGTCATCTACTACTTGCTTATTTAATAGTCTATAATCTATAACAACGCGCCATTTTTGATTACCGTTTTGATCTTTCTTTTTTGGTACTATTAATAGTGGTGCTGACCATTCCGATCTAGTTTCTTCAATTACACCGTTTTCTAACATTGAATCAATTTGTCTATGTATTTCTTGTTTTTGTGCTTGTGGCAACCTATATGGTTTGACGTATGCAGGGTTTGCGTCGTTACGTATGCGAATTTTTTGTTTATAAATATTTGGTACTGTTAAATTGTCTCTCTCAAAATGAAATACATCAGCATATTTTGCACATATTTTTAAAATTGAATATTTCACTTCTTCATTTAGAGACTCAGTTTTTATTAAATCTAATAATTTTGTAACTCTTCCAACAGATGATATTTGAGATGTGCTAAAACTGCACATATTGTACCCGCTTAGTTTTGTTACTTGTAGTTGAAATCGTTCTACTTGTATTTTCCTATCGTTAACATTTAAAATTCTTACTGGTATAGTACTTGCTACGTAAACACGTTTTCCTATCTCGTCCGCTAAAATTACACCATCTTGATTTAAATTCGTCCAAATATATTTTATAACTTCACATCGGGCGGGTATATTTATTGAAAAATCATATTCTGTTTTCATTGGTAGTGTTACATTAAAATTTTGTATTGCTAGGGTTAAATTAAATTTTTCGAAATTTATTTGTGCTCCATATTTTTCTAAAAAATCTGAACTAATCACTCCATGTATACCGTTTTGAAATTTATCAATTACTAAAAATTTGTGGTATACTTCTACAGTTTCTATTTTTAATAAAATGTTTGCTGATCCTACTGTATAAATTAAACCTGAAATACCATTAACTTGAACTCTTGTCGACGGGTCGATTACTTCATTTGTTGCTACATAATTTTGAAAAATAACGCTGACCGATGCGCCCGTGTCGATTAAAAATAACATATCTTGAAAATTATATATAAAACGAATAAAATTTAAACCATCTACGTTAAATATTGCTGGAGGGATCTCAAAATTTTTTTGATGAATTTACATTATTTGTCAGTGCTTGTGTTTCGCTCGTACCTGCACTAGGTTGACCTACTTGGCTTGGGTGGATTACGTTTACTTTAGTATTATTGCTGAAATTACGTTTTTGATTAAAATTTCCTCAATTTCTTTCTCGAAAATTGTTAAACCTATTCTCGTTTCTTCTTTTTGATTTATTATTATAATTATTATAATTCTGTTTATTATAATTTCTGCCTTTATTTTGGTAAGCAAACCTTCCACGTGAATTTCCAACATAGTTATTTTGGTACCTACGGTTATTTCCTCTGATACTTATATGAAGAACTTTTGGACCATCCGCCTGCACGTAAATTTGTTCTTGCTGAGCTGTTCGAATAGCATCACTTAATTTTTAATAACTTCTAGCTTTTATTATAGTTTTTAATTCGCCGTTGATGGCAATTTTTTCGTTCGTGCTTTGTAGAATTGCAAAATTTTTTGGTTCATCTTGCGTTTGGGCTATCGTTAATTCAACAAATAATTCTTTGATTGATTTTACAAATTGCTCTATAGATTTTCCTAACTGTTTGGAATTGTGTAGTTTTACAGAAATCGCAACAGCTGATTTTTGTGCAATAAAATGTTCACGTAAAACCCCAAGTACCTAGTGTTTTGACAGAGTCCTAATTTTGACTTAATCGAATTTTCGCATTTTGTGATAACCTAGTTTTTAATACATATGAAATTAACAACTTTTTACTATTATCATCAGCAAGCATGTCATGATATAACTGAATCGCGTCAATTAATTCTTTCGTCGTATTTTCGGTATTATCCATTACCGGCAACGAAGTTGCTGCAGTCTTCAAATCAAATTTCTCAGACATGTTTTCAGTATCAGGGTCAGAAGAACTTGATTTTATTTTTATTTCGTCTGAATTGCACTTTTCTAACCTAGTTTGTAAAATATTCCTACAATCTAAAATTAGCTTGTTTATATCTGGAACACAATTTTTTGCTAACGCTACAATTTCATTTGAATTACTTCTTGTATTAAATTCCTGCCTAACTTTTTCAAGTTTAGTTGCAAAACTATCTAACTTCTTAAGATTACGAGTTATATGTTCCCTATTTAACCTCCTGTCTGTGTTTTCCTTTTTGATATTTATGTTGAATACCTCTAATTCTTCTAATAATTCTTGAAGCTCAGTTAATTGAGACATTTACATTCTATATAATTACTTTTTAATTCAACTTATAAACTGTATTTACCCACTGCTTTACTTATACGTATTACTTAAATTTTACAGATAATTTAACTCACACGCATTCCTTTATTTCCACTTGGCTTCTTCGGGGTTACTTGGTATTATTTTTTTTATTAATATATGGCGTATTTTATTTCTTCTTAAACTTGTTCCACACTCTTTGAAAGATGATTCCGGATTTTCTTCGTTAGTCTTTTCTTATAGATTGACCAACAGTGTGCTACAATCAACACAATTACTGCTACAAAAGCAATTATACCCAAAATTTCTGCTACAGAGAAGGATTCGAGGCTTGAACCATTTCCATTTCCTGCTTGTGCAATGATGACTTCTTCTTTGGATTCGGTACTTCCCATTATAGCTTCTTTGGTTTGGACACGTTTTCAAGGCGTGGCAACTGGAGGGTTCAATTTTTCTCTATTCTTCGGTGTAGGCGTGTGCTGTGATTGCAGGCGCTGGCAGGGTCGCCATGTGCTGTGATCGCAATCACTTCAGATTCGATTTTATTCAACCAAGATTACAACCAAAACCATCGTTGAATTTTAGACATTTAATATATAATATAGATGTTACATATTCGAAATACAAACTTAATCTATTTCTAAATATCTAATGCATTCACACAATTGACATACATTTCACAATCATTACCAGTCATCACATTCCGCGGAAACACAGCTCTTTCAAACAACTGATTAAGCAACCTATTACTATGCAATTATAATATTAATATTTCATATACAGTGTGATTGACACATATTTATGCTAGTCACACTACAGCACACTTCAATATTATTATTCTAACTTCAGTTCAGGTTTGATTCGAAAACAATTCAAAAATAAACAAATAACCTAACCTCAAATTGGGGTTGGAAGAAACGTACTTCTGCTTTAATAAGAAGTGGCAAAATCCCTCACAAAGATGACGTCTTCATCGTCCAACTTATTTCTAAATCTCAAATATAAAGCTGTGTCGGTGATATTCGGACAGCACTGAGTTATCGCTGCTTTTTGGAATGATGTCATGAATTCCTATATATTCTGGGGAATCTGGCGTATTCCAATTTTCAAGGTTTTTCATTCAGCCAAGAGTAATACAAGTCATAATCTTAATATCATAACCTAATCTATCCTTACTGAAAAGCCGCTATAGGGGTAACATCCCTTCTTCAGCTTGGATAACAATTTTAGTAAAACAAAAAAATTAAAAAAGAAAATTCATATAAATTTGAGTTTCAAGAAATGTTACTTTAATAGGGTGGGTGGCAAAAAAAACTATCTATTTAAGCGCTGTCTTCGCGATTCTCGCGGGCGGGCAGAAGTCTTCGGCGAGTCCAGGTCATGCGGTCGTCATCGCCTGTGCCTAGCCCTTACACCAGAGAAACGTATAGCCAGTTCCCGGAATACGAAGCCGCAAACTTTAAACCAAAAAATTGATAAATAAGCGGCTTGAGTACTCGACCGATGCGGTCATGCAGATTGGGAAATAGGTTGGATGGGGAATGCATAAGGAAGCGGATTATGGTATGTAAGGAAAGATCTTCAGAGTGGGAAAGAACTTCTGGTGGAGGAGCGTCGACGGTTTTTAGAGGAGCGGCGGTGGCGGTAGTTACAGCTTCTGCTGGGCGCTCCGGGCATCTCGGAGAGAATTCGACGTGATCACCGTTGCAGCTCCTGCATTTACGGATGGTAGTGACTTTGCAGGTACTGGTTGGATAGGAGGCGCCGCAGACCTCGCAGACGGCCTTCCGCTGCTGACAAGTATCAGACGGGTGGTCGAACTTTTGGCATTTGCGACACTGGATGGGCTGTTGTTTAGCAGAATGTGAGCGCTCTGCGAAGTACGTGGAATTAAAAATTCGCAGTCCCTTGGTTAGGAGGTGGTCTATCGTGGCTTGGGATGGAGAGGTGATTCGGAACATAAAGGAAGGTTTGTCGGAGGCCTTGGCGATGATCCTCCAGGTGTTGGTGAAAGCGAGGCTGCTCTGCGGGGCGCTGGAAGTCTGGAGTCGGTGTTGATGGTGAGGGGCTTGCGAGCGTGGTGGGTAAAAGCAGCGAGGCATTCTCGCAGGTCCTCTTGCGGGGAACTGATAGTCGCAACGCCGCTAGAGTAGACCTTCAGGTTGGACACGAGGAGGCCCAGGATCGTCTTGTACAGGAGCTCCAGGGCTTTAGGGGTTGCGTCTTTCGGGGTACACCTGAAAAAGTTACTTTATTAATGATTTTTGAAATTAAGGTGATGGAGGATCTGGAGAAATTGGAGGATTGAGAATTGGAGCGGCGACGTCGGGTGGCGTAAGACCTGGATGTGTCTTTAATAATAATAATAATAATAATAATAATACTTTTTATTTACCGAATTGATATACCTTGCTTCACATAATACAATGAAGGAAACCAAATTATCATCCGGCAAAAACGATAGTAGTCAGATCGTTTGTCTCCAGAGAGGAAGCACCTGCTCTTACCTACTACCGTTATATCAATAACATCGACTAAATACTTATTTAAGGGCAATAAATATCATGCATAAAAATACATGTTTTATCAAAATTTATGGAAAAAAACTGAACATGGAACATTTGAAACATTAGACCATGAAACAATTGAGTATCGCAAAAGTTTTCTCGATTAATGAAATGATATACGAATCTTCATCATTGAAATTACATTTTAGATTATTGAATAGATTTGTTCTGCAACCATGACAATACACTCTCCTTAAACGAGCCAAGGGGTTTATTTTTGAAATTCATTGGAATTTGGTTATATATTTTGGTAATGTTGTACGTATAAGACCGTTTGTAAAGTTCAGTGTGGTGCAACGGAATACTTAATAAGCCCCTATGCCTCAAATTTAAATTATGGACATCGGTGCGGTGGCTAATTTTATTATAGAGATAAGGAGGAGTTTCCAAGGTAAATTAATAATTTTATGATAAAGTACAGCAGCATGAAGAAAACGCCGATTTAACATGTTGAGCCATTTAGTTTCATTAATTTTATGAGAAATATGTTCACGTCTTCTTATTCCATGAATAAGTCGTAAACACGAATTTTGCACCAACTGAATTTTTCTTTTCGTTGCACTATCAATGCAGGGCCCGTAAAGAATATCACAATAGTAAAATTGAGACAGCACTAACGAATCACATAACACTTTTTTGACATTTCCGCTCAGTACTTGTCTATTGCTATAGAGAAGTTTATGGTTACTATAAGCTCTACGTATACAGCTATTAATATGTTTATGAAACCTCAGACTACTATCAAAAATAACTCCCAGGTTCCGTGCAGTTCGAACATGGAATTAGAGACTGTTTAATTCTAATATTAATATCCGGCAAATGAAAATTTCTGTTATTTGGATTTCCAAACACGATAACAACAGATTTTGATGGGTTTATTTTGAGAGCATGAAGTTCTGCCAATTCTACAAGTTTACTAAGATCACTATTAATGAGATTGCAGGCATTTAAAGTGTCTTGTGGTTTGAATGACAAATAAATCTGTGTGTCATCAGCATACTGATGGTACTGACAGTGTTTTAGAGTAGAACTACATAAGTTAGAAGAGTAGATGGTATACAGCAAAGGACCCAAGATTGAACCTTGTGGTACACTTTGTTTAATATCTCGAGTATTAGATTTCTGGTTTTCTAGGGATACACATTGCTTCCTGTTTTTTAAATAAGATTCAAGTAGTTTAAGTGCCATTTCACAAAAACCATATTGATACAATATTGCTAGTAATAATTTGTGATTGATCGTATCAAAGGCCTTGGAAAAATCTAACAAGACCAGTACGGTTAGATTCCCATTATCAGTAGCTTCTAATATATCATCGGTAATTTTTAATAATGCCGTTGTACAACTATAATTTTTTTGAAAACCTGAGTGATAACTAAGTGTCAATTTCTGATTTGGCTGTGCATGATTTTTTCCAAGACCTTAGATAAGACTGGAAGAATACTAATTGGCCTCAAATCTTTTAATTCTTTAGGTGAATTGATTTTTATAATCAGATGTATAACAGCAGTTTGATGGGAGGCTGACCATAGGGAGTTGCTGGAGTCATCTGTGGTTGTGGGGTTTGTAGGAGCAGAGACGATAGAGGCGGCGATGCAAAATAAGGCGTTGACGGGAATTGTTGCTGCGCTGGCTTCGATGGAGTCGGCTGTCTTGAGACAAGGAATTTATCGAATCAGTCATGCAACCGCTGCTTGAAACCCAGCGTTCCGTTCGGAAAGTGGTGCACTCGTTGGTAGTCCAGGATGGGGGGGGGGGGGGGGGGGCAGCTTCTCTGGCGTTTGCAGCGTCGTCTTCTTCTTCGACGGGCTGGCGGGGTGTTGGCCAGCTCCTCCATGACCACACGCTCGGAGGAGTAATCCTAGCTGACGGCGGAGTCTGACTTGAACGTCAGTTGAATATTCTCTTTCATTTAACATGGATACATTATTTTTTTGTTCGCAAACTGCTAAATCTGTGCCACTGCGGAGCATGTAAAACCAACGACCCGAAAGTCTAGACTCAACGCGTGCTCTTGGACTTTGAATTACAACTGCTATACTTAACTGGAAACTGGACTGCTCTGCTTGACACGTCTGCTCGAAATGGTGGCTGGATGCGAATGACGTACCTGCTGTGGCTGGTGTGTTATAGACAAGGTCCAGTAGCTGGTTATTACTGAAAAGATTCTTAGTGTACGAAGCTTGATAAAATGAAAAATATGCGTTTCCTGAGTTTTCATTTTCATCTAATAATGGAGATCGATATTTAGAAAGAGTGTCTTTATCTATAGGATTTTATCAATTTGGTTTATTAGATCCTGTCGGTAAATGTGAGGATAGGGACAAGATTTTGTTCGAATATCGTGTGTTATTAGAGGAGTTGCCGATAAAGAATGAGGATTAGGAGAAATATTTACATTCGTGACATAAAAATGTAAGTTGTGCACGCTCTTCTTCGTTGAGTTAATCAAGTCACATATTTTCTTGACATTATTTAAAGACACACTTTTGGAATTATCTGCTTGAGTTTAATTGTCAATATAAAGAGGTTGAGTTATATTACAGGACTGTTCTTCATCAGAGGTCTTAACATTGGTAGTTGGAAACCAATTAATTTAAAGGTGAATAAAGCTGCGGGCAGATGCAATTTTACTGCAATATTTTCGTCTTGCGGGTAATCTTACTACGTGTTCCGTCATATGTTGGTTGAAAATGAATATTAAAGTTTTATCTAATAGAATTTTACCAAAATTCCAATAATTTTATTTTCTAATTTATATTTCTTCTTGTTCTTGGTTAAAATAAAATGGTACTACTGTTTGTGTTGTATTTTATTCTAAAGATAATCTGTTTGTAATTGAAGGTTTGCCAATAAATCTGTACCTGTTAATCCGATGTAGACGGGATGAAAATCGTACAAATAAACTAGATGGCTTCCTGTTGATTAAAGAGAGAAGGAATTGGGATTTCTGCTACTAAATTGTGTTGCGTTGTTCCGTTACTTGTAGTAATTATAAAATCTGATTGAAACATTTCACCGGGGAAGTGTTCAGAAACGAAAGCAGGGGAAAGTATTGTTCTGGAACTGCCAATATCTGTGAGTAATGTTTGTTTTGTAATGGGAAGTAATACACAAGGTAATGTGAGTGCAGCGTTAATACTGAAGAATTCTATTCCGAAGCTTATCCTCGAAAATTTTCTGTTTCTAATCAATTGTCGGAATCAAAATCGTCATTTTGCAGAATGTAATTATCGGTATCCGAATATTCTTGCTCAGGGAACTCGAAATCTTAGCTTTGGGTTTCATCATCTTCAGGTGAATAAGTTTCATATACTTCGGCATGATGTAATTGCTCGGATGGAAGTTACGCGATCCACTGGCTTGTCTAATGAAACTGTTCGGTCTGAAATTAGTTGGGAAATTGGGTTTTTCAGGTAGAAGCGTTCGAATTTCTCTGTAGGTATACGCGCGTCATCCGAGGGAAATTACAAGCTTCTTACTACTCCCTTATGCTTACTACCACCTACCTGATGCTCCAGGACCACTACAGTGAAGTCCTTGGTTTCCATCTGCTGTAGTGGTACCATGCCGTTATCCCTAGACACCATGATACAGGTCCTGGGTCGATCATCCATTAACTTACCAACCACTACATCGTGGTTGGTCATCCTCAGTCCCCTGACCTTATTCCTGTAAATAGATGGTCCTTGAATTAGAACTATCTCTCTCCTGCCAGTTAGGGCTTTCATCAGCTTTGCCGTAGCGCCCCCTACTAACTGCGCTGGAGAATGATCTGACTTACCCGCAGTAAATCCATTATGGGGAGTTAACGGTACGGGATCAGTTGTCCTTTCAGTCGTCCTTCTTGGCCTACTTTGACACGCCGGCCTCAGAAGAGTCCTGGCGGACTGCTCTACTCCCTGTCAGCACCCTTCGCACTGCGAGGGTTACCAATTGGTAATAGAGCTGCCACTCCTCCAGTTCGGACGGTATCTCCGCTGACCATAAAGATCAAGAACCACCCACCTGGTCCTACTATCGTCTGGACATTATATCAGTTCATTATAAAATAAAAACTAATATAAAAGTGTATTTCTACGTAGGTAGTACGTAAATATCGCAGTATAACTGGAAAATTTATTTATTATTCGAGTTCTTAATATAAGGAAATATCGTTCTCGATGTTTGATCAACAAAAATAGAGAACATAAAATGATTCTATTAAACTTAGCACTTCTCAGCACCTATATGATGGTAATAAAAACTTATCATTACCAAACAAATAAAAATAATATTTAAATATAATGCCGCTACATGAAATGAATACAACTCCTAACTACGGCAATTACTAACATCAATAAAAAACTTAAATCGAACTTACATACCTTATTGCTAATTTTTTTATTACATTGGAGAGCTGAATATCAAGACATATATACTAATAACAGCTTCAGTGAACTAGGCGTCAGTCTTCCTCTTCCTTGTTGTGATTCTGTTTTGGAATCAAGCAGTCATCTGCGTTGGGGAATTCCAATTTGATAAAATTCAGATGTTAAGTTGACAGTAGTGAAATAATTAACATGGCCTAAATTTTCCAAGTATAGTTTCAAATTTTGCAAGGGGAAACTTGTCTTCTATAGTCTGTTCATTTAACTTTATATAGTCAACAACAGTTCTCCATTTTCTTTAACCTGAGGCGTGAATTTTTATAGGAACTGCCCTAATGGGGAAATTATACGGCGATTTGCTTGGCTCTATGGTTTTTCTTAGAACGTTTTATCAATTTGGTTATTTACTTCCTGTTGGTGGATGTGAGGATAGCTATAAGGTTTTGTTCGAATATCGTTTTTATTAGAGGTGTTGCCTATACAGATTTAGGATTAGAAAATAATCTTTTTATTCGTGACATAAATTTGTCAATAGGGCAAGCTTTTTTTCGTTGAGTTGGTCAGGTTGTTTCTTTAAGGTTGATCAATAACAGATTTGTGTTCACATGGGTGAAGAAATTGATTAAATAAGCACTTTTGGAATGATCTGCTTCAGATTAATTGTCAATATAAAGGGGTTGAGTGATATTAAAGATTGTTGTTTTTCGGAGGGATTAACAATGGACGTTGTAAACCAACTATTTTAAAGGCGACTAAAGCTGAGAACATAATATCATGTTTATTGTATAGTGCGATTTACTGCCAATTTTTCCTGTTGCGAGCAACCTTACTATTTGTGCGGTTCTAGGTTGAATGGAAATGAATGTTAAGGGTTTATCTAATAGAATTTTACTAAAATTGTAATAACTTCGTTTTTTAATTGATATTCTTTCTTGTTCCTGATTAAAATAAAATGGTGCTACTATTCGTTGGGTTTGTATATAATTCCAAAGATAATGTAGGACCTTAATCACGACATTGCAGTTGGGTTGGGTGGATATTTATTGACTTTCGGGTCTAGATCTGCTGGGTTTCGTTTCAACTCGGCCACCGCGAATAAGATGGCGTTATCAACAAATTTTGTGTTCAACCGTCTGTGCAATGCTTTTGCTCCTCTCTGTAGCACCTTCTGCGTCGGGACAATCTAGTATCAGCTCTCGGCTTTCAAAGGGCCGCTAGAACCCTCGTTTGATCATACTGAATCTAAATATTTAAACTGTAGCTAATTAGATATATTTACAGAATCAACAGCTTTTACAATCATTCCATTTAGTGTAACGTTGAAAGCTACACATAGAAATAATTAAATAAAAATAAGCTATATCTTCTGTTTTATCAGTCGATTGCGGCAAGTGAAGCATTTCTTCATTACTTCATAATGTTAGTGATGCAAGGTTGGCAAAATATCTGACTAAAAATGGGACTGGTAATCTGTTTGTTGTCGAGCCAATCTAAAGTTATGGGACAACTCGCAAATAAATTGTAGAAGGTAATACCTGCCCTTCATTACAAACTAACAGGAGTATTGCTGTTTCTGGATCTTTAGTTTTTTGTTGTTGGGGCCTTTTTGTTTGATTACTACTTTTTGTTGCGTTTCTTTTACCCAAACAGGACGTTTGGGCGCCGGCGTTAGGCGCCGGCAATTGGACGACGGCGTTTCGGCGCCAGGCGTTTGGGCGCCAGGCGTTTCGATGTTTAATGAACTGAAAGTGAAATGGGTTTCTTATATTATGGTACCACACTTTTTGAGCCCGACACGGCCAGTTCAAAATTTGATGTATGTATTATAGTCCAGTAGCCAAGTACAAAAAAGGAGCCTTGCTCTGCAAAAGGGGTAGTTTCAATTTGTATATTTACCAGTTCGAGGTGTTCGAGTTGCCGGTAATAGGTTGAAAGTTATGAGGTACTGGAAAAATACCTTTTTCATACCTTTTAACAGGAATGGCATGAGGGTTATGAGTCTCCTGAGGATGTTTAAGGCAAAAACTGGCCATTTAACCCAATTCGGTGTAAACATTTTGTTGGGTAGATTTATAGTCCTAGAATGTAGACGTGTTGTTTCCACATTTGCGTGAAGTTCTGTTCGCTAAATTTCTGGTAACATTGACCGACAATGTCATTTTTGATGTTCAGTAATATTAATGCATTTTATTCTATACTCAAATTGGCATACGATATTTTTAATAAATTTAGTTTTCGAACTTCTGAGCCGACTATCCTGCATGGCGTCTAAGCTATCTCAATCGCATATTACACCGCCTCTTCTTCTATGTTTGAAGAAAATCTTCCCTCATGTTATATCGCTGTCATGAGAGTGATAAGAAGTAATACTTGTTAGTTCCTAGCATTATCGTTACGCAGCAATCAATTATTTCCAACTGTTGTAAAATACACTTAGACAGAGAACAATAGGAAAATCAAATATCGCTTGGTTCTTATCCGCGGCTGTTTAAAACAGCCAAAATATGTAATGAATTATAATTTATATTGTTTTTAGAATAGAGCAAAAATAAGTGATTTATTTATATAAGTCATCATCCTACTGTTTATACACGCTGATGACTCTGATAACAAAGTACAATTTTGATAGGCGTTTCCGTTCCCTATATTCATTACTGCAATCTAACTCCTCATATTTTTCTACATACTAACAGCAGAGATATTTCTTGTAACATGATGTAAAATTTCGTCCATAGTTATCACTACGCCTGTGAACAAGCACTAAATCTAACCTTTACAAAATCTACAATGAATTTGCCTCGCTATTTTATATGGGTTTCTAACATATTGTTGATGGTATTTAGAATTTTTCTTCAAAACCATAGGTTTTCCTGTCATAGATCATTAGACGTGTTTTTAAATTTGTTTCATATTTTGTAGTAAAGTCGAACTGAGTACAGTTTAACACCTTTTCCGTTGAATGGGTTCTTTTTCTGTATGCATTTTCAGTTACAAACTGTCTGTCTAGGCTTTTAGGCCAGCTTTAGAAACCGCGCTGCAGTGTCATTTTGACTGTTTGAGAACTAGGCGCTTAGAATGTCCACTTTCGATAAATCCATCTCATCTAGGGCCTTCAGGTTAGGCCCCTCCCAAAGCTCCAATTTGTTGTTCACCGGTTACCTCAGCCACTCCGTTGTGTCTCTATTAGCACAGGTCATCAGTAGCCACCCGACTTTGATAATGTTGGCAAAAATTTAGGCTTCAGAGAGCCTTCTTCTATGTTAGCAATGACATCAAGTAGGTATAGTTTCTTGGATGACCTTCATTCACTCCGTGGTGAGATTGTACCTAGAGTACTTTCTGTCTATGATACCCACTTTGACCAATTCTAAAATCTGTTTGATATCGCCGGCCGTTGATAATATTGCCTCCAGCGAAACACTTGCCTCGCCTGCCGTGGAAATGCGCTTCTTTTCATTGCCTTCTTACTCTTACCGGCCATCTCAGAATTGAAGAATTCCGGGATGAGAGAGGTTGTGGAGGGCGTCGAACACCGGGCGTCGAAACTGATTGGTGATGAAGGGGCGAAGTGTCCCTGTAGTTGCATCGCAGTGGACGTTTGCATCCTGATCCGGGAAGTAGACCTTCTTCAAGGTTGGCACGGCCTCAGTAGCGGAAGCGCTTCACAACCGAATAGCTCCCCGTCGTAGGCGCTGTATTTCTTCTGGGCAGCGTTTAGCTTTTTCAAGAAAAACGCTAAGGGCTGCCATGCTCCGTCCACCTGCTGCTGTAGAACAGCTTCCATGGCGACATTAGATGCATCAACCATTACTGATGTTGGAACTGCAGGTGCTGGATGTGCCAGGAGGGTAGCGTTTGCTAAGATTGTTTTGGAACGGGAAAAAGCTTCTTCTTCAACACACCAGTGATGACGGAAGGAGCTTTTCTGAGCCTATGTACGACTTGAAGCAAAACTCGAGGCTCTGCTTTGAGGCTGTGAAATTGCCACATTAGCTTGACGGGGAACATGGACGCCTAGTATTAATTCTATGTCCAGGTCACCGCAGTAATTGTCGCATATAATGTAGGCTGAGCGGATGACGTGGGATTTGCTGCAGTGAACAAGAGCATCCGAGAGCTCATGTTGCGAGCATGCTATGTCACGACAGTAGTCATAAATATCTTTCTCCAGTTCTAGAATACTCATAGATATTACAGGCCACACTTGTTGGTTTGGGCTAACGTTGTTGCGAATGACATAGAAGAGATACTCCAATGAGTGTATATTGAATTGATTTTCTGGGTAACCAAACTCCAAGAGCAAATGCAGTAAAACATTTTCAGCAATTGGCCTGTTCTTTGCATCGGCATAAAATGGTGGATAATTATGACCACTGGGGTTTGCAGCATTCATAAATTTCATAAGTGACTGCATAACTTGAGTAAGATTATTTTCCTCTTTGCCGCTCAAGGGAGGCTCGATCTGATGGCTCTCCTTAGCATGGTCGCGTGCCTCAGCCAGGTAACCAAGAGGCAACATACCAGGTTTCACGATCATGTGGTAGACATTATAGGGCATTACGCTTTGAGCAAGTGAGGACCTAGCAATAGCAATTTCAGCAGGATAGTAGCGTTTATCCTGATTGCACTAACAGAAATGATTGACATGTATAATATAAAACACTTCGTCAGCAATGCGTCCGGTAGTAACCACGACTTTCACTGTGCTCTCGATATCTTCCCTCATCTTCTGCTCTTTGGTAATTTGCTCGTTTGCTTGCTTTTGAACAACTTCGATGTTTCTGATTTATTGCTCCGCTACACTGCCGTTCCAAAACGTTGTATAAAAAACTCGAAATTTCCTGTTTGGTTTACTAGTGAAATAAAGATGTCATTGAAAACCCATAATACTCTAAGGAAAATTAAAAATCTTACTCCTGATCAACAATCACAGTACGTAAATGAAAGGCGTAAAATAAAGTATATCACTAGAGAAGCGCACGCTGACTATATTAAATATGTGGAATCTAAAATTACCACCAACCCGAATGGCTTTTGGCCCTACATTAAAAATAAGCAAAAATCCCACATTCTCTCACAATGAAACGTAATAATGTGGAGGTCCGCTGAAATTGCTGAGAATTTTGCACTATACTTGAAATCAGTTTCCAATCCAACGGCATGTACATATAAAATTAATTGCAATGGCGAAGTTCGAACTAATAATCTTCTCAATCTAGGCTCGGTGACTCACAACGAGTATGTCGCTGCAATTAAAAAACTAAAACCAAAACAGGCTGCTGGAGTTGACGGTATTCCTCCGTATATAATTAAGGCGTGTTCAGAAGACCTTGAACTCCCACTACTTCATATATTTAATCTCTCCCGTAAGACCCATGTGTTTTCCGATTACTGGAAAGAGGTATTGATTACCCCAGTATTCAAAGGAGGTGATAAATCCTGCATTGAAAATTATAGACCTATTGCGGTACTATCGGCTGTTGCTAAATTATTTGAACAGATTATGTACAATAAGCTTTGAAATCATATTGAACATTATGTTAGTAGTTCTCAGCATGGCTTCGTTCCTAAAAGATCGACAAGTACCAATCTAGCAACATTTGTGGATGATGTAATAGCTTCTTTTGAAAATAAAAAACCGGTGGATGTTGTATTTACGGATTTTAAAAAAGCGTTCGACACAGTTGATCACGATATCCTATTACAAAAGTTACATACATATGGGGTGTCATCTAGCAATATGCGGTTTTTCAGTTCGCACCTGCAAAACAGATTTTTTATGTAAAGCACGACGGGAATACTTCAGGTAAATTCACAGCTAATTCGGTACCCCAAGGGTCTAATTTTGGCCCAATACTATTCTTAATCTTCATTAATGACTTACCTAACGTATTAATGCACTCAAGTTGCTTACCGTTTGCTGATGACATGAAATTTTACTCTGAAATAGAAAATCCTAATGATAACCTTGCCCTGCAGGCTGATATTAATCTTGTTTACGACTGGAGCTTTAGAAATAAAATCAACTTTAATATATCCAAATGTTGTGTAATGTCATTAACTTTGAAAACAAATAAATTATGTTAAATATGAAATGAATAATGAAGAGCTTTACAAAACTGCAAATGTTAAAGATTTGGGAGTTTACTACGATTTTAAACTTAAGTTTGACCACATTGAAACAATTAAGAACCAAGCTTTACGCAACCTATGATTTTTAATTAGACAGTCTTACCATCTCAAAAATACTCGATCATCAAAAGTGTTGTATAATGCGTTTGTTAAATCGAAGCTTGAATATGCATCAGCTGTGTGGTTGATAACTACTCCCACATAATCACAGTGACATTTAGATCCGTTGTCTCAGGCAATACTTGATATAGGTATATTTACTTATAATGTATATGTATATATTCTTTTGTAATTAGGCAATTACCTGGTAGAGAATAAATTAAATTAAATTAAATTAAAAAAGACATTAAAGGGAATTCTAGATAGTGCATCTGCTACTTCGTTTTCTTTCTCGGGTTGGTAACGGATCGCAAAATTGTATTCTTCCAATTTTAGGGACCAACGGGTTAATTTTGAATTTGGTTCCTCTAAATTTCTCAGCCAAATTAACGGCTTGTGGGTTAAACGGTTTTTGGCAAGTTCAAAAATTCGGTAAAGTACTTGTAATTAATATTTTTGTTGAGTTTCTTTAAGCAATGTGTCATTGGTATTGTAATTTTTGCAAAATCCTTTATGGATTTACGATAGTAACCTGGTAGTCCTAAATAAGATTTCATTTCGGTTTATGATTTTGGAATGGCGAAATTTTTATTGCTGATATTTCGAAGGGCTCGGTTTAATTCCATTAAGGGTGTTAATGTGACCTAAATATTGTACAGATGTTTGAAGAAATTAGGGTTTATCGAGTTGAATTATAACATTGGCTTCCAACACTTTTGAAATACATTTTTCAGGCGGGTCTTATGTTCTTAAAGAGATGATCCATAAACTATTATATAATCTAGATAAATGAAACATTATGTTTGTGTAAGACCAGTTAATGCTTCGTTCGTCATTTTTTGACACGAGATAAATTTTTAAGGCCGATAGGTATGCGCCGAAATTGCTAGGGTCCTTCTTCAAGTGAAAATGCGGTTGTTTCATGGTTTTTTTGTCAATTGCAATTTGATAAAATCCAGATGTTAAGTAGAGAGTAGTGAAATAATTCGCACGGCATAAATCGTCAAGTATAGTTTCAAATTTTGAAAGTGGAAACTTGCCTTCTATAGGCTGTTAATTTAATTTTGTATAGTCTACAACCGTTCTCCATTTTCTTTAACTTGAGGGGTCCATTTTTTTAGGAACGACACAAATGGGGACATTGTATGGCGATTCGCTTGGCTCTAAGATTTTCTTCTAAATATTTTATCAATTTGGCTTCCTGTCTGAGAATGTGAGGATAGCGATAAGATCTTGTTCGAATATCGTGTTTTATTAGAGGAGTTGCCGATAAATAATTAAGTTGGAGAAAATATTTACATTCGTGACATAAAAATGTCAATTGAGCACGCTCTTCTTCGTTGAGTTAATCAAGTCCCAAATTTTATTTAAGGTTGGTCAATACTATGTTTTTGTTGACATGGGTGGAAACATTATTTATATAAACACTTTCTGGATTATCTGCTTCAGATTAATTGTCCATATAAAGGGGTTGAGCAATATTAAAGGACTGTTGTTCATCAGAGGTCTTAAAATTGGTTGTTGTAAACCAATTACTTTAAAGGTACTTAAGGCTGAGGGCATATCATGTTTATTGAAATGTAATTTAGGTGCCATTTTTCGTCTTGCTGGCAATTTTACTATTTGTTCCGTCCTTGATTGGTTGGAAATAAATGTTTAGGCTTTATTAAATTGAATTTTACTAAAATTGCAATAATTTCGTTTTCTAATTTATATTCCTTCTCGTTCCTCATTAAAACAAAATGGTACTACTGTTTGTTAGGTTTCTATGTTATTCTAAAAATTATCTGTTCGTGCTTGAAGGTTTTCCAATAAATCTGTACCTATTAATCCGATGTAGGAGGGATGAAAATCGTACAAATAAAATAAATGGCTTCCTTTGATTAAAGAGAGAGGGAATTGGAATTTCTGTTACTAAATTGTGTAGCGTTGTTCCGTGACTTGTAGTAATTTTGAAACATTTTACCGGGGAAGTGTTCATAAACGAAATTAGAGGAAAGTATTGTTCTGCAACTGCCTACATCAGTGAGCACTGTTTGTTTTGTATTGGGAATTAATACATAAGGTAATGTGAATGAACGGTTAATACTGAACCATTCTATTCCGAAGCTTCTATTCCAAAATTTTCGGTTTCTAATAAATTGTCGGCATGAAAACCTTCATTTTGGAGAATCTAATTATCGGTATCCGGATATTCTTGCTCAGGGTACTCGTACTCTTAGCCTTGAGTTTTGTAATCTTCAGGTGAATAAGTTTCATATACTTGGGCTACTTCGGCTACTGTTTTGGTTTTAGTTTTTTAATTGCAGCGACATACACGTTGTGAGTCACCGAGCCTAGATTGGGAAGATTATTAGTTGAACTTCCCCATTGCAATTAATTTTATATTTATATGCCGTTGGATTGGAAACTGATTCAAAGTATAGTGCAAAATTCTCAGCAATTTTAGCGGACCTCCACATTATTACATTTCATTGTGAGGGAAGTGTGGGATTTTTGCTTATTTTTAATGTAGGGCCAAAACAAATTCGGGTTCGTGGTAATTTTAGATTCCACATCTTTAATATAGTCAGCGTGCGCTTCTCTAGGGAGATACTTTATTTTACGCCTTTCATTTACGTACTGTGATTGTTGATCAGAAGTAAGATTTTTAATTTTCCTTAGAGTATTCTGGGTTTTCAATGACATCTTTATTTCACTAGTAAACCAAACAGGAAATTTCGACTTTTTTATACAACGTTTTGGAACGGCAGTGTAGCGGAGCAATAAATCAGAAACATCGAAGTTGTTCAAAAGCAAGAAAACGAGCGAATTGCCAAAGAGCAGAAGATGAGGGAAGATATCGAGAGCACAGTGAAAGTCGTGGTTACTACCGTACGCATTGCTGACGAAGTGTTTTATATTATACATGTCAATCTTTTCTGTTAGTGCAATCAGGATAAACGCTACTATACTGCTGAAATTGCTATTGCTAATTTCTCACTTGCTCAAGGCGTAATGCCCGATAATTTTTACCACATGATCGTGAAACCTTGTATGTTGCCTCTTGGCTACCTGGCTGACGCACGGCACCATGCTAAGGAGAGCCATCAGATCGAGCCTCCCTTGAGCGGCGAAGAGGAAAATAATGTTACTCAAGTTCTGCAGTCACTTATAAAATTTATGAATGCTGCAAACCCCAGTGGTCAGAATTATCCACCATTTTATGCCCATTCAAAGAACAGGCCAATTGCTGAAAATGTTTTACTGCATTTGCACTTGGAGTTTTGTTACCCAGAAAATCAATTCAATATACACTCATTGGAGTATCTCTTCTATGTCATTCGCAACAACGTTAGCCCAAACCAACAAGTGTGGCCTGTAATATCTATGAGTATTCTAGAACTGGAGAAAGATATTTATGACTACTGTCGTGACATAGCATGCTCGCAACATGAGCTCTCGGATGCTCTTATTCACTGCAGCAAATCCCACGTCATCCGCTCAGCCTACATTATATGCGACAATTACTGCGGTGACCTGGACATAGAATTAATACCAGGCGTCCATGTTCCCCGTCAAGCTAATGTGGCAATTTCACAGCCTCAAAGCAGAGCCTCGAGTTTTGCTTCAAGTCGTACATAGGCTCAGAAAAACTCCTTCCGTCATCACTGGTGTGTTGAAGAAGAAGCTTTTTCCCGTTCCAAAACAATCCTAGCAAACGCTACCCTCCTGGCACATCCAGCACCTGCAGTTCCAACATCAGTAATGGTGGATGCATTTGATGTCACCATGGGAGCTGTTCTACAGCAGCAGGTGGACGGAGCATGGCAGCCCTTAGCGTTTTTCTTCAAAAAGCTAAACGCTGCCCAGAAGAAATACAGCGCCTACGACCGGGAGCTACTGGCAGCTTAGTCGGCTGTGAAGCGCTTCCGCTACTGAGGCCGTGCTAACCTTGAAGAAGGTCTACTTCCCGGATCAGGATGCGGACGTCTACTGCGATGCAACTACAGGGACACTTCGCCCCTTCATCACCAATTAGTTCCGACGCCCGGTGTTCGACGCCCTCCACAACCTCTCTCATCCCGGAATTCGAGCGACGACGCAACTCGTCTCCTCCAGGTTTGTATGGCCTTCCATACGCAAGGACTGCAGCTATTGGAGCAGAACGTGTGTTTCGTGCCAGCGCTCGAAGATTACCAGGCACGTAGCAGCACCAGTGGAAAACTTCACCACGCCCTCTTCCATGTTCGAGCACGTGCATGTGGACCTTGTTGGGACGCTTCCTACATCACTGGGCAATACGTACTGCCTGACATACATCGACCGCTACTCCCGATGGCCTGAGGCCATACCAATCCCTGACATCACGGCTGAAACGGTGACCAGAGCCTTCTACAACGGCTGGATAGCTAGATTTGGGGTAGCTCTGAGGATGACAACGGACCGCGGCCGGCAGTTTACCTCCAACCTATTCAAGGGATTAGCCAACCTTTTGGATCGCAGCACATGCACACGACAGCATACTATTCGGCAGCGCACGGCATGATAGAACGATTTCACCGTCAGCTAAAAGCCGCAATTGAGTGCCACACAGACACCGAATGGACAGAGCACTTGCCAGCAGTTCTCTTGGGCATCCGCACAGCCATCAAGGAAGACCTCAACGCTACCTCAGCCGAGATGGTCTACGGCGAGAACATTAGATTACCAGGGGAATTTTTTACTGCTACGGAGGACGTACATGCAGTCGATTTCGTAAACCAGCTAGGAGAGCATTTCAACTCGGTGCGCCCCACTGCAGCTCAGCATCA